>VXBO01011156.1:2947-97087 GCA_013400135.1 Rhinoptilus africanus | reverse complement strand
TATTATATTATATTATATTATATTATATTATATTATTTCATCATCAAGCATAGTCTTATTTCACTAGGATGAGTCTTAATAGCAATAGACTTTGGATTAATGTAGAGAATGAATCTAATCTGCAGTAGTCATTAATTAATACCAATATATTTAGAAACCTTAATTAGAATATTTTGTCACATATTCAAATTAGTCCAGAAATCAGATCAACCTAAATGAGAATAAGATACTTTTATTTCAAAACAGGAATATTCAGAAGGAGTTACTGAATTAATTTCATGTGCAAACAAGCTCCCAAGAAGCCAGTAAAAACGCAGAGTATCGGTGTACTGAAAGGAGGGGGAGAAAACATTAAATAGAAATACAAATGGGATCTGACAGGTGGTTGAGTCTGAGTATTTACGGGTGACAGGGTGTTAATGTCTTATGCAAAAGGAAACACAAAGCTGTTTTCTTTTTCTAGATACTGCACAAAAAACAGTTTAGTAGAAGCGTATTCTATCTACAGTGCTGTGTTCCTTCTCCAGCTAAAATGGAGTAGCCTTAAGAAATGAAGTCCAGAGCATCTTCATTATCCTGTATAATTCCTCAGGGGACTGGGGGAAGGCCGGTGAGTGTAATTCCAGAGAAGATGGCGTTTGCAACAGCATGATCATCATTATGCTTTGTGCCCTTCTAGTGCTGAGTTTTCATAGAATCATAGAACATTGTGGGTTGGAAGGGACCTTTAAAGGACATCTAGTCCAACCTCCCTGCAGTCAGCAGGGACATCTTTAACTTGATCAGGTTGCTCAGAGCCTCATCAAGACTGGCCTTGAATGTCTCCAGGGATGGGGCCTCCAGTGTTTCACCACCTTCATTGTAAAGAACTTCTTCCTAATGTCTAATCTAACCCTACCCTGCTCTAGTTTAGAGCGATTACCCCTCATCCTATCGCTACATGCCCTTGCAAACAGCCCCTCCCCAGCTTTCCTGTAGGCCCCCTTTAGGTACTGGAATGCTGCTATAAGGTCTCTCCTTCTCTTCTCCAGGCTGAACAACTCCAACTCTCTCGGCCTGTCCTCATAGCAGAGGTGCTCCAGCCCTCTCAGCATCTTCGTAGCCCTCCGCTGAACCTGCTCCAACAGGTCCACGTCCTTCTTGTGCTGAGGGCTCCAGAGCTGGACACAGCACTCCAGGTGGGGTCTCAGGAGAGGAGAGTAGAGTGACAGAATCTCCTCTCCAGATCTGCTGGCCACGGTTCTTTTGATGCAGCCCAGGATGTGATTGGTCTATCTTCAAAAATCAGTGAACCTCTTTATTAACGAAGTTGAGTCTTTCAGATAATGCCTGAAGAGTTAATGCTTTCTGACCCACAGCTGCAGGTAGAACTCCACAGCTGCTTGGCAGTAGAAAAGCAGGATGTTAAAGTCTGAAATTGTGCGGCCAGTTACTAACAGATCAAAAAAACCACTCCTATGAGCAGATATTCTTTGTGTCCTTGCAACATAAAACTAAACTTTGCATATTGTGATAAAACACTTAGAAATTAAAAGCTCCCAGTGTGAGTCCACCTGGTGTATTTTGTTCTTTATGCCGTGTGAGACATGCTGTACTCTCATGCGCAGCTGTTGCTCCGATTCCCAAAATGGTTTTAGATGGGGTGGAGAAAGTCATCCTGTCTTTTTTTCAGTCCTCCTTCTCCCTAGTGGCAATTTATGGCAACCACTAGCGCAGCTCTCCGATCCAAGTTGCTCAAGAGAGGATTGCTGCAGTTTTTGATGGGAATTCATAATCTACATAATCTGAAATCAATTTGACCCTGAACTATACTTTGTAAAAACTATCAGATTTGTCCTGCTAATACCATACAGCTATTTTTTCTAGCTATCATATAGGGCTTTTCACTTTAACTGTAAGGTGAGCATCCTTTTAATGAGAGATACGGATGTTACAGCATTTCAGCATGTTTACATCTTATATGATTAACTGCACGAAAGCATACCATTGCATTTATAAATGACAAACTCTCATTTATCCAGAAACAGCTTATCCAGTTTGCAAATTAGATGCTGGAGCTTGTTCTGCTTGGACTATTAATAATGAGTCCAAGCATAGTAGCATGTAAAAACATTTATATTGCTTCCCCTGCTAGCAACATAACCACTTTGCAAAATCCAAGGCAACTGCCTGTGGGTAAGAGCCCTGTTATCATGGCAGTAAGCTGAGTATCTGGAAGCTGGAGTTCTAGAGGTTGCACTGGAAAGACGTGTGGCTCTATTCCATGTCAGCTCTTACCCAGAAAGATTTATTAATTTTGCCTGCACACAAGCTCTGCAGGTGTGCTAACTCCTGCAGATCCTCTTGTGGGTGTTATTTCTAGAAAAAAAAAATATTACAGAGAATTCATGCTGCAGTGCTATACCACACGTGGAGTTAGAAGCACAGAAGCAAAGAAACAGTTTCTATTTTCTAGACTGAAGCAAATCATGTTGCCTTAACAACTGCATAGCCTTAAAACAAAAATCCTTTCAACGAACAAGATTTCATATATTCATTTGTTTATGCTGTATTCCTGTTTGATGTCAACATTCTCAGAAATACTTTGTCTTCCAGAAGGAGATATTATTTGCTACCTTCTCCTCGTATCTCTTATTAAATTGTATTTTTGTTAAAGTTCCAGCATGTAGATAAATTGCAATTTTCCAAAAACATCATGGCATGCTAGTTCCTTAGTATCTAACCATAGGCAATCTAACCATAGCCAAAGTATACTGACTATTGTATGTCAAATGTATGCAGTTGCTTCCTTCCAAACATGGCAGCTTTAAGAAATAATGTGATTACAGGAAATATCAGACTTACATAAAAGATGTAAGCTTTGAACTCCCTTGTTGTTGGCAAAAGACCTAAAAATATGCTGAGATGCACCTAAAAGATGCAAAAACTAGACTGCAAATAAAATGAGGGATACACACACCTCATTTTATGAGTACAACCGCCATGTACAAATTCTGTCATTTTAAGCTGGTTTTTTGTGTTTAAGGTTGTAAGTTTGAGAACATGCTCCGTACAGGTACAGTTTCAGGGCCAAGACAGAAGGACTTAAGTTCAGAAACTTATTTGTGGTAAGAAAAATTTCAACCAACCTCACGTGGCCCAGTGTGAAGCCTGGAGCTGTAGAAAGATAACAGTGTCTACACCCTTTGAGTCTTTGAGGTTTATTAGAGTGAATTTTGTAGAATTAGTCTTCTTAAGTTGCTCTCTCCTTTAGCTGATCTCCTTCTCCAGCTTACTCTTCTGTTCTCTCACTTTGATAATTCTGTTCACAGAGCAGTCTCATGAAGCATGCAAGAAACATAAAATAAAGCTGTCTTGAGCAGTTGCTTGGTAACTCTAAATATCAAAATGCTTCTAATATTCAAGAGATACATGGATTACAATAATAAAAATACAGCAATACAGCAGGGAATCACTAACAGCTGTTGGGGATTTAACACCCACATCCAGATGCTTGAAAAAAACATGTTGTACTAATAAGCAATGGATTATTAGATGTTTGAGTAATTGCTTTAGATTTAGAAACATGGTCCTCTCTGATATGATGTTTTTTCAAAAATCTCTTGCATTTTTTCGTGAATACTCCTTATAAATACATAACAGCACTTTATAAAATTTAAGGTAACGCACCTTGAATTTATTGTTGGAGAACCTAGATATAGGGAAGAAATAACAGGTATTTCTACAGAAATCACACATCCTATTCGGGACCTATTGCTTTGTCTTTGGTTTTCCGTACAGAGATCATAGCAAATTTCTGTGCAAGGAAGGTTAAGGGGGAAAACATCCTGAAAAGATGCAGTGAGTGTGTGTGCTTTTAAAAAAACGTGTTTTGTACTGAAAGAAATGTTCTTTAGTAGTGTAAACCAGGATTCATAGGGTTTAATATTCGTAGACAGAATCTTCCTTCCAAAACAAGCAAAAAGAATATTTGGGTGCCTCTCATACTGCCTAAAAGATGAGTTATTATAGCGTTTACCTGCAGTGACTGTACTGGAGCCTTGCCTCATTCCGGAGCTGCTTTGGAAGCCAGACAGTCTGAGATGGGGCATCAGACCGACTCTGGAGGCTGCAGGTTATGACAGTCCCCTGAGAAGTCAAACACCAGCTTTCTAATCCCTGCTCCAAAACCTATTAAAGCATATTTATACAAACCTGAAAAGATCTGTTTGGAAAGAGTAAGAGGATGTTGTAGCCTGGTGGCCAAGACATTAGTGCGAATTTTAAAAAAAGGTCCCAAACCGGAGGTAGAAATTAAACTCTAGTTAATTTTCTAACTTTTGAGTTGCTATAGTAAGAAAAGGGAAGGGAAAGTATCACTACATTTATTTAGTGAACACTATAAGTGGAATTCCATTACCTGTACAGTTATCTAGTACTATTTCAGATCGCTAGGGCCATCCTTTAAGGTCTGTAGCTGCAATTCTAGAAGGAAAGGCATGTGTCTTCTATAGGTCCTGTGTCATATCTATTAGCCCCTTGTAGATGTCTTGTGGTCTTCCCAAGACATCCCACGTGCCCTAGACATCTATGCCACGTCCAGTTGGATTGAGCTAGAGAAGTCTGACTTCCTATTACACCCGATGGAGATCAAGACAAATACAGTCAGTGGAGCCTATGCAGTACTTCAGCTCTTCTAAAGCAGAAAGTCTTTGGTACCCTAGGGCATCTGAGATGAGATAAGATGCCTGTGCTACTGATGAGCTTCTCCTGGATGTGCAGTCAAGAACTCCAGCCTGAATGTTACTATAAGATCCTCCGAGCTCCACTGCCCGTACTGACTACCTCCCTGTAACAAGAACTCAGCATAAGTAGACACCTAAATTTGGGTGGTTTAAACTCAGACTGAATCCTGACTGCTCTGTGCATGTCCACTGTGTCAAGTGCCTCTATCTTCTGTGATAGCATATCTGGTAATAGAAACAACAATACAAAAAGTATTCGTGTCCTCTTTTTAAAGACTATCCCATAGGTCATGAGACCTGACAGCTCCTAATTTTTCTCCAATGACTTTTCCGAGCTGAAGGTCCAGGTTTTACAATGGGAAGATAACCTCTGCTAGCACTTTCAGGGAAGGTAGGCGATGGGGAGACTTTTCAAAGTCCATATTATGTAATATTACTGTCTGAATTAGTTTTTCCATTTTTATCTGTTATGATGAACATGTATTTAGTGGCAAGAATAGCCACAGAAGTGAACTGAATGAAGTCCCTAGACTGCCTCTACTAAATGCAGAGAAAGGGTACCTTCTCTCATTGTGTTTCATCATTGTGAGTTATGTGGCTCAAACAAATGGGATGATTTATATTCTGAAAATATGTCTATGTGTGGTCTCAATTCAGATGCCTAAACACAGGCTGTCTAGCATCATTTGGGATGTCCTACTCTGTCCAAACATCTGCATGGGGTTGACAAATACAACACACGACTTGGCAGAGACTTGCATCCTTCTGTAGCAGCAGCTGAAGGCTTCTCTGGGCTATCTCAAATAGACATGAATGCTTATGTTCAGACAACTGAATTAAGTCTGTTGTCTCTCTCTGTTTTGGATAGAGACCGAGAGATTCAAGTCAGGCAAAATAAATCCAATCTAAAGCACACAGAATCAAATGAAACTGATGTGATGGATAAAAACGTTGTGCAGATGTGGTAAAAGTTTTGTAACATGGACAAGAACTCTCCATTCCATCCTGTATTCTTTTTCCAGAATTAATTATCTGATTACTTTTGGGTGATAACTTGTCCTTTATTTCAAAAGAAATTGTGATAGCACTGCAACTAGTGAGTATTGTGAAGTATAGTATTTTGAGTTTTCTTCGCAGAAATAAGATATCAGTAACACTGGAAAAATGGAATGCTTTCTAAATTTCGCCTGTCCCCTTTTCTGACATTTATTATTAATCCTTTCCCTTTTCACTATTATTTTCTGTTGATAAATAGCACAATTGCAATGCCATCAGCATTAGGCCTTACATAACTCTGAATAGGATATAACATAGTAGGCAACAAGAAATACAGACCAAGACTACCGCATACAGTCACCCTTTTAGAGGAGAGGTGCTATGTCAATACATAATACTACAGCAAAAAGAAGTCACATTAGCTATCTGAACCATCATAAAGATTAAAATTGAATTAATCAAGTGAATAAGAAAATCAAGACTTAAAGTGCATTGAGAGGGGCACAAAAATATAACTTTTATTAATATTCTGCATATTAGCTGTTAAAATATTCTAGTGCACCATTTTCCTGCTTCTTTTAATGGAGACTAATGATGTTATGTGTACTAGAAGTTATGGACAGTTGATGAGATTATGTAGAAGAAAATATAGAATTTGCTGCAACAATACTGAATTTCTGTCTGGAGTTGGTAGAGCTCAAAGCACAAAAATTACAACACATGGCGAAAGTTGTTCTCTTTTTTGGATCAAGTGATGAGAAATGCATCCTTGCACAACACATTTTACCAAATAGATTGCTTAGATTACAATATACAGAATTGAATGTTACAGGTATGACATTTATTTGCTGGGCAAAGCTAATTCCCATATTTTACATATCATAGCCATAAGGTCAATCATAATACAGTAATAAAAATTAGATATTTTATATTTTTTTAAATGATTAGCAAATAACAAAATTACCTTTGGTAACTTTATCAGCCTATTAGAATCAAGGAATTCATATTTATAAAAGTATTTTCATTACATGATTACAAAAAATGCAAGAAATATATATTGATCTTATGCTCAATTTTATTTAAGAATAGCTGACAAATGGAAATTTATTCTGCTTGTGGTTGTCTTTTATTGTCATGTTTACAAAGTGTTTAGTTGTTTGAGTCTAGTTTTTCATCAGTATGCCATGCACAGTCACCATACAAGCTATAGCTTGGCTATCTGCTGTCAATTTAGATAAAGATATTTATGGACATATATTTAATCTGACACAGAGAAGGTAGATTTAATTAACAGTTCATAAATCATATCATATTGCCAATCTGGTATAGCTATTGCAGAAGACTCTAATCTAATCTGAATTTCTATGTGCACCAAATCTACCTTCCTCCTATTTCCACTAATCACCAATCGCTTTGGTACTATGACAGATATAATAAATCACATACTCGTAGTAAAAGGCACTGAATAACTTGATTGCTGCTTGCACCTTCACAATTCAAGACCTGCATCGCAAGTGGCAGATGGATGAATTGTGTCTGCAACCCAAACTGCATACGCATCGTTGACAGCAACACGGATAACCCTTCTAGTTTGGGCAGAATAGGACAGCTGTGGACAGAGAAAGAAGAAAACAAAACATAACCCCAAAGAATGGAAAATTCCGTGTTACATTTGTAAGTCAAGCAGGATGTTATTTTCACTTTTGCAGTGAAAGTCAAAGGCGTCATTTCACATTAATTAGTTAGTCTAAATCACCTTCTCTGCTTCACTAAAAAGCCATGTTCATACTCTTTTCAATACTTAGCATGGCTGGGGTCTAAATAACCATAAGAAATCTTGAATATTGCTTTAAACAAACCAGAGAATTCTGTAACCAGCCTATAGGATTAACTTTGGTCTCCTCAGTCCTGATTATGTACATTAATCAAAACATCATCACTATTCTTATAAGCACTTTCTTGGAATTAATTATGACTGAAAGCTGTCAAAACATTTAATAATTAAAACCAGAGATAATTATAACATTCTGGAATCTTTGACCCCCCTTATGACCCTTTGCCGAGGGAACTGCTGGGGAATATACTACAGCTCTGCAAGAAACATTTCATCTACAGAGTGAACAGAAATGATAAATCTTTCTTTATAGATGCCAGGGAAAATAATTAGGTTATTTATTTATTTATTTCTGTTTCTCCTACCATGGTTTGTATATCTGTGATATCCGACACTGAAGCTATAAGTCATTTATCAAAGGCAGAGAGAAATTACAGGGAAGGAAGCAGGACAGCGTTCTAGCTAATGGATAGATGCTTTCTGTAGTTTCTGTCAAATTTACTGAATAATAAGAGAAATACCACTTCATGTTTCCTTGGTTACAAATCTCTCTAGTTAGGGCTTTAGAATTTGAAATTCAAGCACAGAGTAAAAACATACAGTTTAATATACTCCAGGCTGAGTTTCTGAATCTCCTTCTATAATAGTGTAAAATATATTTCTATGTTGAATCCCAGTCAGTGAGATCCTCATTCTTCCCAAATCAAGGGTCTAAGCATTTTCATTAAGATTGGAGATATCAAGGTTTTCTGTCTTTCTGGATGATCTGCATGTTTTCAAATGTTCTTTCCTTGGCATCTAAGAGTAACTACTGTTCCCAGTGGGCCCAACTTGTAATACCATTGTTCCAATGTGAACTTTAGTCAACTTTTTGCTGTAGCAGAAGTAGATGAAAACATGATCAACCTCCTGTCTCAGACAACAGGATAGTTTGTGTGGTGTGATCAAGGAAATAGACAGCCAAATAAGGAAAACAACTTGTAGAAGACCAAGAAGTTCTACTCAAAGTGTCCAGAAGTGTCCAGAACAAGCACATTATTAGCACAAAGAATAATGAAGCAAGTCAGAAACTAACAGCAAATCAGAAAAGAATTGATCTGATCATCAGCAAGGCATTCTTTAGTAAGTCCTACAGCTAAGAAGACTGAAGAGTCCTGGAATAACCAAAGGTGGCTGAAAAACTGCTCCAGAGAGTAAGTCCTGCAGCCATGCACCAGGATTCAGGGCCATTTCTTCATCTTCTGGGGAAACCGTGGAGCAGAGAAGAGCCCAGGGAAGCTTCGCAAGCCTGCAGCAGGACTATGCATAACACAGCAGGAACCACTACACTGACCAATAAGCCTGCAGGACTGCACCATGTCTTGTGTGGAACGAGGGCGTTGTGTAGGACCCTCTATGTCAACACAGCAGGCTCCTCTCCCTCCATGCACCACCTCTACTGCAGCAGAGGGGAGTCATGTAATTAATAAAATTGCATATATCTGTGATTGAAGTGCTTTAGTATGCAAATCTATTTACCCTCCACACTGTCAATTGGTTTTATGTAAGATATATGTAGTTTGGACTTACTGGGGCAAAGGGGAATCAGGAGCAGCAGGTCTTACACAATGTCAATCATGAGTAATCTAGCGAAAGGAAATGCTTGGTGATGCACTGTTTTGATCCATTTTGGAGCTGAATACTATTGAGCAGCACTAAGATCTGAGTGAGGAAAGTGCAAGCAAAATGTGCTGACAGTGTGACAGCTTGCGCGTTGAGAAGCAGAACAGACAATTCAGAGAAATCTTTTCACTGCTGTATTTTCATTGGCATGATCTGCTCAACAGAAATCAAAATTTTTCTACTCCTTTGCCTGGAAATTATTTTAATTATTCTTTATTTAGATGCAAAAAAATGTAATGAAAAAGTTTCTCAGATTCTTCATGATTTAGATGAAGTATATAATTCAGCAGGAACAAAATGCCAAATGAAATGGAAATTACTGTTGTGATGTAAAACAATCTGCCTTTCACTTATCTAGCTGACCCTTGCATGTTGGCTGCAGAGTGCTGAGCATTATCTTTGAGCCCCCAGTATCTTATTGGCATTTGTAGCCTTGTGCAGAGAGCAGTAATTTGCAGTAAATCTCCTCACACAGGGTTATATTCAGAATGAATTCTTATCTGAATAGTGCAGTGAATACTGATGATAAAATACTGCTTTTTCATGCTTGCCAATAAGAGACCAACTATTGTATAACTTCCCTCCAAAAGATAAAGAACAAATCAACAGGTAGGGGAAACAAAAAATAAGGAATATAGCTGAAGGATTGGTACCTACGAAAAACTGAAAGAAAAAAAACCCAAACAAACCAAACAGAAGAGATAATTACTTAAAACACAACAACATCCTTTTTTTCTTACCTGTTTGATGTGAAAAATCAATCCTCTAGCCGCACACATACCCCTCATACAATTCTGGGTTTTTGGCTTTGTATACACTCAGAAGAACAAATGTCATCATCTGATCCCACTAACAAGTAGCTCAAATATTCTTCAGTTCTTTCAGGCCCCAGCGAGGGAGTGTGGCATGAGTGCAGAAGTACTATTCAATTTCATCTTATAAAAAATTAGACTGCTGTTAATGAAAGTCTTGTAACGGAAGTACAATTTTTATCTAATGAACATTGTTCTTCCACAAAGTCATGTCAAAGAATAGGTCTTCCCTCTTCTCCTTTGCTGTATCTGCGCAAATAATATAGATCAGCCACATTCTTGATCATGACGCAGTCCGTGTCCTTGCAGCTGGTCTTCCTTATTCCCATAAAACAGAGGGTTCAAAACCAAACTTACTATTGCTCATGCTTCTGGCAGGTGCTAACTCTGAATGGCTGAGGGAATGGCTGAGGGAGCGGTAGGAAGCTGGAGCCAAAACCATGCCATAGACCATAGCAATTTATGAGTATGGATAATTCCATGGCAGACCTCGAGCCCATTCCCAGTTCAGTTTACTAGTGTAGATGTAGTCAAGGAGAAGAGTTTGGAGTGCCAGGGAAACAGATGTCACAGATTACACAAAAAGTGGAATCCTCTTTTTTTAGGAAGCACCAGAATTTTAAAGTTTTTATCCTTAAAGGGAAGAAAAATTTAAAGAATCTACCTTTGTTATGAGACAAAAAATGGAATAAAAATGATTCACATTTATCAAACATTTCATTCGAAAGAAGTTTGAAATGTCAAAATGGAAAAGTCAAGAAAAAGCAACAAGGTCAAATATGTTAGAACAATACTAGAATGATTTCTATTGCCTGTTCTCTGTAGAAGATATAACCAAAATAGAAACATTTACGTAAAAGCTCCGATTTTGTATTGGAAAATGATTTGGATAATTTTTTATTAACCCTTTTAAGAACTCTTCATCAATGTTTTCCTCTATGGTTCCACTTTATCTGTTACAGAGGGAAGGATGGGTCATCCAGCAAATGGAGGTGATGTTTAAACTAATTATTGAACACTTTTAACTGACAATCTGGCCTAAGGGAAGTAACTTCCTGTGGACCAACGCTCCTGAAGCCTTCATTCTGCAAACATCTAAAAATGCAGGGTGTAATCTTGGCTTCTCTAAAAATAGCAAGTATTTTACTCTTCAGCGTCATCCAGCCAAAAATCCACCTGCGGTTTTGTAAGTGTCAGAATGAGCTGCTGCCATGCGATGAACATGTTCTGTAGTAGACAAAATTATGATTAGTCTTGATAGGATCGTAGACAAATTTAGTGGAACTATGTTTAGGACTCCAGAGATTATCAATTCCCCTCCCATTCCCAGCACAGCAAAACTAAGCTGATTTGGGTTGCAAATATCTCTGCTGAATGCAGAGGTTCCCCCTGTCACTCTCCCTACTTACAAATAAAAGATTGGGTATTTTAAGAGTAGCCCTATTTATTCAAGTACAGCCAAGAAAGAATCTTTATTTAGTGCATCAGTAAATCATACTGTTTCTTTGACCTGATCCCACAATTTACTGTATCTGTCATTAATTATAGATAGGATATTCATGTATTCTTTAGAAGGAACTGAATTTACTACAAAATAGAAAGCAAAGAAAATACAAGATATACAAGTGAATTTGTTTAAAATACAGCTTTATATATGGCAGAGAGCTACTGTATGGTCTTTGCAGATATAGTAAAATAATAAGGTAATTAGCCTATTATTGAATTTGAAATTCATGGTTATATCCACCTACTCCAGCAGTTCTGCAATGGTACAATTACAGGATTTTATAGATAATTTAAATGTCCACATTTGACTGAATGACTGTCTACGGACTTAGAATGACAAACCAGAGGCAGATTTGTGTCATAACTGGATTGTAAGGTGGAAAAACCCAGCCAGATGTGTCATTTGCATTCACTGCTATACTGGGAAAATGATGAAGAAAACTACATTTGGAAACTCCTTCTAATTGAAAGCACAGCCTTTGGATGCTATGTGCATAATAGCAGGGGATTTCCAGAATTATGCACTCTTGACAGGAAAATACCTTAGAGGTGTCTATCTTAAAAATAAGTATGTAATAAAAGCACAGGGTAACAACTGGTGCTACTGTACTGCATTTATATTATATTCAGGAAACCTTTGCATTAAAGGTTGTATCAGAAAGTGCAGAGGCTCCTGTAAATGACTGGCTGAAATGAATTTATGAAACTCCTCAGTAGGAAAGTCCCTAATTGGATTGGAAATCCTTGGGAATTTAGGTGTTAATTTTGGAGGGGCTGGGATTTATAGCTGCTACTATTTTGAATGATAGCATCTCCTCCTCTGCATTATCACGCTCACTATGGCTGAGGTCCACTTGCAAGACAAGTTAGAAATGATACTGTAGGAAAATCACCAACTCTTTCTAGGGAAGATTGCTGATGGTGAGTTGCCTCCTCTACCATCTGTGATTTCCATGATTATTTTTTATTCAAGTCTTTCAGAATTCAGACATTTAATTTTTTTAATCTATTCTGCTTGAAGACATCCTTAAAATATTCAATATTTCTTAGAGGTCATAATTAAGGGATCCTTCATGTTTAAAAGACATTCAGCACTCATTCTACTTCACCATTTTTCTTTTCCTCTGCAGCGAGAATATTCATGTCAACAAGATGTTGTAAGATAAATTACATCTGAGTGATATTTAAACTATATCTCTTTTTCTTTCACATAGAAGGATAGTCAAGTTAACATCTGGCAGAGAGAATTACTTGGAAGAATACCATATGCCTTAAACACAGACTGGGTAAGATGAAGATGATGCTGACTGACAGTAGAGAGCATTTTGAGGAACTTGAATAAGGGAAGATGTCCATCACTTACTGAAAAGATATTTTTCAACAAGAATATCCACTGAAAATCCAGGCAAAGGAGAACAGAAGGGACTTCCCTCACATTTTAGTTGCCAGAAGATTCTAGATAATTTTTTCCCCACAGATGCAATCTTCCCTTGTAGTTAATTTTGCCTACACTATTCTAAATTAATAAATAACTGATAAAGTTCCCAACTCAGTGATGAACGCTGCCATTTCCTACCAGTAACTTTAGGATTCAGTTACTGTTTTCTGAGTGGGAAAACATGGTGAAACCATACTGAAATTCATACTTTATGTCCTAAATTAGCTGCACGTTCATTTCCAGATGAAGTCGAAAGTGCAGGTTATTAAAAAAATGCTACATGACTTAAGTTATTATTGGGCAAAAATACATCAGCTGCTCCTCCCTTTCAGAGATGAAATATGTGTGAGTAAGAAGAAAGGGAGTCTCAGCAGTAGCCTCTTACACAGGTACAACTGCAGTGAGCGTGTTATAACTGCGTGACAGTAAACATCTAAACAATGATGTTCCATCCCTTACAAGTTCCCAGGTGCTGTGCAGGGCTAGGCACGCCTGTAAATTTAATGTGATTCTTCTTTCTTTTTATACAAGCATTGTCCTTCATAGATATAAATAAAATGCAGTGAATACATCCATAATTTCAGGACCAGATCAACTATGTAACTGATTTCTCTATGTAAAATTAATTGCCTTTTCATAATATGTACTTACAGAAAAAAAAAAAAAAAAAAAGAATTCACAGAGGTTTAGAAACTGAGAAACTAAACAACTCCAAGGTAATGCGCTGGTAAATCCGAGAATAGCAAAATATTTAGTTATTGACAGCAATTCTTGGCCTTGAAATCTCAGCATTTTAGGCTTATTCACTGTAGGAGCCAGAAGAAATTGGCAAGTAGTTACTGTTCTTTGTTCAGTTTCCATAGCAGCAATAATAACAACTTGGAGTTGGTTTGTTTTTTTTTTTTTTTATTTCGTCTTTACAAACCTCCTTTTTCCCTTCACAATACTGAAAGTTTCTGGCGTTTGTAGCCCATCTGCCCCTGAACATACAATTGCTCTGCTCCTGCCTAGGAGGAGCTGTGTTGTAGCAAATATTTTTTGAGTATTTATAGGCATATCCTTGAGAATTTGTCATTGCATCATAACGGTCTTGTGTTGTGACATGGTGAAGTTTGCCGTAGAAATTAAATGATACTACTTCTGAAGCTATTACAATGCAAGCATATTTTTTCTGGACACTAACTAATGGTCCAGTTTCCTTTTCTCCCTTTGTTAAGGAAGAAGCATTGTTGTCTCATGTTGTATCACAGGGAGAAGTTTAATGAGACTCTACAGCTTTACAGCCATTCCCAAAATATGATCTGATAAATCTCAAACAACAGCAGCATTGTGCTCAGTCTGACTTCTACAGAGCATGGCCAGTACTCATCAGCATCAATCCTGTTCCACATGGAGGTGTGAGGTGAGCCACATCTTACATCCTGACCTTCATGAAAAAAAACCCAAACCCAAAAATTAATCAGGAATCAAACAGTGATCAAACTCACACTTTTCTTCTTGATCTGATTCTTAATGAGGCAGCTATGTTTCACCCTCTCCTGGAGGTTACACCAAAGTGCCACTGGTCTTTGAATAAGTCCTTTTCAGAGGTGCCTTGGGCAGGAGAAGTTGCCAATTTGTGTACCACTCTGAAAAGTGGAGGAAAGAAGACTCCTGAACTGGGAAAGGAAAGGAGCACAGCAAGTGGGGAAACCTGCCACTGCGCTGAACCTGCTTCCTCCAGGGTGGGGGAAGTAGAGCTGGAGAACATTTTCCCCAGAAAAGGAGAAATCCACTTGCTATGGAGAAAGGTAATGAATGTCACCCCTTCTGAGCTCTGCTCAGTGCCAGATCTGGAGGAACTCCTCTTTCTATGAATGGACTAAACACTGTGAACTCTCAGTATGCTCAGGATATCCAAGAAACGGGTTGGATAATTATCACAGGATCACAGAATGGTAGGGGTTGGAAGGGTCCTTATAATCTACCTTATTCTCCCTTAGATGAGGTGGTGGAACACTGGCACAGGTTGCCCAGAGGGGTGGTAGATGCCCCATCCCTGGAAGCATTCAAGGTCAGGCTGAACTGGGCTCTGAGCAACCTGGTCTATTTGAAGACGTCCCTTGCAGGGGGGTTGAACTAAATGACCTTTAAAGGTCCCTTCCAACCCAAACTGTTCCATGATTCTATGAGTCAAATCTCCTCTTTGGCTAGCCTTTGTTCATGTTTTCCATTTTTCTTATGGAAAGATTTTCGATATTTTACAGACAAGATGCAAAAACTGGGAGTCTGAAATAATTTGTTTTCCAAGGTAGGAAGACAATCATAAATCTTTAAATGTTATTATTCCCTGACATACCCAGGTATAATTGAAGTGTAACAGCCAGCTTCTGAGTTGATCTGTGTAAAAAATGTCACATCCTTTTTAGTAATTCTTTATCCATTTCAAATTTTTAATTCCTAGGGAAAAGATGATATTTGCAGCTTGTTTCAAATTCACAAAGCATAGGTATTGACTTCCATTTGAAATGCCATCAAATGTGTGGGACATCCACCTTGAAATGGCTGTATAGGAGACTCGTGAGACTCATGCTTCAGTTACCCATGTTTAACCAGCTCAAATGACCCCCATGTGTCATTCAATTAAAATGCTTTTTGTGTGCAGAGAGAATACATATTCTAAAAGTAAAAAAATATCTTCAGCTTGCATGTATTTAAAAGCTCCATCTTACGCAGGTAAGTGAATTTTCCATTCTTTCACATCTACAGATGTGAACTGTGATGGTATGGCATGAGAATAATAATGTTCTTAGCCTTGCCCTATGTAGTATTTCATGAATAGACATAACATGGTCCATGGTGTTCCTGTGTGTCAGTCAGCTCTGTCAGCACAGGGCAAAATGCAATAGAGGAATAAGATTTGCAATAGCTACTCAGATTACAAACCCACTTGGGGATGACCTGTAAGTTAATATATAAATAAACAAACCAAAACTAAAGAAGGGAATTGGATGGTCATGTGGATATGCATCCTCCTTCATTTGCAAGTAAGGCAAGCTTCATGACTTTGTCCTTCTCCAAAACCATCAGACTCAAAACTGCAAACATTTCTTACACTGATTAGCACTTATGTTGAAGAAGTTAAAGAGATCAATTACATGTGGACCAAAGGCACGGACTGCTCTGCATAGTTGTGGGAGCACAGTCTGTAATTTTTTAGAAGACTTTTTATGATTTCATATCTCTGGTATATGTTCAAAACTTAAAATGCATTAATTACTACAGCATAACTTATTGATACTCAGTTTGTGTGTGCTTTTCTCAAAGCAGCCCTGAAGCTCTGAAGTACTTTAAAATGCAAGATTAATACATGCAGTTTAGGGACTGGCGAGTATCAAGAGAGATCTTTCAGTGAAAGACAAGCTGCTCATATCTTCCCTTTAAAAAGCTCACTGGAATCCAAAACACGTCCCACTTCAGTGAGTAATTCCCCTGAAGCTAATGGCTTTATTGACAATTGGGGCTCCATCAATTCTTGTGGTTTGTTTGAAATGGCTTGTATGAGCCAAACGTATTATGTACACTTAAACTGAAAATGTCCTAGTTGTATTTGTGTAATAGCTTCAGCAAATACTCATGTACCCAGTAGCCATGGTTTAAAAAGGGAACAGGAGAAGGCATTCAACATCACTATTTTCAAAGAATCATGCTCTGAGCAAAATCCAAGTAAGAGTTGAATGCTTGTGGAAGGAAGGAAAAGTGAGGGTGGTGAGGCACTGGCACAGGTTGCCCAGGGAAGCTGTGGATGCCCCATCCCTGGAAGTGTTCAAGGCCAGGCTGGATGGGGCTCTGAGCAGCCTGGTCTAGTGGGAGGTGTCCCTGCCCAGGGCAGGGGGTTGGAACTAGATGATCTTTAATGTCCTTTCCAACCTAAACCATCGATGATTCTGTGATTCTATGAAGCTCAGGTCAAATCTCAAGCACTATTATTATAGTTGTTATATATTGCACTGGCAAAAGGTTACTCAGGTTATTTCCTGTTCATTTGGATGGGAACTCTCACATAAATAAGAGGTCACAAATGTGAGTGAGAGTTTAACAGACTGATCTCTATTTTCACATCACTGTTGCAACTGTGTACTGTGGAAAATAACCAGTGTTTTCCCACTATTCAAGCTGTCAGACCTATGCAATGCATTAATTCAGAGGTCTTCTTAACTTGCTATTATATCCTTAAATTCATTTTTTTGCTTTCTTTCTGACATCTTTTTCTGTCTGCTAAAAGTAGCTTTATTATCGTGGGTCATAATGTCAATGTAAAAAAAAGAACTGCAATAAAAAATTCCTCCTTTAACTATCAGAGTTCAGCATACACAGAAGTAATTAAATTCAGACAATGACTGGTCAGATTTCCCCAGCTTCCTCCAGACGGTCATAATCATCAACCTAAAGAGCAAATTCCAGTTTAGATTCTCTGACATTCCAACTCAAGGGCTGAAAATCAAGAACTGGTCTCAAATCCCTGAGGGTGAAGCTGGGCTCTTGCAAAGTGCTGCAGGTTTGGAAGACATATGACTCTGTTGAACACTTTTGTGGATCTCTTGCTGGGGAAAATGAGAAACAGAAAGTGTAAGCTCTTGAATGAGCTGTTCTATCTGAAAGGAAAGAGGTGTTTGTAGTCAAAAAATAAATATCTAGTCCCCAGTCAGTTGTTCTTAGATGAAATTTTAATCTGTAAAAATAAGCAAAAAGGCTGGCACAGAAACCAAGCTTTTCCAAATTTTTCTCACAAACTGCATTTCCTAATGTCTCCAGCTTCAGTTTTGCATGTTTTTTTCCTCTTTCATTAGCTGACTGGAGTAATTAATCTATTTGTACATTTTAAACCTTGAGGAAAAAATCATGGGAGAGTGAACGCAGTTATTTGTATGTGTAAAATAAAGATAATTTCACAAATAATAATAAATATGTAGCTTTCCATAATTAGAAATCACATAATTCTGCGAATATTTCTAAAGATAATCTTATTACCTGCAGTCAACAGGTAGAGAAGTGCAAGGCAGTGTTGTGCCTTACCTAGCATGACCCGGCAGGTAAGACCAAGTGTATGGGAAGAAAGCTCATCTTTCTGGTGACCCATCCCAGTCTCCACTTAAACACACTTCTTGCTTTGTACTCGTACACAGGGTTTAGGTTTGCTACTGTGACCACTTTGGCCCACAGCTGTGCCAAAAGGAACAGCCTCCGCTTAGTCTTCATGGGCTAAAACAACCTTCCCAGGGCTGTCCCTGAACCTCCTTGGTGGTTGCTGCTCTGCTTCATTGCATATTTCCTGCTCAGATGTGGACAGAATTACGGAAAGGTAGTAATTTTCTTGTTATCATAGGGCTCTACTCGCATATATGTGTGCCAGCAGTTCCAGTGGAGAAGGCGGGATTAAATTTTCCCATTTCCTTTAGCACTTTCCCAACCCCAAACCCTTCACATGACAGGTGCTGTGGAGGTCAGACATCTGGCCTACATATTTCTTTGGCCTCAGTTATAGCCTTGGGCAATGAATTTCACCGCTGACCATTACAAAGATGTTGCCCTTACACAAATCAACAAGAAATAGGAGGAATATCCAAAGGACTGGAACATTGTTTTAGAGAAGAAAGTGCTGGGGGTTGGGAACAGGACTAACAGAAGCTGAGAAACAGAGAATAAAAGAGAAAGGAGAGCAGGAAAAAAAGCCCACCACAAACCCAAACAACTCCAAAACAAAAGATAATATTGCTCACCGGGACTCTGAATGGAGATATATGCTCCTTCTGCCCAGTAACACACCTGGTGGGAAACGTATGAACTTTTAATAACGGTAATCACAATACAAAGAAGCCAGCTACCAAACAGCAACATATGGCTAGAACTCTGTCCATCACAATCTTTCACTAACGCCATGTTGACATCCTCTGACTTTTAGGACACTTCTAACTGTACATTTACTCTCCCCAGTCCGCAGGCCACCGTGATTTGCCCCACGTTCCTGAATTTCTTTCATATCCGTGCACAGTCACCCATAGTAAGTGAGCATGCAGAATTTAGTGCTAGATCCTGGATCTGCAATCCACTTTGGCGATTCTCACACACCCAAATGGGCACATTGACAGTAGCAATTGTGCCACTCACATACACAGAGATTACATACAATTTCAAGAGATGTAGCCAGAAATGTTCTGAGAGGCTGTAAGCACACCACTTTTTCTGTCTAACTTCTACTGTTCAAAGAAAAAGAAGAACATAAAGCCAATTGAGCAAATTAAGGCCTTATGAATTCTGTGAGAAAGTGAAAGATGAAAGAATCCTGCATTAGAGAGCAGCTATCTGTAAATTAAGTGCTGCTCTCACTTATGATCACATCCTGATCACATCCTTTTTGACCATACTGGAAATCATCCAGTCCATAAATTACCTTGGGCAAATCTCCTTATTGCTCTTCCTCTATTTTTTTTAATTTTTATTTATTTTTTTAATCTAAATACATAGCTGAGACTACTAATATTTTTTTTTTTTTCCAAGGGTGGAAGTTTTACATTAGAGAAAACAAAACAAAAATCCAGCAACCACTAAGTCATTATTAAGTAACTGAGCTACATTACTATCTATTATGCAGCTCTTGAATAAATGTGAGGTTTATTTTGAAAAAAAAATATTTTTTTTAAAATCTGAAGTTTCTTTTAAAATTTATAGTTTGTATCATCTATTCCAAATTTTACACAGCAGAATACTCAAAGCTGAAAGTGTTTCTACGACTTTACTGGGAAGACAAATTAGGTAAATTCATATAGCTTTTTATTTTTTAAAACATCATTAATCTCAAAATATTTGTCAAGCTTGCATCAAAAAATCAATAAAAGGCTTACAAGGCTCTCACCAGTTTTAGAGGCGAAGAGAAAGAAATATTTTATGACAGATGAAGCCACATTCATAGAGTGAGTCATAGGTAGGACCATAACTCAGAAAACTTGACTCTGTATTTCCCCATTTTTTTCGTTACTCTACCAAATGTTGCCCACAGGACTTTATGGTATTTGCAGGCTGGTTTTGGCTAAACAACTTGGGAAATGACATCCATACTTAAGAAGAACCTTAGTCTCTAACTTGATCACAAAGAAGAGGCCCTGTTCCCTATAAACTATATAATGTCCTATTAGAATCACTTTTTCTTCAAGCAAAATTCCTTTTTGCTATATTGAATGGGTGAAATGAAATGTCAAGCTCATCTAGTCTTCAATATGTAGCCTTGTGCTACAGCAGTGTGAGGAAAAAGCTGAGGGCTTTCTGACAGCGGTATAATCTCCCTAATACCGAGATTGATCTAGTCTGCAGAGAAAGGGGTGGCTGCGGTGCATACAAATGAAGAAGCAGTGCTTTTGGAAAGATTGCAGCCAGTCTCATCTGTCTGTCAGCAGAAGAGTGAGCTTGTTCACTAAATTTCACAGCCTTCAGCTTAAGAAACCACGTACAGGAGGCAAAAAGAAGATAACATGAAGGATGAGTGAAGAAAAGAAGCAACTATGTTATCTGTGCATGCTCTGATTAAAACACTATAGAGGAAACCATTCAAAGTTCAATGGATAGACAACAGAGTCAAGACTGATAAACAAGGGCACAGTCAAGAAGCTTTTTTTCTTCCTGATGCTGTCAGGACTGTGAGAAGCAGAATGAAACCATGAAGCGGTAAACTATTTCACATACAATTCTTTTTCCTGTTCTTGGTGGAAATCATCATGAAATTCTTCTTGAAGGTATTGCAAAGCCTATGCATTAGTCTGTATGTTTGGCCCAGTGGTTGTAGTCATCAAACTGGCAGCAGATTCCTGCTAAGAGGAATTTCTTAGCATATGTTAAAACTGTTAAAAAGCCTTATGGTTTCTACCCTGTATACAAAATATACAGTAGGGACCACAGAAATCCTATCTTACTCTTTTTCAGTTACTTCATCACATCTTTCATAAGCTAATGTTTTTTAAAAAAATCTTTATATTTCCCCCTATAAAAAAAAAAAGGAGGATAAGATGTGCAAGTGCCTGTAATGACTGCAAAATCATCTGGTCATATCTTTATCCTTTAGCACCCACTATGCCTGTGCTGAAAAGTTTGATTTGATCCCATATATGAGTCACACAGATTAACATTTGTGGATGGTTTGGAAAGCTTACACAGGTGATAGACCAGTATTGCAATGTGCTGACCACACTGTAGCAGGAAATCTGTAACTCAGAGGGATTCCTTTATTGCCCTTGTTATGTCCTGGGATGCACCTGATGGCAAATTAAAAATGGAATGACTGATGTCACTGAGTACAAAACAGTATTTTTTCCCACAAACACCTCTTTAGGGTGTTACTGCTTCTCCATACACAAGAACATGAAGGGAAGCAGAAGATGGTTAATGAGAAACTTTAACATATTCACTGGCTAATTTGGGAACTAAACTAGGCTCCCAGACATGAAGGATAAATCCACAGGCACCTAAAGTGAGACCTGAGAACCATTTCAGAGTTATCCAGGTTCTTATATACAGACAATTAACTGTGCCAAGGACTGGACACAACTACCAGCCCTGAGGAAGGTGTTGAGCAGGCACTTACAGTTGATCAGACAACTGGGGTAGCACCCTGCTCCATGGAGCAGTGGTTCCTGACTTACTAGTGTCCCTGCCTACGATACCCAATGAAGCAATCATCCAGGATAAGAGAACACAGCCAAGGCAGAGAGTAACAGGCAGTATGAGGCTGATGGTATGTGATAGACTTAAACATGCATGACAGAGGGCATAGCTGAAGATAGCTGAAGAGGGCTTTTTTTTGAGCATGTAAACCTGCAAATACAGTGGTGCTGCTCACAGACAACAACTGTTGCCTGAGAAAAATACATTTGGGATCCATTTTCCTTGTAATAACAGTGCATTCTCTGCTTGTGAGGTTTTTAATTGTTACTAGACAGAGGTGGGCTGTACTAGGTACAGAGTTGCGAGCTCTCAAGAGGTCTGCAATGAGAATGAAAAGTCCCCGTCAACCAGTGCACACAGGATACTCTCTCCTAAGAGCTGGGCACTAAGTACCGTTTTCAGTTCTCAAATAGTTAATAGCAAACGTTTTTAACAGGCATATATTCATTGCCCTTTCTGTAACTGTCTTTCAACTTATTGATCATGACCTAGAACACATTGATGCAAACCATGATGTAAATCCAAAAGCAAAAGTATGGGTGAATCCTGCAGTTCCCTGTGGATGTCATCCTTTTTCCACAGTGATCTCCTATTTATTAGGCAAAGTAATTTAGGACTTTAGACAGAAAGGGTTTGGGGAATAACAGGTGGAATCCCAGTAAACATGAACAGCACAAATCAGACTGGAAATTTTTTGTTATGCTTTTTCCTGGCTCTGTCCCCTTGTCTATCCCCACACACATAAGTCTTGTGTGTGTTTTCAGTATGTTCGTACTTTTTGGGCAGGGAGTGAAGTGCAGCAGAATTTATATGTCTCATCACCTTTCCAGGTCTGGTCTCATGCTCTTTCATGCACGACCTGGCCCTCACTACCTCTAAAGAAGCGTTTATGAGAAATTGTGACTTCTGACAGTTGCACAAAAATGCAACAACAAAAACGCACTTAAATTGCATTTTTTGCTGATTTTCTTTGTTATTCAAAGTCTTGTATGATAAACTAATCAAGAAGTAAGAGAAATACTGAAACTACAGAGGGACTGATTGTTATTTGGATGTCTGTCATTTTCAGCAGGCTTTCCATGTCTGTCTTCATTATACTTGTTGAATCACATCTTTTTTGCTATACCTTTTTCTTGTCTCTATACAAAGAATAAATTTCTCCGAGTTTGTATTGATACAGACTAATAAAGAAGTTCACATGGCTGACTTTAAATTATTGAATTTGTCTTGTTCAACCTTGACTTGTGTGTCTTGTGAGGTTTAAAAATCAAAGCAAGGTTTAAACTATATGACTTTCACATTATTATAAAGACATCGTCACTAAAAAACATGAAAGTGGCTCATTCCTGCCTCTCACCAATGGTCAACACAGAGTTCCTGCATATATCTCTCTCTATATATACTGTGCTGTTATACCGGCAGTTAATCGCTTAAAAATCGGATTGATTATTGATTAATCAGCAATAAAGGTCAGTATATTTTTAAGCCTTTAAAACCACATACTCATTACAATATAGCAATATACATTCAGTCATTTCACACCCATCAGCTTCTAATGGTTTCTCAAATGGGTACAACTGAGTATGAGTGCCAGCAGTCATGAGCCAAAACTGCGACAGGAAATGGATGAAAATTAAGCAATATGGACAATCACATGTTACTGCTTGGGCCTGTGCCCGTGCTTCATTTAGTATAAATCTAGACTGGAATCCAATCTAGTGCAATACAATTAAAAAATTACAGGAGCTTCTTGCATGAAGTTTCTTCTGAAATGCTTCTGTCTCCTCCAGAAAGAGAACCAGGCAGTTCACAGGGATGGGATTCTCAGAAATACCTTTGTGTTGACCATTTTTATCAGCTCATTCCATGTGCTTCGATGCCGCTGTACTTTGAAGTGTCTAATTCTCCCCAGACTCTGTTCAGGGAATGCAGGTATGGAATCATCAAACGTTGGTTTACGTTCCGTGGGGATGCTGGTGCTGAGTGGAAGTATGCCCAGCCTAAGATTTTTACTTTATCTGGACCTAATGACTCTACGAAAACTTACACAAAACTTCACTGAACAAATACACTCCTCTGTCTTCTAGCCAGTCTTCTAGCCTTTGTCACACAAATGTTTTCATCCTCTTTCAATGAACAATCATACAGCATACTATTTCTAAAAGAAGGATGCTTCAAATACATAGCAAGTGAAATTGCTTTTTGCAATAATGTCAAGAAAATGAAAAAGCTGGAAGCAAACTGAAAGTTTCTGTCAGGAAAAGCTATACATGTAAACATGAACATCATGTCACCCCCTGACAAGAAACTGCCTCATTACCTGAGTATAATCAAAATAGTAATAAACCCCTCTGTTTGCCAAACTGGGTTCTACTGCAAGGCATCTTCTGATCACACCTCAGAACTACAGTGATTATATTTACATTAAAGACAGTATCCTGATTTCTAACTCAGACAAAACTCCTTCTGATTTCTGATCTCACTGAAGTGTGCTGGCTTTTAAAAATTTTATTCTGAAAGCATCTGCAAAGTTATTTTGGAAACAAAGAACAGAAAAGCCTGATACTGTTGGCCTGAGGTTTCATTAAACAGTCAGAGGCTGCTTCCACTGAAATCATGTGTTGCTTTATGCAGGCTCCTGAATTTAATATTGACTGGGTGTCTTGAATTTAGTATTGACTGAGGGTGTTGTCCTGAGATCAGGTAAATTATCTTGACTATATTGAATTCACTTGCAAAATACAAATTTGCCCTCATAGACATTGAGGCATCACCTACAAATCTACTTAATCGTGTCCCAACTCTTTGCTCAAAGGATAAAAATAAAACCATTTGAATTCAACAGGAATCATTGATTTCCTGGAATAAAAGGTAGAAGGTATGCTTACAGTTTTCATATAACTTGTTTTCCTCTGTGACTCTGTTCCCACTGAAAATTAGTCTGAATTCAGCCACTGAACTCCATACCAACATCTCAGTTAACCAATAATCCACCTTTAATGATAAAAGAAAAACCGTGCTTTCTCTTTTTCAGTAGACAATTTAGTACTGCATTAAACTGGGTGCATTAAACTGCATTAAACACATGCCATAAATTGTCCTGTTTGCTGTATTTTGTGTGCTCCCTGTTACAGGTGAACATCATTCCTGCTTGGGACTCTGCTGTGCTGTGTATAGAGCAGTGTGGATTTACAAGGGGGCAGCTTTCCCTGCTCCGACAGCGATAGCCAACGTGCATTTCACACTATGTGACAGAGCAGCAGAGCTTTTTACAAGAGTTTTATCCCCAACAGGGGAGCCCAGGGGCACCTTGAACATTGCATTATATGCCTACGCTTCCAATTTCTCATGACTTTTCCAAACAGTGTGTGTGCAGGCTGAATTTACTCTGTCTCAGGCAGCATTCTGATGGGGATTTGTTACTTTTCTTACATCATCTACTTCTTTTCAGTAATTCTTTCTGTGATTGCAGCGGCAGCTAACAATACATAGTGACTCAACGTGGTACCACTCAGATGACTCATCAGATCTGCTAAGGCGACTGCCAGTCCATCAAGGTAATGCACGTTATCCCTTTCATCATCCCACATAAATAAATAAAAAACTTCCTTATTTTTTCATGCCCTGAATCTGCTTCTGTAAGTCCCTCACTCACAACAACACAGGATGCAGTAAATCCTATAAAAAAGCCAAAAATACACTTGTTACTTAAAATCTTAGTATTTCCCTCTCATGCATCATCTCACCTCATTTCATACAGAGGAAATAAATTCTTGAGGAAATAAATGACAACGATTATCTTCAGGGGAAAAAAAAAAATCTATCTGGTACAGGTATATTGTAAACACCTACCTGAACTGCAGATGCATTGGCAGTATAAATCTTTTTCACTAAATTTAACACAGATGACAAAGAAATAGCATATTCTTTGGTCTTCCTTGGGGGAATATCAGAAAAGTGAGCCTTACACGGTAGCCTGTCAGACCTACAGCCTAACAACAAGGGCCCAGGAATGATCACAGGTGATATATCTTATTTTCAGCTGATGCCATCAAGACAGCACATACTTTGAGTTTTTATCACCTTCTGGAGGTCTGGGGTGAGTGGATTCTCAGGCTTTTGAGTTTATGACAGCAAAACAGTTACAGAGTAAACTTTACAGTTAATGTCTAAGTGAAAAACTAAGCTTCATTTAGTAGCTTTCAAAATATACCAGCAGAGGAAAGGAAAGATAGTGACACCTCATTTTTAGAGCTTCTAGGAATATCAGTTGATACTTAATGCTGAGCAATGCTTTCACACACATACAAGAAAAAGCACAGCACTTATTCACAAACAAAACCCCACAGTTAGTCCCATTGCTTCTTGAGGCATCATAAGCTTATCTGGCATTTAGCACAGAGAAAAGGCAATATTTGGAGGGAAGGAGCAGGTACTGTCTTCCTCAGTGTTTTGGTGTGGTACAGCAAGCCCTGAGACTGCCTGACAGAGACAACCTTCCAGCAGGTTGCTCACATCAAACACCTTCTCTGCACGTCAGGCTGGGCTGAATTTTGCTTCAGAGCACTGACCCCAATCAGAAGTTAGACCATACTCCTTGGGGCACCTAAAACTTTGGTAGTTATGATGAGATCTAAATTCAAGAGAGAGATAAGAAATTCAGACCATCTGTTACATATGGTTGACAGATCCTGTCCCATCAACTGGAGTAAGTCCTGATGCCAAGGAATTGAAGCAGCCATCTCAAAGACAGGTGTCTTCTAGTCAGTGTAGGGAGAGAAGTGTCTCTTCCCTCCTTTTAAGGTAGGTGACTTTTTCTTTGCAAAAGTGTATCTCCTTCCACTGATTAGAGAGAAATATTGGATGACTGAATTAAATCTTAAATTTGTAGTTGGCTGAATTTCAATGGGGTGATTCCTGCTGTAATCTTATTGAAAAATTTGCACCTTACTCCTTTACTTTTCTGTACTTTGCTGAAATATTACTTTCGCAGTACCAAAGCTAACATGCCTCTCATCTTTTCCCTCATTAACTAATCAACATATAAATTCTGTCATAAGTGTTTGCCATTTACAAAACATGTTAGAAGTATCCTACATTAACTTTTACAGTGTTAGGCCTGTTACTCTGTTTTTGCATAGTGGAGAATACTAAAAGGTAAACTGGCACTATAAAGCAGCTGTCAAAGGGGAATTTAGGTGACAATTAGGATATATTTAGTGCTATAACAAGTTTGGAGGACATCTTACACTAATGCACATTTGTATGGGCAGCAGCTAGTACAATAAACCAAGGACTCAGTTAATTAATTTTCCAACCTAATTAGGGAACAAGAATACTTATTTTATCCACAAAATTGCAGGATAACTCAGAACAGCGCAGGTGGTTTGAAAACACTGTAGAATGAATTACCTGGAATTCAGAAGGCTGTTTGGCTCATTATGCTTCAAGAAAACTAACCAACCTACTGTGTAACCAATGTTGGTCATTATTATTGAACTTGCTATAAAACAGATTCGGTGCTGTATTACCACTTTATTTCAGAGAGAAGCATACCCATAAAATCTGAAGTCATTAATATAAGAAGACACCAAACTCTGTCAGAGGATTTGCAGTTGGGTCTGATTACTGAGAGGACAGGTTAGCATGGGTTGGTGCTGTTGTCCCAGCTCTGCCATCCACCGCTGTCATTCCACTACTGGAGGAATCAACTTCATTGCCAACACTCATGTACACAAGCATTTGCATGAATTAGGATTTATTCATATAAACACCTGTTGAAGGACTGGGTTGTGATCTGCAAGATATTTCTTATGAATGGTTTGTTACGAGAGATCATAAACTGTTGGAGTTTCACATCTCACTTCTAAACTTTAAAAGCCAGAAGTTTAAATTAAGCTCATCACCAATGCTGTTTTTACAGTCAGACAGGGAGAAGCACTTCTGTAAGCTATATACATGCCATCCTGAGCACTAGACTTTGATGGGAAAAATCACTCACGGGAGACGCCTATATCTTATAACTGACTGCTGAAGGAGCTTGTATGACTTCCTTAGACTAGATGCCTAACTATTTGAGAGCTGATGGTGGGTAAGATTAATCCCTCTCTAAATGGGCAAACATAGAGGGCTAAAATACACATAATTTTTTTTTTTTGCTATTTATTAAGGCAAATTTCTATACGTATGAAATAAGAAAAACTTGCAGCTGAGGTTATCTAAAGACTGATCAAGATCTACTGTAAGAAAGCATTTTCAACTGTTTCTACCTTTGTCCACCCTAATGATGTGAACTCAAACTTTCCGTGAATATTATTGAAGTTTCAACACAAAAATGATTGACTTGTCTAAAATGAAATTTACAAAATCGTATTGCATTCTCTATAGTAAAAATTACTATTTTTTTTAATAAATCTCCATTGCCTTGCCTTCTTTCGGAAAAGCTATGTGATATTCTGCTGTGTCTGTTAGCGTTAGGTATGTGTCATTGACTGCTAACACAAGAAATATAGCTGGAGTTGCCCAATTTATAAATCTCTATATTGGCAAACTGGGCTTTGACATTTTGTAACTTTGAGTACTTGCATTTGTAACTATGTTACTTTATTAATGGAGTTTCTGTTGCCCCATAAATCAAAATATTGACATCAGTTTTTATTACTTAAATTATAAAACAATGCAAATAGTAGCGGTTGGTTCTTAGATTTCTTAAGGCAAAATTGTGATGAATATCAACCTCAGGCATGTAATTTCAACAGGATCTACACCATAGACTTTTGAAAGGCATTCAGTCTTGGTTTAAAACTACAACAAATGGTGTAAGGCTAGTTTTTACAATTAATTATCCTTGATTAAACTTTTATGTTTCAATATTCATCTGAATTCCTTCAGCTTCATTTTTCAAATGTTAGATTTCATTTTAGCTTTTTCCACTGGGGTATTAACCATTATTACAAATGTCTCCTTGGTGAGGTGCTGTGTTATCCAGTTCATTCAACAACATTAATTTTCAGTTCCATATCCAAAGGTCTTCCTCATGTTTGCAAACTACAGAACTTGAAAATGTGGTGTGTCAAAACCTGCCATTTTTTTTGAAGAGGATGAATATTCTGTGAATATAGACTCTAATGTGCCTACAGAGCTAGCTCCAGTACACCCCATAAGGTATCATGCTCCAGGAGACTTCTGCGTTTGTTACTGGTTGTGCTTTCATAAAATTGTACCTTATTTTTCTATTTAAACTTCCTTTTTCAAAATCTTCTGTGTAGATAGCAATTTAGTCACTTTGAGAATTATTAGTATTTCAGAATCAGCATTTAAGTCCCATGTGTACATGTTAAAGCTATTTTCACTGAATTACTGAATTACATGGTGTTTTCAAAAATAAAATAAACTTACAAATCATCTCAAGTAAAGAATATAAAGTAATACAATAGCAAGAGTTTATTTACTGAGGTAGCAGTGCAGATCACCTGCTAAACATGGAAGAAGAGCCTATATACAAATCAAAAAATGCCTAGACAAAAGTAAAGGAGCCAGCAATTCTTTCTTCGCATGTGAGCATCAGACCAAGAGCAACATCCAACAGGGGCTGGAGTGGCTGCCCATCTGCCAGATAGTCAAGTCATCTACCTCTGTATTTAACTCAATTAATTTTGTGTATTTTATTATGAAACATGTTTGCTTATAGTGGCTATTTTCACCTCATTTTGTTGAGGAATTTTTTATTATTTTGGATATTTCATTTGCAGAGAAAAATAAAGTGAGTAGGTGACACACATATTGATGTTACTGACCACCTGACACACAGATGATATAATCCGCTTTGTGGTTCTGGCCTGGGTCTGGTGACAGCCTAGAAAATAAGTAAATCTCTAGACATATCTGTATACAGAAATGTTTCACGAAGCACAATATTTATTTCATTTTGAGGCAATGGGGCACTAAGTCTTATCAATACACCTGAATATGTTGATATAAATCAGGTTGAACTAAGGATGAAAAAAGAGCTGGTTTTGTTCTATTGCCAGCACATCTAGTGATGCTGCACACACACAGCGGCCAACTCTGACCTGAGAATTTCCTTTTATGTATGAATTTACTTGGCAGTTATTAATGCTGACCTCTGCAGCAGCGAGGTTTCCTTTTTATTAGATGGGGGTTTATCCTCAGCAAAACTTACAACAGTAGGCTGTGACATTTTTCTTTCTTACCTTTAGATCTGACAAGACAACTCTATCGTTCCTAGTATTTCACTTACTGAGGAAGAAAAAAATAATATTTTAACTGCAGGTTCAAAACCAGCAGACGCGTTACTTGTAAGTGTGCCTTCCAGCCCTTCCTGACTGAGAGGCACATACAACTTCACAGCAGGAAGCAAAGGAAGCAGCAAGCAGCAAATGGCTAAAAGCCCAGAAATTCAGAAAAACATGAATTGGCAGAGATTTCGACATTCATTGCCTATCTATTTTATAAATATCCATTGGACAGCTGATACATTCTCCAGACATTAAACTATCTGCTATTTGACTTCATATTTATGTTGAAATGAGACTTAAATCCATTAGGGTTACGGTATTAAGAAAAATAACAGGATTGAGAGTGCCATCTCTGTTACTGAAGAGGTTGCTATTTTTTTTAACCTGTTTTCCTTATGTGGAAATACTCTGAATGACAGGTCATAGACGGTAGCAATAGGAAGCTATTTTTTATTAAAATAAGAGGGCTGTGACACTGTATAATACTGAACAAAATAAAAACCGTGGCCCTGTGATTTCCCCGAATCTAAGGTTAAAAATAGTCAGGTTGCTCTTTTTACACTACTGCTCAGTTAGAATGAAATATGCATAAATAACATTTGCTGTTTTAATTCCAGTAAGAGAGGAGTGACATAAACCTTGTTCAGCATCTGTGGCAAAGAGATACTCTACTATACTCCTGTATATCAAAAGAATTAACAGAGAAACGTGTTCTTTAAGTTTTACAGGAGGAGGAGAAGAAATAGTGAAGTGACTTGGGCACAGCCACACTACATTATGCCAGATTCGGGATTATTATCGGAGTATTCAAATACAAGAGTTGTATAGACTCCAGACCAATCTTTTCCTCACAAACCATATAATGGAACAATGGAACATAAGAGAGAAGAGGACAGTAACAGTTTTTCCTCTGTTGCTTGAGCACTTGGTATTGAAAAGAAGATAATAATAATAAAAACCCACAATCCATCACAACAGTAGAATGTTTCCTGAAAAAAAAAGTCATGTAGTTTAACTGGAGTGTATCAGTATCCTCCCAAGTTAATGTAAAACTTCTATAAAGAAAGTTAAGGAAATGTGCAGCAGATGCACAAGAAGAAAAAACCCCTTTGCTGTGTCTCAACAGCAGTCTCAGAAACTCTCCAGCACTGATGATTCTGCACAAAATTCAGGTGAGGAGTGATAAGAGTAAAGCTGGCTGAGTGAGCAGAGGAGATGGCAGTGGATTAGCAGTGCAAGAAGTCCAAGAAGCACAAAGGCGGATTAAAAGGAAAAGCTGAGGCATGCACTCAGAGCAATTCTACAGCCCCATTAACAATTAGAAGATACGACAAAGCTCTTTACTTCAGCTAGAAGTCTGTACACAGTCCTCTATATTTTGGTGTTTTCAATGGCTTAAACTCTGCTACATCTAATTATATTTTATACACATGAACTTTTGTATCCATTTGTTTGAATAACATGCTGGCACAGATGACAGCCTTCTTTTTTAACAGGGGATGGCATCAGGGTTGTGTCATTCTGCAAAATGATGGTAATGCAAATAGACCATTCATGTCCTTTCTTAGTGAAATTTATTCTTTTACGCAGAGTATAGCGCTGAAGGATGAAGTGGGATGTAAAGGTATAGAAGAGATGTGAGGTCTGTTTCTATCTCAGTCGCAATCTTTCCGCACCACCCAGAGAGGTTACATAGTAAAATTACCAACAACAAAATATCATGTAATATATGGTCTTTTCTCTTTCCAGAACTGGAACAGGGTATCTATAAGATCGGAATATGAATTTGTACTTTAAAAACACTCAGGAATTCAGTTGTGCTTGTCTCGTTTTCTCCATTTGAAAATAGGAGATGTTACTTTTCCAAAGGCAATAACTGATTAAATGCTTAAACATTAAGGAACAGAATGACAAGCAACAAAATACAATAACTTTTTTCTAATATCGATTCTTCTATACAATTTATACTTCAAATATTTTGTATACCAAATGCAGACTTGTAGATTTCTTCCTTGCATTTACTGTTAATTATTATTATTATCTGAAGAAAGGGCATTGATGTAAAGATCATTCAAAGATCCCTGTTATGAAAATCTCTAATTCCTGTCTTGTTAACATTCCACAGAATTAACTTCTCCAAAGTGCATTACTGTATGAGGCAATAAAGACAGTCCTAATTCTGCCCTATTTAGGATCAGAATCTTGCATGAAAAATGCAGCGTAAAAATTCCTGAGTTTGATCCAATGGCCACTTCTCTACAGTAAACTATTCCTCTTTCAGAGTCTATTTAGGCCTTTCTTTCTAGAAAGAAATTTAAATAGGAGCACTTTGTGAAACAGCACAGGAAATCTTAGTCAGCTACATTTAAAGAAAAAGGACCTGTTTGTACATTGGAATGAAACATCTGGAACTTAAAATGGGAATTCATATTGAAACACTAAATAATGATATTTAAACACATTTAATGATATTTAAACACATATTTAAACACTTACAATAATGATACCTTCAGCAGTTCTTAGCTAACGTTTCCATCAAGATGGTCCAATTTTGTTAATCTTTCTACTTTCTGAGTGTGAGTTTGCAGAAACAGCACTAAACTGTCAACTGGAAAGACTATGCATAACTTTGGTTATGATTTGCCCTTGATTTGTTGTGTTACAGCTTTGGAGCCTTGTAACTCAGAATAAGAATGGAGGAAGTCTAGAAAATATGTCTGACATCATACTGTTTGTAAAGATTTATCTACAGTATTTACCAAACCACCGGTTGGTTTTGCATAAATTTTTTTTTTAAAGATCAAAAGACATTTAAAACAAGCCATGCACTCAAAATAGTAATAAAAATGAAATAAAACTGCAGTCTGCTAATTTAACTTATTTTCAATATTTGTCAGCATAGTTATTTCACAGCCTCTTTGATTTCACATTCTGCTTCTTACAAATTTTTCAGACAAATGTAGTTCTTTTGGTTTCCGTTTGCGCTGGTTATTAAATTAGCACATACTGTTTGACACGCAGTTTTTCTCAGCGCCAGTACATGTTTTCAACCCCAATTTTGCGTTTGAGAGTTTTGAACAGTGTTGCCAGAATGAAATATTTAGTCACTGAAAGTATCAAAATAAAACTGATTCTCCATTGGGCTGTTACTAGCATTAGTGTTTCTGAGCTAAAAGGAGATGCTATGGGACATATTTTCACAGTGAGATAGGTGGCATTTTAATCTTGCAGTCACACTGAGTATAATTGGAGACAGGTGGCTAAAGCTCCACATTCTACTTCGAAATGGGATGTTCTCTCCATTCAGATATGCCTAATAAAGTCTTACATTCATCCTGTTGTATTTTGCCAGCTGAACTAAAGCCTGTGTATTCATTTAGCTAAATCCACATGGATTTCAGGTACTTTAGGATTATACAATGCATGCTCACAGTATTGTATACAATAGATTTTAAGACAGAAAACACGACAGTGGCCCTCTATTCTGATCTCCAGCTTTTCAATGGCCACAGCATTTCAGGCAGTCATTTTTGCAGTGAAGAGGTGATTACAGCATCTTGCAGACAGAAAGCTGATTCTGGGGAGGTTTCTATTTTGCTCAGGGAATTTTGATCTATATTTTATGAAGTGGACAATTAAAACTGAAACGTATAAGACTATGCATGAAAGGAATATGAAACTTCATATCTCAAGGGTTTTAAACACCAAGAATACTATTTCAGACATATTGCTATCTAGCCAAAATCTGCATGGTTTTGCACTGATTTGTCAGATTCAATGTTATGCATCTAACACTGCTCCCTGGCAGACAGCAAGAACTACTGTTCTGAGCCAAGAAGGCAGTTCTTATGTCCTTAACTAAAAGATGCCTGAAGATCAGACATCTGGGTGAAGAATGCTTCCTGTACTGTGGAGCAGCATGAAGAAACATTTTGAGGCAACATTTGCCAATTTTTGGATTCTGTAACTGGAATTTTTTTGAAATGACTTACCAAGGGAGACCATGTCCTGTATATTATTGTTAGGCTAATGCCATCTGTTTCTCATCGAAGAAATCAGAAAGGTATAAAACCAGACTCAAACAATTTAGATCTCAAACGTGAAAAATGATTTACATTTCAAACTCCAGCATATTCATTTTCAAAGACCTGCATTCAATAATCCAGCTTCCTGGACTAGACATGTCTAGTAACTAGGCATTTATTTACCTAAGTCTGCTGAGCTGTCTTCTAGAAAGAGATTGTAGAAAATGTTAACAAACTTGCATATGATTAAGATGGCTGCAAAACGCACTGCAGGGATCTAACTTTAAAGCAACATAAATATACTGTTCCCACCTTTTGTATCATAAGCTACGATTTAAAGCACTTATCCTGAAGAAAAAGAGACAAGTCAAATTCTCTTTTCAGCCTTGAAGGGACTCAAACCCAGAATACTTCCTACACAGGTAACAATCCTAACCAAAAGCCTGACATTTTGTCGGGTGAGGAAACTGGCAGAACCATTTAAACAGGATTATAGCTCAAACCTTATGAAAAATGTCTGCAACAAGGTACAAGATGTGCTTGGATTTTCCCATGCTGGCTTTAGGAGGTCTGCAGTATGAGTTGGGGGTAACACCGTATTCAAGAACAGTTGCTTAGTTCACAGTTGTCCTATTGCAATCTTAATGTCCCACTGTGCAGCAACACATTATTTTTTTTCCCTGTGTCACACGAGTAATTATTTTTGCTGTGCAACCGACCAATTTTAGTGGGAGATAGGGTAACCCTCCCTGTTTTGTCATTCCAGAATGACCTGAGGGAAGCCTAGCCTTTAAAAGAAGCAGAGCTGTGTGTTTCAGTTTTCTCAGGGCTAACAAAGGTTTGGCACTCACCATTTTTCTTTCAAACGCTCTACAAAGTAGTTAGTATATCTTCAAATCAGATAGCAAACACTTCTTAAAACAGCAAGGACTTTCTAGTCCTTATGCTTCATTATTATATAACAGAAGAGAACAGATTTCAGTTTCTCACCAGTTCCCTGGGCTTTTTAATGGCTGGAATGTCTTGGACAGCTTTTTGGGGGCACCTCTGCCTTTGTGAAAAGGGAGGCTGTGGCCACATCTGTGTTAGGACACAAAACATACTGCTGAGTTACTAGCAGAGTCTGTGGTACGATTGTGGCTTGTCTGAACTCATGTTGCTTCCAGACAAGGCTTTGTCTCAGCTCAGGGGTGAGGAAGGACCAAGGAGCATCCAAGAAAAGCAGACCGTATGCAGGCATTGCAGGCATACTGTTTAAGTACAGAGGGAGTAAGCAAGGCTACCTGAATGCCAGCCATGCATTGCCAGTTAGGCAAAGCAACAGAGGTGCTCCCTGTCTTATTTTCTTGCTGTACAAATGCAGACGGGTGCCTGCTTCTGGGTAACAGGTTTCTTTCAAAGTGGCCAAGATTCAGAATTCTGGGTATGTAGTTTTAATTAGTCTGTATCTTTTGGTACATCTAGCACAAGTACAGCCCAATGGACAGGTAGGTTCCATGAATGAGGATGAGCTTGCATCGTGCCCATAAAGCCCTGTGCCTTCGCATATTACGCTGTTGACAAAAATCCTTGATCAAGTCCTTTTATGCTGAGAAATGATGTTTAGCACCAATTATCTGAAATTGGTGGATTTGTGTACTGATTAACTCACTGCTCAGTATATCTCTAATGAAAGCCTGCCTCAAATTGACTAAAGCAATCTTTTTAGGCCTCCTAAGGATTTACAATTAAAAAAACACAACAAAAAACAAACTAAAAACAATTAGCTTTAACCCTCACTGGAAACTTTTATCTAAAAACTCACTTGCTGGCAGTAAGTAATCTATGCCGTAAAAAACACATAGATAGTTCCTCACTGAATTTATTTAAAGGATGTTTGTGTATTTATCAGTTCCATAAGGAAACAATACTTTCATAAGATATGCACACAAATAATTTCTAAGTAAGACATATGTTTTTTGTCCTCAGAGAGGTCAAAACCAAGCCTACGGAGCTGTCAATGTGTTTTAAATTAAAAACACCTAATATACTTTTTTTTTTTTAACTTGGAAATTAAAGAGAACAATTAAAACTTGGTTTGATTTGGAAAAACTCACTGTGCTTTTTGTTTCCTAGACAAGCTAAATCTGACCTTGGCAGTCTTCAGAGCTCTAAAATAAACAGAGAAGCAATTTGTAGCTTATTGTGGCCTTTCAGTACCTAAAGGGGGTCTACAGGAAAGATGGGGAAGGACTCTTATCAGGAAATGTAGTGATAGGACAAGGAATATGTTTTAAACTGTAAGAGGGGAGACTTAGATTAGCTATCAGTACGAAATTCTTTAGAGTGATGGTGGTGAGACATTGGAACAGGGTGCCCAGAGAAGTTGTGGATGACCCATCCCTGGAAGTGTTCAAGGCCAGGTTGGATGGAGTTTTGAGCAGCCTGGTCTAGTGGGACGTGTCCCTGCCCATGGCAGGGGGTTGGAACTAGATGATCTTTAAGGTCCCTTCCAACCCAAACCATTCCATGACTCTATGATTCTATGGAACTGCCATCTGCCTTGCGTTACATCGATCATGAAATACAACCAAGTCGCTGTGTCCCATTAAGAAGAAGTTTACAGAAGGTTGATTTTTCTTCATATTTTTTATTTTATACCCCTAAAGATCAGGAAGGCTATGTTCTTTCATTTTGGAAAAATAAAAATGAATGGAATGCTTCCATCCCAAAGTTTATGCTTAACTTCGGAAAATTTCAAAGTACAGATGCACAGCAGGAAAAAAAAGGAGGGTGAAAGTACACTCCTTGTTCTTAACTTTATTAAATTACATTTCAAAATTCTAAAACACTGATGCTGTCTTCAATCTACTTATTCATGTGAGAATAGAAATCCAAACCAAAATCCTTTTGTGAACATAGGTTGTAAATTCCTATTCTCCCTTCAGGATGTATATAAGTTCCTACTCATAAAATACATGCATAGTCTTGATCACTGTCCTTATCTTGACCTTAGCATCTTCAATTTAAGGTTCTTAAGAAATTTGTTTATCACTAATACACATATTCAAATTTTATAGTGCTATCGGATGCATAGAATGCAATAGTATTAGCACCCCACCACCCAAAATTAGGAAATAAGTTATGGAGTAGAAATTATAGAATTGGCTAACTCAGAGCTGGAGCTCAGATCTCGTGATTTTCACTTATGGATTTTAAATCATACTCATGTGAGTACATGAGTACTCATTCAATAAGCTTCAAGTTCTAGTTCAGTTTTGCTAAATAAACCCTTACCCCAAATATATTTTGTAATCATAACAGATTTTATAACAGGCTATGTGAACAATCTTTTCTCCACAAATGTTCCTGATATTCATGCTATTCACATGAGACATTGTGGATAACATTGTTAGGAATGATGCTACCTAAAAAGGCTTTATTATGTTTATACTTATTAGAAATTTGCAGTCAGTGATGCTATCTTAAAAGGCTTAATTTTGTTTATATTCATTATAATTTTGCAAAACTGGTTCTTCTCCAATTACTAACAATTTACAACCTTTATTATTATAGCCCTTGCAGAGTCGTACTGTTTAACTAGTTCTCCAGTGGTCTCACTAGGTGATCACTTGGGTAACTCTCATACGCCACAACCATAGCCAATTTTTGACCCCTGAGCTTTTCCCAATAAGTGCAAACAATACTGTTCTGACTTAAACATTTCTTAGACATAAATAGCTTCTATAGATAATATTTTAATCTTTAATGCTGATAGTCAATAAATAAACAAAACATTACACTGTGCATAGTGTTGTTACACATCCCTGACAATTTCTTCATAATTGCTGATTATTTTTATGGTTCTACATAATTGTACTTTGGAACATAACTTTCATTTAAAAGTCTGAAAGCCTACGATTTTCTAACAACTTCAGTACGTGCCACCTCTTCAGTAATCCCCTTCTCACTCCCACTTGTGATGTGATAGCACCTGTGCCAGTTACAGAAACTATTCAATGGGAACAGCAATACCAGAGAGATGGTTTCATTTTACTGTCTGGAAAAAAAGTAGGGAGTTATTAACTTTCTTCAGGACACCCAGTGGTTATTCTGTCCTCATTCTGGGGACAGCTATGCTGACTACAAGGATAGCAGCGGTAATTATTAATAATGTACTTTAATTTGCAGTGGCTGAGAAAGAAAAGTAGAAATAAGAAAGATGAAAAGAAGAAATAATGTTTTTATGATCTGTCAAAATTTTAACTGTCTATGTTCTGACTATCTTTATCCAGAAGCGGCAGTGTCTCAGCTAAACGTTGGGAAGAAAGTCCAGGATCATACATTGATTCATTAGGAGGAAATGCTGGGAAAACTAGTTGTAATAGCCAAAAATATAGGTATCCAAAATAAAGAATATGGGGTTTTTTTTCAGTCCTTTGATTTATTGTAAAGCCCCCTTCTTTGACAAATGCCAAAATTCCTGATGTGAGAATCCTCATCTATCTAATGGATATCAATAACAATTTACATAGTGTTATTAAAAAAGATCACATTTGAGGCCTTTCAGGAAAGGGAAACCTCAAGTCTTTCCTATAGAACTGCCAAGATCTCCAGTTTCTCTGTTGAAATACCTTAAGCAGTCCTACAGTACTAGTAATAGAAATTGAGTGTAATATCAAAATACACACCCAGGGACTGGGAGCAGTTAGCTGCAATTTCCCGGAGGGGGTAGTTTAAGAAAATACAAATTTTTACAAACTTTTTTTACATTCAAAATTTATGAGGAAGTCTGTCTGACCCATGCACTATTTTAATACAGAATAATTGTACTGACATAGAGCCTTCAGTGAATGTAATCAAATTATCTAGAAGAAGTTGGAGTTGCAACTGGCCCTCCAGTCATGACATACATTGGAACATCCTTCCCTCCGCACTGACCAAAGAATTGAACAAAAATTAAAAGTCAAAGCTCTAAATTAATTATTAACATGTTCCACAATAGAATTATCTGGGGTATGCCTGCTGCAATAGAACATCAAAACTCACACTGAGTACTACTTAACGATGAATTATATTAGTCAAATGCATGGTCCAGAAAGTCAATTGATGTCAAGGGGTTCACAGGCTGTTTAGGCTGAGCTCTCAAAACCTGGGATATTTACACAAAACTAAAAAAAAAAACCTATAGCTTGTGCATTTGATATACAAGCTATAAATTCCTTATCGTAGGCTATCCAGAAAGCCTTTTTCTTCAGGACGTGAGCAACTCTCTTCAAGATGTAACAAATGCAGAAACTAATGCTAAAAAGAGAAACATATTTTGAACATCAAAGAAAGTTAAAACTCCAGTCCAGGAAACTCAGAGAAAGTAAATTGATCAGAACTAGTTCTACAGTCTCTGAGCAAAGTACAATTTACCCTAAATTACCCCCAAATCATTTCATAATGGTAAGAAGCAATTCTGATGTGATTTCAATACAATCTGTACTCCCCAAACATTTAGTTCTAGTTTTCTCTAATTAAAGCAATACATTTTCTTAATTATATTTCATATAACTATTAAAAAAAGTGTAGTTCCTGCATGGTGGTACAGACTATACTTTTGGTGCAAATGTATATAGCCTGTGCTAACAAAAAGTTCAAGTGTTAAAACAAAATTTAATTAGTAAAATCTAAACCAAAGGGAAAAAAAGAAATTGCCTCATTACTGAAAATGTTAATAATGTCTATGCAATAATATAATTTACTTCCAAACACCATAATTCAGCCATATCCACAGCTATGTTTGAGAGTTGCATTTTATACAAATAAAGATGTATTGATAAAGCAATATATACAGGAATAAAGCTAAAAGAAGACACCAACAACAATTAAATGGGATTTCCATTGCCTGCATTTATAGAAACTTACAGAGATACCAGAGAAATGGATTTTTCATTTTCACAAATAGAAAAACCTCTCTCAAATTGAAGGATCATCACCAGATGTTTTAAAGCAAACTGGAAAAAATACAGACCACCAGCACCCGCTCATCCAGGAATTTTCACTGGAATAGCAGCTACTGTATGAGAGAGTTTTTTTGAATCAGCCACCCTAGGACCCACCACCCTGCCCCAACCCAGGACCCCATGTCACCTCCCCAGGGTTCCCACCACCCTGCCCCAGCCCAGGACCCCATGTCAACTCCCCAGGGCCATCAGCCCCAGCCCCAGCGATGCTCCTCACAGGCGTGCTCTGCTCAGCCATGGCCCCACTGCAGCAGACCCACCAAAGGGGCTGTGTCCCAGCCCAGGAAGGTGCTCCATGCCTGGGGCTGCCACCAGATTCCCGCTCCTGGCTGGGGGGTGGGAGAGGCTCTGGCTGCCGGGACCTGCTGCCCTGGGGGACTCCTCATGGCTCCTGGCCATGGTGAGCCACGGCGTATGCCATTGCCTGTGACTTTCAGTGTGATCTCTACAGCACAGAGCATGGACACAGACTGTAACAGAGGGCAGCCCTACAGCAGCTTTTCCTGGGCATTGCAATATCAAACAAATACCTCATTCCCTATCTGCCCCAATTTTGTGCCTGCTACTGTTTGCATGGCTGCTGCGCCAAGCGTGGCGCCAGTACAGTCTTGCTGTTCATATGTTCAATCTGCTCTTAACACATTGCTCTTTTTTTAACATAGACTGAGCTCCCGAGCGTGATCACATCGCCCTGTCCCAGCCAGGTCTGCACATGGAAGTCAGAACAGCCTGTTCCAAGGAGTGAGACATGTTGAAATCCTGTGTCTCTCATCACCTGGTGTTAATGCATTCAAATAAAAAAGTTCCTAAGGAGAGCTGTGAAAAGGTCTGGGTTTAAAAGATTGTCAGAGGTTGATGTAAAAGGTGAAGGAGGTATCTCAGAGCCAATACATCCCCAAAAATACGATACAGTTTTAGAAAATACCTCTTAGCAACTTAAGGTGCCATCCCGCCAGCTATGGCTGGGCATGCATTTACTTCTTTGTGAATCTATATGCAGTTTTTAAGATAAAATGAATCTCTTCAGACATCTTCCAAGCATAAAGCAGAAAAATCTGAAAAGCACAGTAGGTCAAAAGTGTTCAGAATATCACGGAGCATTAGCAAATTAAGATTATAAAGAATTTAAATCTGCCAATGGAGTGAAAGGCAGCCTAACTAAAGATAGAAATGAGAGAATATGTGCAATTTTCATTAATAGGCTACATCAAATATAGTCTTCATGCAACTGAAATGAAATTTGTTTCCACAGACCCATCTGATACAGGGAGAAATCAGATAGTGAAAATGCTCAGGGCAGTTTTCTTCGCTCATTTGAGCAGAACACAGCAGCTGTGTTATCGAATTTATCATCTGGCAACCTATAATGTATTCAGATTTCTGAAGTAAGCGTGCACCTCTCCAGTAAATTAAATTAAATTAAATGTTTGCTTGATCATAACTTTCTGAAGATAGAAATTAGAGGTCAATGGGTGAGATAATTAAAGGTTTTTTTGGTTGCCACATTCATTTTTGAGGGAAGAAAGCAACACAAAACATAGCTTTGGACTTCAATTTAATGACAGAAACAACCTTTAGCTCTACATGCCTCTTGAGCTGAAAGTGGATGGTAACTAATTAATATTCATTTATACAGCTTTGGTCAGCTGCAGAAAACTGCATAGTGCAAGACTACAGATTATAATTGTAGTGACACAATGGAGCAGGGGTTAGAGGTGGCTACTCCTCTAAAGAGTAAACTCATAGGGTTGCAAATATGCTGCTGTCAGAAGTTGCATATCCAGCCTTCCCCTGCTGATTGCTGTTGCCCTCTCCTCCTCCTCACTGCCCCTTTGCCTCCCGCTGCTGCCTCTGCTGACCTGAGCGCTGAACTGTGTGTATCAGCATGCCTTTAAGTGCCTCAGTCAGAAAAGGCTCAAAAAACAGTCAGATCTTTGCTAGCTCAGCTTATTTTGACTGCAGCAGTGTAGGAACCATCCACAGGATCTGGGTGAGGGCAGTAACTTGTCAAGCTTCTGGGACTAATTGTGGGTCTCCCCTTGGCAGGCGTTTTCATGGACCGTCTACTCTCAGCCTGAAGTCTCTTGTATGAAGTTTGGTTCAGACACACGATAGCTTTTATTTCCCTCCCTCATCTTTTTTAGGAAAAAAAAAAAAAAAAGAGGTAAGGCATTTAAAAAATAGTTTGGTTTTGCCCCCAAAATTCCCAGAAAAAAATATTTGTGTGGCAAACTACCTGTGTGAAAACATGCAATGTCCACCAGCTCTGCTTTTGTAAATCAAATTTATTTTCTATAAAAAATACAGGTGTTTCCATGACTAAATCCTGAATAATGTGATAAAACTGGCACTAAGTGTAAAGTCATAGAGTCTCAGAGCTATCTTACATGAGATTTGATGTTAGCAATATACTCCATCCTAAAATCCATAGGAAAGATATGTCTTAATTTTTACTAAAGTATTAAACAACTGGGAGAATACACAAGATTTTATTTTTCTTCTACATCATTATAGTAGATGCTACAGAATTATCAGGAAGGAGTAAGTACAACGATATCCAGCCATTCGTTTATTGAAAACTAGTGACTTAAATGATGTGACTCTTAAGGGGTTCACAGGGCTGCAAGAAAAAAAAATGATAATACAATCATAGAATAGTTTGGGTTGGAAAGAACCTTTAAAGGTCATCTAGTCCAACCTCCCCTGCAATGACCAGGGACATGTTCAACTGAATCATATTGCTTGGAGCCCCATCTAATCTGAGCTGGAATGTTTCCAGGGATGGGGCATCTACCATCTCGTTGGGCAACCTCTTCCAGTGTTTCACCACTCTCAGCATAAAAAATATCTGTCTTCTAATCTATTCTAAATCTTCACTCTCTTAGTTTAAAACCATTATCCCTTGTCCTATTGCCACAGGCCCTGCTAAATAGTTTGTTCCCATATTTCCTTGTAGGCCCCCTTTAGGTACTGGAAGGGGCTATAAGATCTGCCCAGAGCCTTCTCTTCTGCAGGCTGAACAGCCCCAACTCTCTCATCCTGTCCTCCTGGGAGAGGTGCTCCATCCCTCTGATCATTTTTGTGGCTCCAACAGGTCCATGTCTTTCCTGTTCTGAGGGCTCCAGAGTTGGATGCAGTATTCCAGGTGAGATCTTACCAGAGCAGAGCAGAGGGGTAGAACCACCTCTCTCAACCTGCTGGCCACATGAACTTATGGAAGTGAATTTAAAAAGCAGTTAGTGAAGTGCAATTTTCATTTCTCACACATAAATCAAATAGGACTGTTTTCATCCCTGCCATCTTCTAAGTTCTCTGGCTTGGGGGAAACTACAAACAATTCAAACAAAAAAATAGAAGAAAGATGAACCAGGCCAACACACTTTATGTAATGCAGGCAAAGGAAGAAGCAGGAAAGATATAGAAAGTACAAATACGAAGATCCTAGAACTCGTCATTTTTTTTTGTTCTTTAATAATATGTGTTATGATACATAGGAATAAAAAGGAAAATAGGGAAGAAAGGTATCAGGGGAGGAGGATTTCTTACATGGCTGATTGATAGAGGCACGTTTCAGTGCAATCCTCTCACTCTGATCATGCTGGAGACAAGAGGTATCCTTCTAAATGCATTCTGTTCTGTAAATAATCTCCTGATCCACACTGCTTTCATTTTATCCATAAAGTAGACTTAATCTAGAAAAAAATAGTCTCAGACACGCTGGCCTTAATTTGATGAACTTCAGTGTGTATTCAGGCCTCTGATTCAAACCACATCTTTCAATGATTTCTTGATTAGGGACATTACCTGGATGGAGCCCTAGTGAGCCATTCTCTTTCCCAATGAAGCATGCATGGAAGTTGTGGGTTGGCCTCATTTCTCCAGATGCTGCATCAGTACGTTCCCTTGGGCTGTTATGCTGTTGGAGACCACTTGTGTCTGCCTAAGGACCCTCTGCATTAACGAGGTATCGAAGGGATGTACATAGGAACACACAGGGTTTTTTATGCAAGATGTTTTGCAAGGGGCTATAAGGGAAGAAAATTATCTATCCAAATAAAGGGTTTATAATGTGGCTATCTTCAGCCAGCTGAGAAGAAAGGTGATTATCTTGGGGTCAGGAATCACCTTTCAAAGTGTACTTCCTCACACGTGGGTCATCGGTACTGAGGTGTCTCAAAATTACTTGATATGGGTCCAGGAATGAGTTGTCTCTCACCTAACTTCAGATTCCTGTTAGATTAGATGAATCACCATCAGAAATGTTTGTTTCTCTCCACTGACTTTAAAGGTAAATTTGTTTGGATTTCAATATGCAATAGCAGATGATTATTTGGTTATGGGATCATTATTGATTTTTATGGGTTAAGTAGTGATTTGAGGACTGAAAAGGGTTACTAAAACTGAGTTAAAAATTGTATTGGGGCCACATGGCAAAGTTTTGGTAGCAGAAGGCTACAAGGTGGCTTCTGAGAGAAGCTGCTAGAAGTTTCCCCAATGTCCAACAGAGCCAATGCCACTCAGCTGCAAGATGGACCCACCACTGGACAAGGCTGAGCCCATCAGTGACAGTGGTAGTGCCTCTAGGATAACATAGTTAAGAGGGGTAAAAAACCCGCCTGGGCAACTGCAGCCAGAGAGAGTAATAAGAATATGTGAGAGCAACAACTCTGCAGACCAAGGTCAGTGAAGAGGAGGGGGAGGAGGTGCTCCAGGCACCAGAGTAGAGATTCCCTGGCAGCCCGTGGTGAAGACCATGGTGAGGCAGGCTGTCCCCCCGCAGCCCATGGAGGTTAATGCTGGAGCAGATTTCCACCCACAGTCCATGGAGGACCCCACGCTGGAGCAGGTGGATGCCTGAAGGAGGCTGTGAGCCCATGGGAAACCCACGCTGGAGCAGGCTCCTGGCAGGACCTGTGGACCTGTGGAGTGAGGAGCCCACACTGGAGAGGGTTTGCTGGCAGGACTTGTGACCCCATGGGGGATCCACGCTGGAGCAGTCGCAGTCTATTCCTGAAGGACTGTGTCCCATGAAAGGAACCCACGCTGGAGCAGTTCATGAAGAACTGCAGCCCCTGGGAGGGACTCACATTGGAGAAGTTGGTGGAGGATCGTCTCCTGTGGGAGGAACCCCAGGCTGGAGCAGGGGAAGAGTGTGAGGAGTGCTCCCCGTGAGGAGGAAGGAGCAGCAGAGACAAGGTGTGATGAACTGACCACAACCCCCATTCCCCATCCCCCTGAGCCACTTGGTGGGAGGAGGGAGTGAAGCTGAGCCCAGGAAGAAAGGAGGGGTGGGGGGAAGTTTTTTAAGATTTTGTTTTTATTTCTCATTATCCTACTATGATTGGATAGGCAATAAATTAAACTAATTTTCCCCATGTCAAGTCTGTTTTGCCTATGACAGTAATTGCTGTGTGATCTCTCCTTGCCCTTATCTTGACCCACGAGCCTTTCGTTATGTTTCCTCTCCCCTGCCCAGCTGAGGAGGGGAGTGAGAGAGCAGCTTGGTGGGCTCCTGGTGTCCAGGCAGGGTCAACCCACCACAAAGAGGAAAGAATAACCCAGTAATTCTGGACAACTGATTTGAGTGATTTATCAGTCAGGACTCTCTCCTTTACTCCTTGCTCGCAAGTATGCATAGGCACTTTACTTTAAAAATAACCCAAACACAACCAAATGGAGGCCCTGCTTTCAAGTGTAGTCCTGGAAGGGGGGAGAAGCAAGAGAGAGAGACATTTTAGGTTTTTCCGTTTTCCTCTGTATATACAACACCCTCCAATTGCAAAAGTTAATCCCAAAATTTTCAAAATTTTTGTTCTTCCGAAAGCAAAATGAAACATTAAAATGCACATTTAGGATAAATGAACCAAATAGCTGTCAGACGTACCGTGGACTAAGTGATTAGTATGGCTAGAGTTCAAAACACCGACTTTCAGTTTATTGAAATGCTAATGAAGTTTTGATTATAATATAAAATATCATTTTTCCTCTAAAACATTAATATCATTTCAGAGATTAATGTTGCAACCAGAATGCTTCATTTTTCATTAATCTACCAGTTCATTGCTGAATTTACTTATAAATCTCCCCCTTCATCAAGTTTATATGTCATTGCTCCACTGAGTTTAAATTCTATCTAAAATTTTATGACAGTAGAAGTATATTACTGCAATTAAAATATCAATAAAACAACCCATAGTGTGATTTTCACTATTGTTTATACCACACTGGCAAGATACAAGCATTAAAGTGAGCATGGGCCCTTTTACGATTTAACTGTGCACAGGGAGAATCCAGCCACCGTGTTTGAACAGGAAGATTTTATAACATTAATCAACACAACCAGAAGGAAAGCAAAAGGGGTACTGAATCCCATTAATGAAATTAATTTTCACTAATACAGTACCCTTTATTCCCCTTTCCTGTCATTGGTAGGCCATGTACCGAAGATTAGTTTTGTTGCTGTTTCTGTATCATTTCTTGTTCTGCCGTCACCATCATAGCACCTCAGTTCCTGCCAGTAGTTCTTTAAGCAATCTAACTACCATTTGCCACGTATTTTTCTCTCATTCTCTCTCTGGGCAGATGACATGTAGCTGGCAGCGGGCTTTATTTGAGAAAATAGAACTTTTCAGCAAATGGAGACGATGTTCTTCCCTTTGCTCAGGGCTTAATTCTGCAACAGGTTACAGCCGTCAGAATTATTACCTGCTATAAATCCTGCCTTAGAGTTGGCAACGTCAATGCAGATTGACAAAGGTTTTAGCTGTCTTGCATATCCTCGGAGTGGGGCTTGGGAAAAACACTTCACATTTTGTTAGATCTGTTCCAGTGTTTGCTTCTCTCTAGAGAGGTCTGACTTCTCAGTTTCTCTACCTCTTCCTGTAGTGAAAACTGTTTGAAAACCCAGGCAATCTATGTGGGAGATGAGGAGAAGGACAGCCTAAGAGCCAAGAGCTGGTTACCAAGACACTAGCATGTCAACACAACGATTCACCAAAATCCTTGATTTCTTGTTCTGTGGGTGGGGTGTCTGTTAACAGCTATTGATACTTGATTGTTCCCCACTCAACCTTCTGATCAACAGATAATTCGAGATATACCTGAACACAACTAAATATCCTGATGAGTTCAATCTGTTCTAGATTTAGCAAAGTGCACTACAATGTCAGTAAAACCTGGGTAGTGAAATACAGGGGGTATTCTTATTGAATGCAAAGCAGTTTTGCGATATTTAGTGTATCCACAATGTGTCTCAGATTCTGAATATAAGGCTTGCCTACTAATGGATATTAATGGATAGGCAAATATTACCCTGATATTACTCAGTTTGAAGTCAGTAGATAACTGTCTGTGGGATGCATGGGGACGGTGAAGGATATTTGATGGAGTGATATTCTTTGTCTATCTTCCAAGTCAAAAATTGAAAGGCTTATCCTAGTTTTAGTTGTTAATAGTAAAGAACTAAAAGCATATATTTTTCAATTGTATTAAGTCTAATATTCTGTCTTTTAAATTCCTGGTGGATAAGACTCTTCATCTACTCCTGGTAATTTACAATTTCATGATGTTGCAAAATTCTAACAGGATTCATGGTTTAGCAACAGAAAGAGTAATTTTTAATTAACTTTAGCCTAATTTCTTTTTTGTTCAAAGCTTTTTCTTTATAACAATCAATAAATGGTCCCACTGATGCACCAAATTTACCCTTCACAAACTTCCAATGTGCTGATTTAGGTTCATGCAAAAGTGCTGAAACTCCCACTAATCTGAGAGAATAACAAGTCATTTCACTGCTAACAACTGTAAGAAATTATTTATGTTGCTATTATCTGGTCGAGAGAGCATATTGCCAAGGTTAAATGTTGAAGCATGGAGTTATTGCAGAGAGCAATACCAACTTGCTTTTAAAATGTAAATCTTTCATCCGGACAGGGCGAATTACTGTGCAGCTTTTAATTGTTATTTATTTTAAAATACTTTGAATGTATGTAAGCATTCTGTGGTATTTCTCCTTCATCTTTCCTTTCTATTCCTCATTCTTAGGTACTTGTGCTGTGCTGTGTTCTCAATCGTGACTTCTGCTTGCTTACAGAAAACTTTTATTCAGCAGCTTTTCATAGGACTGCTTGGATGTCTGAAACTGGGCACATAGATATTTGTGTTGGCAACCCAAATAACCAAGGGGTACATGGGAATTAAAGAAAAAAGGAATCTTGCCTCAGTCCGTAGATGGACATGCTTCATACTTCCAGCATGGTACACCTTGCTGTTTCTTTACGGTCCATGCACAGGGATTAGGGGCTTGAGGTCATTATGACCCAACTTTCACATTACTCCATCAACTTTTATGGTCTTTCTATTCCGTAACTGTATTTAGACAACAAATTTATAGTCTACCACTGGTATTTCCCATACATAAGTGACATTCATGATTCTGTATAACACACTATACTACACAATTCTATATTACCCTCCCTTCCACCAGACTTTGCTTAGTCCTGTTCCAAAGCATTATCCTAAGGAAAAGTGCTGTGAATTGCTGAGGTTTTCACTGCGTGAATTTGATCCTAGAGAATTTGTAACTGTCTTTTGAATTAGTGTTGATAATTTTGGTATACTAGTAGCTAAACCAGTTTTGACACCAGAGAAGAAAAATGCAGATAAAGAAAAATTAGGAAGGAAAGCAGATAAATAGAAAAATCAGGCTATGTTATTAGAGGGTTGATATCATGACTTTATAGAGTTTCAAAACCTTAATTTCATGAAGCAGGAGAACAGCAATGAAAGAATCTGAGATACCATAGAAGTTTGAGGGAAAAAAATATATCTGGTAGATGTTTAATAATTCATCCTAAAATCTACTTACTCAGAGTGATCAACAGTGATAGTTTTGCAGGAAATGCCTTAAAACTCAGGGTAAAATCTAGAGCAAATGAATTCTGAAGAGAAAAACAGAAAATAAGTAACATGGCATTTACTTCTGAGTGATGAAGTAGAAGAAATTCACACCAAACTCAGCAACTCCTCCTAAACAACAAAAATGTGTGCAAGTAGCTAAGTAGATCAAAGGAATAGAGTGGCTTTACATGGGTCCTTCTAACCTGCTAAGTGTGTACACTACAAAGCTATATGGAGTTCCCTCAAATAAAGCTCAAGTACAGACTGTCAGCAGCACATCACTTTCTGACATATTGCTGTTACTGTTTTTAATTGGTAGATATCTGTCAATAAGTTAATTCCAAGAGCACTTTCCACAATTTTTTAGCAAGAGTCAGTTTTCTGTCAACAACGTAACCACAGAAATGGCACACATTTAATTCTAACAGCACTGCATATGCCAGAAATATCTGAAACATATGATCCCATCTGGTCGCTCCAGTTAAGCAGGAATGGGATAAGACAATACTTCAATGAGAGACTTTAACAAAGAATTTCAAGCCTTCAGTGCAGTCATGTGAACTGCTTAGATGCTATTCTTTTTTTTTAGTCAGTAACAAGGGTGCAATGAAATAGCAGGGTTTATTCTGCTTGGTCAATCTGTGCACAAAAAATCCCTTGGCAACCTTGTTTCAGAGATGCAATGATGGAGACACCTTAATTTTTTTAATCCTCACCCTCTTTGCAGCATGAAAAAGATCCATGATTTTAAAACTAAAATGGAGGCCACCTCGACAAATAGCTGCAGAGGTACAAGGTTACACAGGCTCAAGTTCTTCACAGCTTGTGCTATTCATCTAAGTAACCAGCACATGGTCATGTCCTGGGTGGCCACTAGAACTGCATGGCTATCTTCTCATTGCTTCAATGCCTGTTCATTGCCAACATCCTTGGCAATGAAAAGTACTTATTCGCTAAACTTTTAATCATGCTCTCCTCAGAAATGGAAAGGAATAATACCTTCAGTTTGAGGTGAGATATCTCTCAGTTGCTATGACGTCCCTACCTATAACTGCTTAACATTTACTTGCTAGATTGGGTTAAATGTTGTACTTAAGATTGAGACGGTGGAGCTGAGGCTACACAGCACCTTGTGAAAGCAGACCAATAATATCTGGTATTCAGTCACATATTGCAATCATACGGTTACATGAGTCCTCCCAGAGTCCCTCTCATCTCAGTGCGATAGAAGGGAGACTGCTGCAGATCCATGTTCTCCATATGCCAGCAGTGAGGTTGATGGTGCATTCCAGCTGGTGCATGTACACATGCACACACACACACACACGCATACATGGGCAAACACACAGACCAACAGAGAGAGAGGTCAGTGCCTTTATCAGAACCCACACAAACACCCACTGCACTCACACAGACGTGAACATCACAGATAGCCTCATCCTGCTCCTCCTCCCAGGGCTGTTGGAATTGGAGTCAGAATATATGCCTGCCCTCACTCTTGATTAGCATACACACATCTGAGGCTTCCTTGAACACTAACACAGATGGTTCATCCAATAACCATCACCCATTCCCTCACACAGACTGAGGCTGTGGGTGTTTCCCTATATGGATCTCTTCCTACTCACCTGAAGCTGATGAACAGTTTGCACACAGAGGCTCAGGGAGTGACCCACACAGAAAATAGTTAGAATGGATTTAATAAGAAATTACAACAGGCTGTGTTAATCAACCACCAGGTTTGCCAGGCTTTTGCCTACTTGCCCTTTTTATTTCCTTTATTTCCTGACCAATCTTGATCCCTCCATTCCCCTACTTTTGATCCTTCCCCTAAATGTTTTGCACATTCCCACAGTCTCCTGAAGGCGCACTGTAGTCTTATACCATCTTCAAATTCTCTCTGCTCCACCTCAAAATCCTCTTCTGCCTGCATCCCAAAATAAGTCCCATACACCCTTGGAAAATAATCCCCCTTAGTTTGTATGGTGTTCCAGGAAAAGAACTTCTTTCTTTGAATCATCTTAGCAGGAGGGACAAGGGACAATGATCTGATTGTTCTACTTCGACAATCTTAGAAGTAGCTGACTTGGTGTGTTCCATATTCACTGATCAGGTTACTTGCTGGGTACCTTGGCCCATCGTAGTTCCTTGGATACTTGCTGAGTCTTTGTTTTCACTGTGATTAGATTTTTATCACCTAATCCAATAGAAACAAGTAGTCTCATCTGTCATCACACAAATAACATTAAAGATACAATATATATATCTTATTCTTACAAGGAATTAAAATAAACTGTTAACAACATAAAGAACATTCTATTTACTACTTTTCATGCACAATTTTCCGAGTGTTCTTTGTCTTAAAATGTTGAAGACATTTTGAAAATCTTGTCCATGTAAAAGTCTTTGTCAGCATAGAAAGATATTCTGAAGATCACTATTTCTATTCTTGACCTCTTCAAAATCTTCAGATATAGCAATTAAAAATTAATGCATTTTGAATATTGAGTTTAATTCATATTAGTTTTATTTATCAACACAATCTCCTATGTGAATTAGTTCTTTTTATAATCACAATACACATAAAATGCAGCTATGTCTGTAAAGTACACATATTTCTGCATCAAAGAAGATATAATGATAGAATCAATATGAATTGCTTTTGGAAAAAAAATAATAAAATTGTTTATGGTTCTTCAAAATTTTACATAAGTCTGCTGAAATACAATACAAGGCTGTGACTGCTGTGACAGTTCAACCTGTAAAGGGTGGAATAATGTATGAACTTAGAAAGCCAAACAGATGATAGTGGCACAGCTGACTGTCTTATTTCAAAACACTCATCTCATGACTACTGTACATCATCTTGAAGCTCTCCTGCTTTTACAGACTAATTATGCCGTAACAGCAAACTTTGTTTAGGATGGAAGGGCAATCTTATTCTATCTTGCAAGCCTGACAAATCAGTCAACTTGTTTTTAAGAAAGTCTTAATTCAAAAATCCTTCAGCATTTTTTTTTTTTTTTTAATTTATGCAGTGCTTCAGGATTCTGAGACAAAAAAAAAGGCTGCAGTGCGATCCCTCATGAATAACGGATATGTTCACACGCATTTAGGTCAATGAAAGCTCTGTAGAATTTATGCTGGCATAAACAAAGTTGACTAAATTTAGCTGAGTCATCACTTCATTAGGTATTCCTTTTTAATCCTACATCAGATAGGAATGCACACAGGCATTTTAAAAATTATTTTCTTCTTTTCATAGAAATATCTTTTGAATTTCATGCTTAATATTTTGATCTGATACAACTATTGTGGTTTGCACTGGATCAGTACAGCCTTTAGAGGCTTAGAGGGGAAAAAAAAAAAGCAACACTCTTCTTAAAAAGAAAAAAAATTGTCTACAAGGTGATATCTAAATGATGTCCTTTACATTTATTTTCAGAATCAGACTTCAACAGCAGAATTCAGTTCAAAATTAAAATGTCTACATTTAGTTGTGTATGTATAGGTACATGTAGGTATGCCCCATATCTAAATCCCCATGGAGTCAATGAATATCTAGCTACTACAGTCAGTGTAACTTAGAACTCTGCTAGAAGCTGACCCTAAACCAAATACCTAGGTCTTTGATTCAATTGCCCACCTATAGGCACTTAATTAGAATCATAGAATCATAGAATCATAGGGTTGATTCTATATGATGTGCTCTAGAACAACCAAGACAACTTTGCGAGGCTGGCGGATCTAGTACAGGACACATGTATCCTTCAAGATCAGCAACTCAAAGAGAGACAGTACACCTCAGAGTATCTCAAATTCCACTAAACATTCATGCGTGGGCAACTGAGCAAAGCCTCAGATCTCTCTTGACTGCAACTGCATGTCTGTAGGCAGTGATGTGTGGAAAGCTACGTTTAGCTCTCTGATTTCCTAGTTGAAAGTCCTTCACTGATTCCGAGTATTGCAGTGAGTTATTCCTACAGGCCTTTCTAGAAAGTGATCATACTACATCCATTCATTTTTGGTATCTTGAATTGTATGCAAATAATGTAATTCGGTATATTAGGGATCACTATCAAATCTACTGTTTGTGAACATAGAATCACAAAGCTATCTTGAGTTTTCAGCTTCCATTTTAGACCTCTGTATCTATAACTCAGATTCACAAAACCCTTTTCAGCTACCATTCAATTCTAGAAGCAGTGGCAGGTCTTCAGTTCCAAACATTAGATGGAAGTCACCTTAATACCTTGCTTTTGATGTTGTACATCAGCTTCATGCCTACCTCTTCAAAATTACAAAAAGCGGTATTTTTTCTGCCCAAATCTACTGACAGACTCAGTGCAGAAAGGTTCTCAGAGCACCCATGGCTAACAGGCTCTATGCACACAACTGAAGTGAAGGTGACCTACTTTGTCCAATCTATTCAATGATTAAAACACTCATCAAGAATGCCAGAGATCCTGCTTCATTCCTGTCTTGAGCCTACTGGGATTCAAACCTCCATCACACATTTCAGAGAGGTCATGAACCACTGCTTCCTTTTGCAGTTCTAAAGAAGATACCTAAAACCTAGCACTTATCTTGCTAAATATCTCTTGAACCCTACTGAGATGGTTCCCTACTCCTAGTGATGGATTTGTGGGTTCTGTTCTTAAATGCTTCTCCCCTTACAGATTCTGTAAATCAGTGAGGTTTTGCAGTACTCAGTATTGCACAGTATAAATCTCTTTTCTTGTATCTGCCCCAAGTTTTCTTTTGTAGTTAGACCAATTACACAGTTTAGTTTAGTTTAGTGTTCTTAAGTCACAAAAATTAAACACTGGAGAAGCCACTTAGCATCATTTTCCCTCCCCAGATCAGTGCTACATTATTCCCTATTGAGATTTTCACAGTATGTTTCCAGCTATAAACTATTCTTTCTTTTGTTATACTTGTAAAATTGATTCATTCCAACATGCCTAACTATCCTTCTATGAAAATTATTCTGAATAGTATTTACATATCTAGAACTGAAGAATTAAAGATAAATAACTTTTCTGATTTAAATTCTGCTGTTAGTTAGGGAAAAAAAAATCCTAAGGAAACTTGTAATGAACTGCAAATACTTGTTTGCATATCTTGGAAGTATGCCTGTGATTTTGTATAAAGAATGTGCAGCAACTTGAATAGATGAGGTTTTCCTAAGAGTATTAACTTCTTTCCAAAACGAAACTAGTTTTTAATTCTTCACAGATCAATGACTGACATAGCTGAAATTTTAGTCTGTAATCCTTTTAGCCTTTTTTTCCCCTCTTGCAGCCCAATGCTTGGTAGAATTATACTGAAAAAATTATGAACAAACAGTTCCTGTATTCAGAAGCAGTTTCTTATCTATGGCGTAATGTAGAAAAGAGAGAAAGAGCTTAAATCACTCTGTGCATGAATGATATATTGGTGACCTTTGTAATATACTAATGGTTGCACATTTATCAAGCTAAGACTAAATTACCAAAATACATCTCAAACAAATCTGTAGGGGGTTAGTGTTGCATGCAAAGTGTTTCTAATTTTCTTTAATCAACATGTGAGAAACAGACAAATTGCTCCATTTGAGAAAATATATTCAATGACTCGTAAAACTCATTCTGGAAAAGAGCATGTTGACTGATAGGAGAGAGGGAAAATATTGGTTATCTATTTTTTACAGTCTTCACTGCCAAAATATTTCTTAAAATTCAGAAGGGAAGAGAATAATGGCTTTGACTGTTCATTGTCACAAATGTACGTAGAAAGAGAATCAAGAGTTGCACATGGCTCCTGACTTGTCATGAGTATATATTGCAAATACGGATATATTTGTAAAGGCACAGAGAGACTGAAAAGATTCCTTTTAGAAGGAATCTTTTAGCACTTGAGTTATGGCAGATGAAACACTCCAAAGAAGACAGCTCCTTTAGATCCAAACAGATTCAGTGTGACGGGCTGGATTGACATCTTGAAAAGAAACAAGAGCTTGCTTGATCCAGCTTCCACTGAAATTCTGTCAGAATGCCCAGTATACGTGGGATCTTAATTGCAGCTGGGTTTGGCTTTGCTAACGAAAAACAAATGTAGACAAGCCATAGATAAAGAAAAATAAATTAAAAAAAAATTAAAATGCTAGTGCTATGAAGTGAAGAGATCGTGCTAAGACCCATGTTGCATCATGAGTACTCTATTGTCATTTTGGTGTTCAGTTGCCAGAACATAGGCATTCAGTAAAATTTAATCTCTGAAAGTCCTGAAAGGATTGTCCCAGGTCCCTCCAAGCCCCTCCTAGTCTGACAGAAGTGGTGCAGATAGCATAAGATGCCTATTTTTACGCAAATTAAATCACCCCCAAGGGCAAGAATAATTTACTGTACCTCTGGATGTTTAAACATTAGATAACTAGTCCAATCTGAGCCACGAGACAGTGGTTGGTAGAGAAACAGGAAACAGGTGGGTAACTCATACCGTCTGAAGACACATATTTTACAAGGGTGGGAAGAATTCCCTTTCTCTCTGCAGAGACTACTGAGGGAACTCAAATCATAGAATCATGGAATAACAGGTTGAAAGGGACCTCAAAATCCCTAAATTAGACAAATTTAGAGGGCTAAATTTAGGTGAGACCAATTTCTCCCTGAGAGATTAATAAACCAGTATTTTAATCTACTACTCTTATTTTATTTATTGTAATCTAATCTGTTTTAATCAAGTTTTTATATTCCCTGGTGGTCAAGTGGTTAGGATTTGTCACTCTCACCACCGTGGCCTAGGTTCAATTCCCAGTTAGGGAAATAGTGTTTGGTGGAGCTCAATGTGTGGGGCATGAAAAAAGTGCAATAATATACAGCTCATTGTAGCTATTTCTGATAAATGAAGTCACTTCTCACCAACATTTACAACTTATACTTAATCCATCTTTATATCCATCATACAGATTTATACATTCTCGTTAACTACTGTCCCCTGTCCCTTGACAGACAGTTGTTAACCTTCCATTCCATGGGCTTCCACCACTACCCTAAATGTTTATAAGAGCAGGCTATGACTTGGGCCCTATCTGTCAAGGTGGATGCTCAGTACAGAACAAGCATGTTCCAGTGTTGGGTGCCAAGACCAGCTTCATTTGGGTCATCATTGCCTGGGGTGTTCCTTGTGAAGCTCACTTTGTTGTTAGGTCATTCCTGCTACATTTTTCCTACAACATACAACTCACATCACAGATTACTTTTCCCCCACGGTTAAATCTCCTTGAGGCACACACCAGATCTCACCATTCTTCTGCATTACTCACCAAGTATGCCCAGATACTTGAGTGAAGACAATCCCATGAATGGCTTTGACTTTTCTTAAGGGAGGAGCAACCCACGCTGCCTTCCCCAGCCACTCCCCTGTGTGCACTTGTGCTGATTTGGCTGGGATAGAGTTAATTTTCTTTATAGCAGCTAGTATGGAGCTATGGCTTGGATTTTGCTGAAAACAATGTTGATAATAGAGGAACGTTTTAGTTATTGCTGAGCAGTGCTCACATGGTGTCAGAGTCTTTTCTGCTCCTCAGGCAGTCCAGGTCCACCTGAGCCACTTTAATTTTGACAGCCTCTTCATTGTTTCAGTGTTCTTCAGTAGCCTGGCTTTTGGGCATGTGAACATCTACATGATGTACTTTTAGCAGTATGTCATGATATGTCATGGTACATAATGATAAACCCGTATTCCAATGAACTGGTGCACTGGTTATTTTCCATATCTCCCTATTTTTCTTGGTATGTTTATTTGGCTTGTAAAATTATCATTTGGAAGACAAACTGATCTTTCCCTCTTTATCGTGTTTGTGCTTTATGACTCCTTTGTAGATGACTTGCAGGCAAGAACCATTTACAATAAACGAATTAAATGTCAGTTTTCACGCTTCAGCAGTTCCTATTCACATTCTGCAGCAAACTATGTCAAGATGAAACCTTTAGCAGGACATAGCCTCAAGTTCTAAGATTCGGGCTTGAACAGTGCCACGGTACTGTGAGGGCTGTCTATATGGAGGTGGGCCTCACCTTTTTTTTTTTTTTTGTTCCTGAATCCTGGTGCATAGGATGATTTTCCAAAAATATCATCACATGCAACATTCTTCTACCTTTATGAGATAATCACCTATACTGTTACATCTTTGCTAAAGAGGTACTGTCATAATTTAGTTGGTCTTTATCATCATTACTTCATGCTTTATTCGGGACTCTTTGGTGTCTTATTTGTGGCTGGAATAAATGTGACCAGCTCCCTTTTCAGCACTCAGTTCTTTCACCAGCAAATTTTATTGCACAAAATTTTTGGCCAACACTAAGTAACAAAAGAATCTAGTTTTTCTATTCTTTTGTGCAATTCATAGTGTTGGATGAGATTATATATTTTTACTTCTGTTTCTTGTTGTATTTTAAAAACCTAAGATTTAAACAAAAATAATGTTTATTTTCTGTTGTCTTCCCCATTCATAATATTATTCTATTTCTGTAGTTCTGTCACGGCACTGTGGTAGAGATAATCCATATAATTAATTTGACCTGAACAATGGCTTTTGTGCTAATAGCTTGTTAACTTTTTTTTCAGTTATATCAGTTATTGTCATTCATACAACCTAATACCTCTTCCTGCAAACTTTTCTTTCTTAAACAACATGGCTGCAAACAAATTCCTCAACATCTGTTTTGGTTCAGCTTTTCTAATATGTATGATATTTGGGTTGGTTGATATTTGGGTTGGGTTTTATTTTTTTTTAAGGATCTTTTTAATTTGAAACCTTTCATGCTTGTTCATTTGAGATAAGTAGTCTTCTTTCTTTTTAGAATTTTGTCTATATATTGCATCAAGCAACAGAGGGAGGAGCTAGACTGTCCACAAATCTTCAAGTTTTCCATTGTCACTCCAAATTCCATAGTTTCTCCACTTCCGTGAGTCAATCTAAAGCCAGTCTCAAAAATAAGAGTAGCACTTAACATTACTATTTGTCTTTTGTTCTTATTTTAAGCCACTGTACAATTTATTTGGAAAACTCCTGCATAATGTTAATGGAATAACAAATGTAACGTAAGAATTCTGCTGTCTTCTACATTAAAAAATTCTGTACTTTCTTCTGTAGTTCTCCATTATCCTTCCACAAAGTGTTCTGGCAAAAAGCATCAAAGCATCAAAAGGAATACAATTAATGATGACTAGCAATTTGTTCTCAAAATTTCAAAAGGATTCAGAATACAAAATCTTCCTCCTCTGAAATATCATACTTTTAATTTTTGTTCCATGTTTTGTACAGTTTCTTCCACTGTAGACAATAATCTCTCTAAGAATTCTTTAGTACTGCCAATAAAGCTGAGCTGTGACAGCAACTGCAATCTGACAAGTATTTTTTCTTCAGCAGTTAGACAATTAAAATCACTGTAGTTACTACTTTCTCACCTTTTCAAGCACTGTTTCAGAAATGGTGTAGAGAGTCATATATTAGTCATTTTAGAAGTTTGTACACTTTATTAAGAGCAGGTTAATTCAGCTTCTTAGTAGCATTTACAGTTTTCTTTGTAGTGCACAATTCTTTGCAGATAAAAAGAGTTGTGAGGCATTGAAATGTCTATAAAGATAATCCTGATCTATTCAGAATCTCTTGAAAATTACTTATTTTATGCATTAATAATCAATATAAGCATATTCTCATATTCCTTTTGATGGTAATGATCATTTGCTTTGCCGCCTATGAAAGTTTTGATGTTTCTGTAACTTTAATATTGACTTTTTATGATGCGTCTTCTGATTCATTAATTTGGTGACTCCATTTTCCCTCACTAATATAGCTGTGGTTTTTTACACTAAGCTTGAGAGATTCCATTTTTTTGTTTCCTTCCTTATTTTTCACGTGTGAATTATGTTTTCAAGAAAAATTACACTAACAGTTGAACTCGATGACCTTAATGGTCTTTTACAACCTAAATGATTCTACGATTAGACAATTCTAGTTTTTTTTCAGTTTTCAGACTTTTCCCCTCTAATGAATTGATAAGCTTAAATTTTTTCTCCTGGAACATGTGATATAACTATGATGTCTACTATCAAAAATGGCCACTGTATGTCACTCACTTTATGTAACTATACATCTTTTGATTGTCACGTCCATCTTCTTCAGTCTCAGTAGGCTCATTCTTCTTTGCTGCCTTTCCCTTGGACTGCCTCTTTTGCATCTTTATGAGCACAATTGTGAGAGCCTTCAGTCCCTAAAAGAATGGTTACGCTATTTTTATGAAATAAAAAAAAATCATAAAACCTTCAGTGCGTAGAGGAGTTAGTTATTGTATTTTATGGGATCTACTTATTATTCAAAGCTTATTCATATGCATTATGTTTGTAAGAAATCAAATAAGCTGACTAGACCATTTCTCCAGTACATTATAACAAATAAAGCATATAAAATGTTTTTACAAGCAGCAGTCTATTTTAACATACTATCTAGAAATTAGTTTCTTTGTGTTTTGGGTTTTTTTTGTTTTTTAATGCTCAGATGTAAAATTTGAAGCTACCCAGTGCTTTGTTCCAAGTTTTCCACACTATGATAATAGCGCTTACACAGTTCATACAGAAACAACAAAACATTTCATTGAAATAGAATATCAGAAGGTAAACCAGCTGTTAAGTGATGGCCTTGGATCTGACCCCCAAAAGACTAAAAAAGATCAAGGAAATTATGAAACTATGTGTTTCACTAGTCAAGACATTTCACTGACATCTTGTAAGACTAAGAAAATGCATATGGAATTACAGAGTCAGGTGTAAATTTATTGTTGTTTACCCGACACAGCTTTTTTGAGACACCCTGTGGAGCCAAAATATTTAGACCCTGCATACAAACACCTACATCACAGTAGGCGCTTATCATCAGATAAAATTTATTTCAAGATGTTGTTTTTCTGAGATTGTAACTATTTAGACTATTGAAAGAAAGCAAAAATTAAGTTTTTGTCTAAGGTTTACATATGTACTCTTTTTCTATTTCAATAATACCCCAAATATCTTGTCAGTGCATAAACCATCCAATTTTTCTGATGAATATATGTCTTACTATCTTAAATAGCTTATTGAAGGTCATGCAAAAAGTATGTTGTGCCTCAAATTGAAACGATTATGCTTTTCCCAAGTCCTTATACTGTAATTAGATGCCTATCTGAGATGTAGAACTCAGGAAATGTGTCACTCGTGTCATAAGAAATACAAAAGCATTTTCAGTCTGTCCTTTCAAAAATAAACAGTGACTGAAGAACAGACCAGTGGCAAGGGAGCTTGATGGACACTCTGCTTACTCTGAAGGGCAAAATGTGGCATATAAGAGGATAGATCATTGCCTCTATGTGACACTGATGTTCTCTGGGAACAATCAACCATTTGTTTTTCTGACAGTTAATTCTTTCTTCAAATAGACAGAATGTTAGGGGTTGGAAGGAACCTTCAGAGATCATCTAGTCCAACCCCCTGCCAGAAGAGGTCACCTAGAGCAGGCTGGACAGAAACGTATCCAGGTGGGTTTTGAATATCTCCAGAAAAGGAGACTCCACAGCCTCTCTGTGCAGCCTCTTCCAGTGCTCTGTCACACTGAAAGTAAAGAATTTCATCCTCATGTTCAGATAGAATTTTATGTGTCCCAGCTTGTGCCCTTTGCTCCTTGTGTCAGCAGGCACCACTGAGAAGAGCCTGACCCCATCCTCTTGAGATATGCCCTTTAGATATTGATAAGCATTGATAAGATCCCCTGTCAGTCTTCTCTTCTCCAGGCTAAACAGACCCAGTTATCTCAGCTTTTCCTCATAAGAGAAGTGCTCCAGTCCCTTGGTCATCTTTTTAGCCCTCCGCTGGATATTTTGCTTAAATATCCAGTGCATCGAAGTAAATTTGTCATAAGACTAAATGAGTACCTGCATAAGAGTCTCAAAAATAACTGAAGCTCAAGTCAGGTACAGGGATTCTTGCAGAAATTAGTTTAGGTAGTGAGGCCCAAAACCTTCATCTTCAAAAGCAGAAATATGCGTCTTCCAAGCAGGGCTTCAGAAGTATAGGTGTTTGGAATTTTTTGAGAAAAAATGTTGCTTTATTCAAAATGCTTATGTTTGCCCATATGTCAAATATGCAGAATTGCTCAGAAGTAAAGAACTTAAAATACCCACTGGAAATTCATTGTGATGAAATTTCCAAAGTACTTTAAAAGGGATATACTCATTTTGACTTTTGTAATCAGATCCAGATACTTTCAAACATATATGACAGATGTCTTGGTTTTTAAAGGATCTTGTGTAATTCTTGATACTTTACCCCAATGGTCATGTTTTAATATGAGATCATCAATGTGATTTTCAGAAGCAGCCGAGTAATGTAAGATTGAAAGTCCCTGTAGAAAGGATGGAGTTTAATTTATTATTTGCCTTTCTCGTTGCTGCTACAAGACATGTTGAAGAAACAAATGGCTGAAAGAAACAAGAAATGAGCAATCCCCATAAAAAAATCAATAGGCTGTTAAAATATAATACTTACATATGGCACAATACACAAGAGGTAAAGATACAAGTAGATATACCAATTTCTCTTTAATCAAAATTTGGTCTAAAACCCTATAATATTGAGCTGAGTTGTATGGTCTGCCATCACTTGAAAAATTATTTTTTTGCACGCAGATAATCTGAATTAAGGTTGATATATTTAATAAAAGAATAAAAATGGCTTTTTGGGTTTTTTAAAAATATTTTTTAAAAAAGATTCTGAATCATAACATTTAGTACGTATTTCATAACATTCAATTTCTTAATAATGTCAAAATAAAAGATGACTGCCCTGTGGTCTTGCAATGATAATAAAATTCAGTTGCAAAGTGTGAGTTTTTCAACTCATCAAAACTAGTCTAAGATGAACTGACTAGTGTAATATGAATAAAAACTTAATAAGATTTCGTCTCCTTTCAGATTTGACAAATGAGACACAATTCAAATTTATCCACCTTTCCAAGCAGTTTAAGACATACATTTGAATTCTTTCTCCCAGAGATGGGGAATCTAAATTTGGACTTAACTCCACACTCTTTCTTCAGGTAAAAATCCTGTTGTTTGACTCATTATTTGTACCAAGCTTAGCATAAATTTACAGAGACTGATAACTAACTGGAAGCAAATCAGCTGCAAGAGCACTATGAGCCTGTATGGTACTTTGAAAGGTTTGTAATTACTAGACGTTAATTTCTTTGTATGTATGTAACAATTTAGCCAAAGCTTTATCAACCGTAATATAAAAGTTCACATAAACTTCACTGAAAATTGCGGAACACTCGCAAAAAGGTCCAGATGAGCAAGAGTGCATTTAACATTATATATGTGAATAGTGCTGTTGAAGTCAGATGAAATTATTATCATCCTTAAAACAAGAATACGCTTGAAGAGCCAGCCTTTAAATTTCTTTAATCTTCTCTAGATTTTGAACAACAAATATAAAATGAAGTCCATCTGAAATAAGGCAATGAAGGAATAAACCTGGAGAAACCTGCAGATGTGCATCAGGCCTCAGCCAAGCGTATGTCGTACCTCACGAAATACATGGAGTAATTCCCTGGAATACAAGCTTCCTCCTGAAAGAGACTGAGAACAGCTTTTCAGAGGGGGTCTGCAGCCAGTAAGTTACATCAATCTTTATGTCAGGCTTGTTCAGCTAAACGAATATAATGGCGTAAACAGAAGTAACTCCAGAAAAAAAGAGGGAGTTCATTCATTCACAGCATCTTCAGCCCTGACAGTTCATTGCTGGCTGCTAGGGTTGCACTTTCGTGCCATTATTATTCCTCCATAAAAAATGACAGGCTGTACACGTACCACCACAGATTTAGCACAATTGCTCCTGTTCCTTTGTGTTGAGCTGCCTTTCTTGACAGCACATATTTGTGACTAATAGCACACAGCGTCTTAGGATGTGCTTATAGAGCAATATAAACTTTTTACTTCTTAAAACAAATGTGCTGTAAATAATATGCATACATAACATTACAAGTGATTTCCAGGCAAAAAGAGCTTTGCAATACCCTTTAATTAATTAATTAATTAAATAAATAAAATCTTCCAGTTCATCTGTTTTCACAATCTTTATTATTTGCCTGGAATATGAATAAACTTGCATTGTCTGCTATAGAGTGGGAGGAGAGAAAGAAGAAGGCGGCAGCTATAACCAACTACTGGAAACTTCTTCAGATTACTCCTTGCATCTGCTTGTGCAATTTTGCATGTGCTCAGCCTTATTAGGTGAATATATATTCTTAAAGATGTCACTACTGTGTATCTCTAATAACGAGGTACGGGCCCATGGTGCCTTGAGTATTCAGATTTATGATCAAGGAATCAAGATGCTAAAGCAAACCAAGGCTCTCCTTGTCAGTCAGCAAAAAAGCAAATACACTCCAGGGAGCACAGCAGCTCAATAATTGATACCACTGAGGAGAGACCTGTGTCTGCTGAGATCATCTACATCTTTCGTAGCTGAGTGTGACTGAATGGGAACAGACAAAAATGGCAAAATCCCAAGGACACTAGGCAGTATTGGATTTGCCTTTTATGAAGAGTATACACAATGGGCAANCCCTTCAAGTATTTATAAGTGTTAATTAGGAATATATATAGTGAATATATATAGGAATATATATAGTGAATATTAGTGAATATATATTCTTAAAGATGTCACTACTGTGTATCTCTAATAACGAGGTACGGGCCCATGGTGCCTTGAGTATTCAGATTTATGATCAAGGAATCAAGATGCTAAAGCAAACCAAGGCTCTCCTTGTCAGTCAGCAAAAAAGCAAATACACTCCAGGGAGCACAGCAGCTCAATAATTGATACCACTGAGGAGAGACCTGTGTCTGCTGAGATCATCTACATCTTTCGTAGCTGAGTGTGACTGAATGGGAACAGACAAAAATGGCAAAATCCCAAGGACACTAGGCAGTATTGGATTTGCCTTTTATGAAGAGTATACACAATGGGCAATTAGCAGGACTGACCTGAGTCTCAGTAATTAAGAAGAGATGGTGATAACGACCTGAGAAGTAACATTTATTTGTTCAATAATAGATGTTTGTACACTTGAAAAACAATAGTATCTGCTTAAACTAGGCCGTTTTCCAATAAAATCTATAGCACTAATATGCAGTATTACTGACATTTCTCTGACTGACTGAAACAGAAAGAACAAGGATCTGAAGCAGAACCAAAAAACTTTTTATGTTTTTTAAAAAAGTACATATTATAGGTTTAGATGTACACATGCACAAATATAATATATATTTACTTCCTTCTGTTGTTTCTTCCAATTTTTCCCATTTCCCAGAATAGTCAGAAGTTCTCTCAGTACAGTAAAAGGCCTGTTTAATAGTCTAATTCTCCAATGGAATACCAAAATAAGGTGATTTATCACTTGTAAATTTGACAATTTTAACCAGAAACTGCAAGACAATAATCAATGTTTCATGTTTGTGAATTTGCCTTTTGCCACCTCTAGTCTAGCAAAGGAAGACGGCAAAAAAATCAGAGATTGAAAAGAAGCAACACAATTAAGATGTCTCTTCCATATGGATAATTAGCTTAATACCCTCCCCACTCCCAGCACACACACATCATTAATATAACTACATTGTCTCTCTGGTACTGAACCATTTCATAATCTTATTTGGATAAAGTAGAAATCCACACATCATCCTGATGCAAGCAGAATGCAAATGAAGGCATTGTTAATCATCAGAAGACCATATGCCTTTACAAGCCTGAACAAAATCATGCTGGATAGAAAGAGCAGGATTGCCAGAGGGATATCAAGATAAATGTTACTTAGAAATCACAAGAGAACAAACGATCAGCTGAAATACACAATCATCTGAACCAGCCACAAGGGACTCTACTCCTGTGTCAAAATTATGGATCAGTTTGAGCTACTCAGATACCAAGGTGTTATGTAAAATGGCAAGTCCCTGAATATATCCTTGGGCGTGCAAAGAATAGTGATGGGATATTTTCTCATTTTGACTCATGTGCCCAGTCCTAGTGTTTTTGTGCTGAAAGATTAGAGAATCTGTCAAGAGAAATCTGAAGCAGGAGGGGTGGTCACGGCTCCATCACTCTGCCCACGAAGCTGTCCTCTGTGGCATCCACGTGGAGCTTTGTTGTTATTCACCCGATGCTCATACTGTGGAAAAGTGCATCAGGATCAGTCTGAGGACTCCTGTCTCCTGTTCTCATCTTAATCATCTCTTTCTATGGGAGGCGCGTGCATGTGTGCGTGTGGAGAGTTAAAGCCTTTACTTTCCTGATGATCCATAGTCATATCAGGGTCTTTTGTTGCTAAATAGTGTCACAGATTGGGTCTTGTGTCTCCTCATATGATCAGAAGCAACCAGTACACTGTGCCAGCTACCCTGAAAAATACAGCATTGCTTCCTCTCCTGCCCGGCTAGTAGGAATATACATGGCTCTCAAATCTACAGAGGATATAAACCATTTCATGGTCTTTGGAGTCCTGCACTAAAAGTGTTTTCAGAGGAATTTCTGGCCTCTGAAAGAAGAGTTGTCAGCATTGATTTTCCCCATAGCAAAAAGGTGTGAATATACAGCACCCTTAATGCCACATTTGTTCCGTACCTTTGGCAGTTTGCTGCAGCGTTAGCCAGAGTGATGTATAATGTTGCTAGGGGGAACAAAAGTTTCCACAGAAATGATGAATTTTTAGCACAGGAAGCTTAAGGTTTTGAAATGCAATTTAACATTAGCTTTCTGCTGACCCCTTGTACTCTCTTGGAAAAGAAATAAAGCTCATAGAAATACTGCGTGTACTACAGGGAAAAGTAGTCCCCTGAAATAGGGAACTAGCCTTGACTGTCAGTGCTCCTAATTTTTTTTTCTTCTCTTAAGCCAATCACCAAAGAAATTATTCCCCTGTTGCTTTGAGAGTCACGTATTTCACATCACTTTAAGTTTGCAGTCATAGATGAAAAAATAAAAGAACAAACTATAAAAAAGGAAGAGGGTAGAGAGCTCTGAAGCAATTTATTCTCTCAAACTAACAAGAGCACAGAATTTTTTTAAGGCAGTTACAGAAGAGCATGGTGGTTTGTAGTTCTATAAAAGAGGAATGACTAAAGTCCCTGTTTCAATTTTCATGTGTTTTAAGTCTGGTTAGAACGATTTTACTTGTATGGATCTTGAGGAACGGAACTGTTTTTTCTCTATTTGTGTCTGGCTGTTTCCCACCTTCCATCTTCCACCTTCCTTCTGCTCACTTTTCACTGCATCCAAACACAAAGAATATGTCAGCGGTGACAGAAAAAATTGCTGGTACTGCCACATGAAAATTAGACAGCGATCACGTCATGCCCATAGCTCGGTCTTTCCAGTTTGCTCTGGTAATGTCTTTTGTTTTGCTTTATTAAGTGAGACAAGGTTGTAAAAACTTCTTAGGGAAAGGTTAAATAACACATCTGACTTGAAATGTATAGTAGGAAAGGACTCTAAACACCAAAAATTGCTGCTCAGTTCTTTTCTTCTGAAGAATCTGAGGAAGAAAAATGAAAAAGTTGTGAAAAATTGCTACGTGGCAGACATGTATTTCTACAGACAATATTGTAGACCAGTATTTTTTGAAAAGGACACTATAAGTCTTTTAAAATTTTAAAATTATATATATTATATATAAATACACAAACATACATATAATTATTTATGTACAGTACCAAAATAGAAATTTTGTGGAACAATTGCATTATACTGGGTGCATTTGCTTCTAATTGTCTAGATCAGACTACAAATAGCTGCCAGATGCCCCAAGTTCCAGTTGTGGTTGGGCAAATGATGGACTACCATTATTTTCCTACAGATAAACAGAATTTTTCTTTTGCAGTTTTAATCTATACTTTCCAATTATGTTTAGATGTAAGCTCCGTTTTGTGTCCTTCCTAAATAAGTATTTGTTTTTGCTGATTTCTGTAACAGAACAAGTCTTGCATGAACAACATGCCCACCAGGCAAATGGTACGAGGAGTGGAGCTGGTGAGATACACCTGCACTTCTGATAGACACTCACACAACATTCAAATTAGGTTAGCACCATATGAAAGGAGATATATAAATCTTAAACTGGTGAATAACAGTCTAATTACTAGAGCTCAAAATAGAGTGGGAATGAAGCTCCTCTACATCCATATTGTGCTTCCCAAAAGCAGTATAGGTATTGGTTGCTGGCCAAAGACTCTTTTTACAAATAAGTTGAAACGGAGCATAGGACAATGCCTAATAAAAATAAGACAAAGCCTGTTGGGCTACTGAGTCATGGTGTGAAGAGCCACAGACATAAAGACAAGCTTTATCAGTTGCAAGCTAGTTAAATGCCTCAGAATATTCACTTTAAAATAAAGGACCAGGTTACAGAACTGCAGTGAAGAGGGGATGGTAGATAATCATCAAAATTCAGTGTGAAACAAAGGCCAAGGGTATAACATATGATAAACAGCTAGTTTTACATATGCTGGTAAGTATTGAGATGTTATTTCAGGATTGGTTCTACTACCAAAAGTGAAATATAACTCCTTCTCTGAAGAGTTAATAGCATCCTACTCCTGCGCTGGTGCTAATGATGTAAGGAATCCCAGCCAGGCAGCATTGATATTGTTCTATTTCAGCATGCCAGGATCTGCGTTCATTGAAACAAGGCTAACTACTAATCATTGCTCTGCCTGGGCTTCTGTACGTTTTATAAATCACCGAAATGAAGTAGCATATGGTGGATAATATTTTCCAATTACTTTAGTTAAACAGCGTAAAACAAATATAAGAGATGGCACTTCCTGTTGCTGGACAAAAGACATCTCCATTTACAATCTGAGAAGAAATATATCCTAGGACAGATGTTTTAATATAATTGATTTAAAAATTCTGTGGCTTAAGACAATTTGTTCCACATCCTCTGATAACTATCATTTACCTCTCATCCCAAGACTGCATCCTTATGCAGAGACATTTCCATGCCCTCTACTGGCTCAGGTTGTCTCCTGGCATCCCTTAGATATTGTAGCACTGATTAGGATCGAATTCTTGTTCTGCATCACAAATATTCTCCAACCACTAAGAACTAACTTGTATACCTGTATAATTATTTCAGAATCTTTAGTGCTTTAAACAGTATTTCTACACTTCTTGCCAGCTGGTGTCAGCAACAGGCAGGCTCTTTGATCAACTAAACCTGTACCTACAATATTTTTCCTCCTTCACATTGCCACATTCGTGTCTTCACTTTTGATTTCCAAGCCTTACAAGTAAGACAAGGAAAAGAAGGTCATTCACATTCTACAAGCCATGCAAACAAATGTGANTGTCAGTGCTCCTAATTTTTTTTTCTTCTCTTAAGCCAATCACCAAAGAAATTATTCCCCTGTTGCTTTGAGAGTCACGTATTTCACATCACTTTAAGTTTGCAGTCATAGATGAAAAAATAAAAGAACAAACTATAAAAAAGGAAGAGGGTAGAGAGCTCTGAAGCAATTTATTCTCTCAAACTAACAAGAGCACAGAATTTTTTTAAGGCAGTTACAGAAGAGCATGGTGGTTTGTAGTTCTATAAAAGAGGAATGACTAAAGTCCCTGTTTCAATTTTCATGTGTTTTAAGTCTGGTTAGAACGATTTTACTTGTATGGATCTTGAGGAACGGAACTGTTTTTTCTCTATTTGTGTCTGGCTGTTTCCCACCTTCCATCTTCCACCTTCCTTCTGCTCACTTTTCACTGCATCCAAACACAAAGAATATGTCAGCGGTGACAGAAAAAATTGCTGGTACTGCCACATGAAAATTAGACAGCGATCACGTCATGCCCATAGCTCGGTCTTTCCAGTTTGCTCTGGTAATGTCTTTTGTTTTGCTTTATTAAGTGAGACAAGGTTGTAAAAACTTCTTAGGGAAAGGTTAAATAACACATCTGACTTGAAATGTATAGTAGGAAAGGACTCTAAACACCAAAAATTGCTGCTCAGTTCTTTTCTTCTGAAGAATCTGAGGAAGAAAAATGAAAAAGTTGTGAAAAATTGCTACGTGGCAGACATGTATTTCTACAGACAATATTGTAGACCAGTATTTTTTGAAAAGGACACTATAAGTCTTTTAAAATTTTAAAATTATATATATTATATATAAATACACAAACATACATATAATTATTTATGTACAGTACCAAAATAGAAATTTTGTGGAACAATTGCATTATACTGGGTGCATTTGCTTCTAATTGTCTAGATCAGACTACAAATAGCTGCCAGATGCCCCAAGTTCCAGTTGTGGTTGGGCAAATGATGGACTACCATTATTTTCCTACAGATAAACAGAATTTTTCTTTTGCAGTTTTAATCTATACTTTCCAATTATGTTTAGATGTAAGCTCCGTTTTGTGTCCTTCCTAAATAAGTATTTGTTTTTGCTGACTTCTGTAACAGAACAAGTCTTGCATGAACAACATGCCCACCAGGCAAATGGTACGAGGAGTGGAGCTGGTGAGATACACCTGCACTTCTGATAGACACTCACACAACATTCAAATTAGGTTAGCACCATATGAAAGGAGATATATAAATCTTAAACTGGTGAATAACAGTCTAATTACTAGAGCTCAAAATAGAGTGGGAATGAAGCTCCTCTACATCCATATTGTGCTTCCCAAAAGCAGTATAGGTATTGGTTGCTGGCCAAAGACTCTTTTTACAAATAAGTTGAAACGGAGCATAGGACAATGCCTAATAAAAATAAGACAAAGCCTGTTGGGCTACTGAGTCATGGTGTGAAGAGCCACAGACATAAAGACAAGCTTTATCAGTTGCAAGCTAGTTAAATGCCTCAGAATATTCACTTTAAAATAAAGGACCAGGTTACAGAACTGCAGTGAAGAGGGGATGGTAGATAATCATCAAAATTCAGTGTGAAACAAAGGCCAAGGGTATAACATATGATAAACAGCTAGTTTTACATATGCTGGTAAGTATTGAGATGTTATTTCAGGATTGGTTCTACTACCAAAAGTGAAATATAACTCCTTCTCTGAAGAGTTAATAGCATCCTACTCCTGCACTGGTGCTAATGATGTAAGGAATCCCAGCCAGGCAGCATTGATATTGTTCTATTTCAGCATGCCAGGATCTGCGTTCATTGAAACAAGGCTAACTACTAATCATTGCTCTGCCTGGGCTTCTGTACGTTTTATAAATCACCGAAATGAAGTAGCATATGGTGGATAATATTTTCCAATTACTTTAGTTAAACAGCGTAAAACAAATATAAGAGATGGCACTTCCTGTTGCTGGACAAAAGACATCTCCATTTACAATCTGAGAAGAAATATATCCTAGGACAGATGTTTTAATATAATTGATTTAAAAATTCTGTGGCTTAAGACAATTTGTTCCACATCCTCTGATAACTATCATTTACCTCTCATCCCAAGACTGCATCCTTATGCAGAGACATTTCCATGCCCTCTACTGGCTCAGGTTGTCTCCTGGCATCCCTTAGATATTGTAGCACTGATTAGGATCGAATTCTTGTTCTGCATCACAAATATTCTCCAACCACTAAGAACTAACTTGTATACCTGTATAATTATTTCAGAATCTTTAGTGCTTTAAACAGTATTTCTACACTTCTTGCCAGCTGGTGTCAGCAACAGGCAGGCTCTTTGATCAACTAAACCTGTACCTACAATATTTTTCCTCCTTCACATTGCCACATTCGTGTCTTCACTTTTGATTTCCAAGCCTTACAAGTAAGACAAGGAAAAGAAGGTCATTCACATTCTACAAGCCATGCAAACAAATGTGATTTGTTTGCATTCACCTCCTAGCTTCTCTTTTTTTTTTTTCCAGCTGACAGCATCATCCAGAGGAACATTGTCAGGGGCAGTGAACCAGGTCTAAAAGGACCTAAAAGAATATATGAAATAAACGAAGGAAGAGAGACAGAGAAAACTACTGATGAGAAAAGTAAGGGTTATCATCTTCCTCTTTTTTCCCAAAATTCTGGACATCAAAGAAAGTAAGTGCCAGAAATTTAACATTATTAATTGTATGTGAGCTTGATAGTTCCAAAGGAGGATGGAACTGCATGCCTAGAACTTGGCCAATGTCAAAATTGCACTTCAATCCTTGTTTCAGAGACTGTTATAAATATGGTCTGAATTAGTTACTATTAGTATAATGCTACTGTTACATATGCAGCATGTTATTATAATGTGTTATTATCCTTGTGTGCTGGGCCCAATCAGGCTTTCCATAAGCAGAACTTTCTTGTATTGCAGCAGCAATTTTGCATGTTGAAAATTTCTGTTACAGAAACAGAACTGTACAAGCTGGGGACAAAGTAGGTATTTAGTAGATATAGTAGAAAATACACAGGTATAATACAGTCCCTCGAAACATCTGTGCTAATTGATAGCCCCTAAATGTTTTGCAGCATGGCATTACGCAGCTCAGACCTCCCTGTCTTAGGAAATATATTTGCAAATGGATATAAGAGGGAGGAAAGGAGATTTCATCCCTTGTGAGAGATACTGAAAAATGGAAAGGTATTAAACTGTCTTATAAAGCCACCAATCAAATTTTAACTAAAAAACAACTAGAAGAACTAAATTACACTTTATAAAGTTGTGCTTTAACTTGCGCATGCCTTTATGAAAGGAAAGCAAGCTTCACAAATTACTTTCTCACCTACTGCAATATATTTGCTAAGGTTTAATGGTTTTAGTCTGACTCTTTTGTTTTAAACAATTTAAAGCTAGATGTCAGTGGCATAAGGTTTATGAAGTCCACTTCCAAATCTGTTAAGTAGACATTTTTACCCAAAGTATTAATCTATTGTGATTGATGATATTGAGGTGAGATTAAAAAAAAAAAAAAGACAAAAGATAAGGTGAATGCAATAAAACTTAAGTGTTACATTTCTGTGCCCAAAGTTGTATTCCATCAACTTTTTTTAAAAATATGAATTCCTAAACTTGGATGCATCTCAAAGCATCTCACTGTTAGAGTTTTAGAGTTGGAAGCCGACTTTTCATACCTGGTTTTCCATCTAGCCATGCTCAAAGTCACACAGCTCTGTAGCAAGGCAGCAAAGCAACTGAGACTGTACTGAGCAAGTGCTAACATTCACTGCAGCACAAACACTTCAGCATCATCTCCACTTTTATCAGAACAATTTGTTCTATGAGAAGCAGAGCTAGTGGTGGCCGATGGCCTCTATATGCATGGTAGCTGTCTCCTATGTACCCTATATTCCTCACTGCCATAACCGAAACTGCTCTGTAATTCTAATGACAAATACCTTTCTATAATTTTTCCTCACAATATACCTGTCTCCCCCTTATCTGTTTATTCTCTGGCTTACTGCCTGCCTTTATTCGACATATACCATAGCTACTTTGGAACAATAAGGCTTGGACTGATGGGTCAGGTTCTGCCAGCCTCAGTAGCAATTCTTTAAAGAAAGACATTAACAGAACTGACTGCATGGAAATGCAACTTGTAACAAATTAATAATACTACGCTTTTTTCAACTGTGCCAAGAACAGGTTCAAAAATTACCGTAAAAGTTTGATAGGTAGGCAGATAGATGAATGGCATGAGCAGATAATGTGGCAGGAGGCAGCATGGATATATGAAAGGAAAATCGTGCTTAACCAAACTGATAGCCCGCTATGATGAAATGGCTGGCTTGTTGGAGTAGAGGAAAGAAGTGGATGTTTCATCTCAACTGTATTAAGGATTTTGATGCTGTTTCCCATAACATCTTCACAGACATACTGAAGTGCAGACTAGGTAAGCGGAGGGTGAGGCAGACTGAACTGCTGGGCTCAAAGGGTTGTCACCAACAGTATAAAGTCCAGCTGGAGTCTAGTCACTAGTGGTGCACCTGAGGGATCTATACCGGAGCCAGTATTTAATATCTTCATAACTTGGAGGGTAGGGTACAACATGCCTCAGCAATTTTGAAAATGATACAAACCTCAGAGGAGTTATTGATACACCAGAGGGTTTTGCTGCCATTCAGAGGGACCTTGACAGGCTGGAGAATTAGACGAACTAGAATCTCATGAAATAAAGGGAAATGCAAATTTCTGCCCCTAGGAAGGAATAACTCCAGGCACCGGGACAGGCTGAAGGCCAACCAGGTGGAAAGCAGCTTTTCAGAAAATGACCTCGAGATTGTGATTGACAAGTTGATTAGTAAGAGCCAGCATTGCGACCTTCTGGACAACAGCATCTTGGGCTGCATGAGGAAGACTGTCGTGAGCAGGCCAAGGGATCATTGTGATACTCATCTTGGGGAGTTATTTAAATCCTTCTTTAGAACTAGCTGTGGGCTGAGGCTGCATCTGTACTAGTGAGCCGAGCAGTGCCATTCCCTGGGCCAGCTGGCACAGGCGGGCTACATCCATGCTACTAAATTCTTTTATCCTCCAAAACAAGATAAGCTCCATGCAGAATTTCTATTAAGGATGGTTATTGGCCCATCGTAGCCCAGAATCTTTCCAGAAACCATTTGGGAAAGTGTGATTTGCCCAGGGACGATGCTGTGCCAGGGACTCTTGTAATAATTAAACGGTCCAGATGGTTGGCACTATTTAGTTTATGGATACAGTAGTGGAACAGATGTAGTCTCAAATCAAAATTTATCTTATGTAATTTAAAGGCCAAGCCTAAACTCACCACACGAGCCTCCCTTAACCCAACCAGGGCAGTGATAGATTAATTTCATTTTACGTGATATCCTGTTCTCGCCACTGACTATGTGCAATTTAGGTTGATTTAGGGTGATTATCTGAGATCAGAAAATTAGTTGTAGTTTGTTAATGAGGGAAGAATTACGTGCTGAGGGGCAGATTGTCAAAGAATATTCGGGTGTCAGAGATGTGATGGAAGCTTTGTGAGGGTTTTGAAAGGAAAGAGATCCTTAACTTCTACTCAGTCTTCTACAACCACTGCATAGTGACAGCTTGTAGTGAATTTTATCCTGGGCTGAATATGAACCAGAAATAAAAATATATCATAGATCACTATTAATCAGTCTTTCTTTGAGAAACTGCACAGCTAGAAAATAATGGGACTTCAATCAAATTCAGTTAATTGCCAGCCCAGAACCTAAGTTATGTGAATGAGTCTTGAATAAGCAGTGCCAGAAAAGTGTATTTATTGCATTGATCTGTGCTGCCATTCAGTTCTGCCCCCCAGTGAAATTCTGCCCATGAATAAGGGTTGCCTAAATATGCAGGGGGATTTATGATTGACGGGAGGACAATTTCAGTTTTTGTCCTGAAAAGAAAAAACCAAAAACCAATAACAGATTCATCTTTGCATGTCACATGTTTATTTTGTTAACCCGAAAAGATGATCCCTCAAAATATGAGCGTGTCTTATTTACAAATGACTTGCTGTAAAGGCAGCTTGTCCACAGGTGCAGAGAGCTGATCCTATTTTGGTGGGAAATGGTTTTAGAATGTTTCCAGGGATATCATGGCAAGTAAGTAAGTGTGATGATATAGACAACTATATATATACAAATAATTAAATGTCTGCTATAAAAGACCAGGAAAACCACTGTGGTTTCCAGGAGCAGATCTGTGTTCTGAGGAGAAGAAATATCTGACAAACGACAGAATTGTTACTGATAGCTATACTCACTCATAGATGTGAAAGATTTGTCATGGGCATATTCTTTCTTTTAAACTTTGGTTGCTATCTGATGCTACAATAATAATACCAATTCTCTTTTTCTGTCAGGATATTTTCAAGCATGAGCTTGAAAAAATGACTAATTAATAAAGACTTTTGCAGCTTGTCAGGAGGAGAATTTGGAATAAATTCTTGTCTAGTATAATTAATTGAAATTGAGAGTGATACCATACGTAAATGTGATTTCCCCCTATTAGTTAGAAGCCTTAATTACTTTGATCAGAGACCTCATTATACCACTTTTGGGAAGCAATGGAAATAGAGAAAAAAAATAAACTTGAAAAGGCCAGTTATTCTAGTATTGAAAGCTTTTCTTTTTTTTTCTTGGAGGACCTTATAGTGTTGCTTAAAAGCTTTACTAGATTCAGATCTGAACTCCAGTGGATGTTTACTTCATGCCTAAACCCTACCGAAACCAGAATAAATTTGTTCAATGTGTATTAAGGTTGTTTTATATTTCCCTTAGGAAGAGCAGTACATCAAAGCATCTTAGAACTTACGAGGACTGGTAGAGAGAATGGTCTGGCGGAGGAGCCGGGGGTGGCAGGGTCTCGTGATCTGTGTTTAGTTTCTGCCAGCCAGAGTTTTCTTGTGAAGTCTGACATTAGCCACTTGATATTTCTGTGCTTCAGTTTGCCTCCTGTGTAGAAGGATAAGAATAGCTTTCCCTTCTCTGTTTCTCTGACTTGTCAAGTTAGAATAAAGCGACAAGCACAGTACACTTGCACGGAAGTTGGTACAGGGGGTCACAGCAGCCTTGTCTGGAGAAGAAGGGCAGGGCAGGGCTCCCTGTACAACATCGCATGCAAACGGCCATCAGGGAGGGAAGCTAAGCAGACAATTATTTCATTAACTGCGCTAATGACATCTTAGTGAAGACTTAGATTACCTTAATAATCTTAATATGTGCAGTTGTGCATCCCGTGTAAAATCCTAGCATAGATTAGCTATATGTGCACACAAGACAGCAGCCTTCCTAAAGCTGTAATTACCTAAATCCATCTTTAAATGCATTTGTGTGGTGAATATTCTTTATTAAGACTTGAGGAAGAAAGATATCTGTGTTCTATTTAAAAAAAACCAACAAGTAAACAAAAGAATTTCTGTTCTTTTGTATAATCCTTCGCAATACTAAAAGCAGTAGCATATTTTTATTTCAAACAAGTTCTTGTTCCCTTCAGCTGCTACTAAATACATGTGTTATCCATGTCATCACTCACCATTTTTTAAAAAAATATGTGCTTCCTCTTTATCCATCTTGCAAAGGTCTGTAGTCCAGGTCTGCATTTTAATGAGGTGATCCACAGACTCTTCAAAGTTTGCTGAATATAGTCAGCAACAATGAAAAAACTTTAATAATCCCCTACAGCAGCACAGGTGTTTAAACTTTATGGAATTAAATATTTCCTGGCACTATGACATTAGACCAGACTTCAACATGATTTTCTACTGTGATTGCAGCAGTCAAGTTTTAATTTCCTGTTATTTTGAGACAGTCCAGAGGACTACATACCTTTGCTAAAGCAAATAAATGAGGTATTTGTCATAATTTGCCTGTCAAGTGGGAAATGCTTGGTCATGCTGTGATGGAGAAAAGATAAATGTTCTGCATTTTATCATAGAGTAAATTCAAATATCAGGCTCAAAAACTATTGCCCTATACACCAAATATCAGTAANGGCAGGGGGGTTGGACTAGATGATCTCCAGAGGTCCCTTCCAACCCTGTGATTCTATGATCCTATGATCTAGTCCAGACTTGTACTCTAGATCCTTTGCCAGCTTCGATGCTCTTCTTTGGGCAGACTCAACCTCAATGTCTTTCCTGTAGTGAGGGGCCCGTTAAAAGGGAATATTGCCAATGCTTTAAATGCAGCTAGTGTTTCCCTTGATAAAAAGACATATGTCTCCTGAAGTTTATGCAAAATACCAGATTTAATAGCTAAGTATTTTATTATTTTTATACAATGCAGACAAAGATGTTGTGGTATATGGCAGACTGCAGTTACAGAGGAATTTTAATTAAGTCAAATCTCATTACATGTTTGCAGTTCAGCTGGACAACCAAGCCAAAGCATTGGGCTTGTAAATGGTACATGCAGGGCTTAAAGTAACCAAGATCTTAATTTTGCAGCTCCTCCAACATAGCTGTTGTCCTTCTGCTGCAGCAGCTGTAACTTTTGGGATCACAGCACATTTCCATTTGACACTGGTAATTAACCAACACTGGCTTAAAGGGAGCAACAGCATCCATTAAAGGAATACTAGCAAATAATTTATTAGTGGAGGAACCCCAACACTACTCATACTCAGATCAGGCAATCTGGAAGAAAGATGAGAAGAAGCATAACTAAGCCCCTGGGAGTATGTAAAATTATTTGACCAATACACTTTCAAGTTTATTTGTTATCTGAGAGCCATGTAGCTAATAAAAAAATCTGTGATACCCAGTCCATGCAAGTAATTAATTTAATTCTTGGATCATTCAAAAAGAATAATTTTCTGGCCAGAAGGCAGGCCAATATTTCACAACAGCCTCTTATTCCACTTATAATTGTGTAAAGATGGTGCAACAGTTATGACCACCTCTGAGGATTATTTTGTCCACTGTTCCTTATCCTGCAACAGGCTTTGTCTTACACCCTCAGTTAGTCAGGCCTTGATGCACATAGAGTTAAACAATCAAAGTAGAGTGTTGCAGGAGTTACAACACACTTCTCAAAACCCGGGTCTAGTGTATTATCAACATCATTTTTCACTAATAGGGATACTGCAAATCCAGGCCAGCAACATGAAAACATCGTTATGACTCTCTGAATTCTGTAATTATAATTGTGCATGTATGTATATATATATAATATGTAAATACATTTTTATATACATGTTTGTATGTGTGAATAGTTTATATGTGTACTTGTAGTTTTCATCCATATACATAAAATCAGGATTTTTTTGTCTTTATACCCAAAAATATTGGAAGTTTAGGTGCTAATTTTTAACTTCAATCAGTGTGTAAGCATTACAGATCAGCATGTACCCTCATATTTAAATTCAGGTATGCAAGAAATCTCATTGATTCAGAACACATTTGCTTCTCCTGGATTTTAATGACTGTCGGCAGTTTAATTCCATCAGCAGACTGTGAACATTGTTTATCAGAGTTAAGACGTAATATAGAAAATTGCTATGTCATATAACTGGAAAATTTGACTTTCATTTATACAAAGCTGAAAAGATCCAGTCATAAAGTCTTATTTCCCAGCTACTGTAAACCCCCCTCCTTTTACTGTCTTTTCCACTTTGTCCAATTCATTGTCTTTCATAAGATCTTAGAAAACTCCATCTGCATCTCAAAAGGACTATAAAGATAAGAAAAGATGATAGCTTGCAAGGATAAAAATTCTAGACGAGACCTTCATTTACCCTCTCTTTCATAGGCTTGTTTTTTCATTTTGTAGTTTTTAATATTCAGTAAATTTCTTTTTTTTTCTGTTAACAGCACATGAATAAGTGGGGAATGTCAACATCAGAAGATACTATAAAAAATAGGCAATAAATGAGCTTCTTGATTTTGATATGGGTTATAATCATCAAGAAAAACACAAAGTTGTTAAAAAACATAACCTTTCTCCATTTAGATGTTTCTGCCTTTGTACTCAGCGGCAAAGGGCAAACCTGAAGGATTTAGTCTGGAGATCTATACCTAAAAAGTATGGGGTCACATGAATTTTTTCTGTGAGGCCATCAGCATATGTAATCTGTAGAACAAATGTCCAGATGCATCTCCAGAGTTACCATAGCATCTACTCTTTTCCCTGTAGGTATATGGGGACAGAAATGTGTGTTACACCTGCAGGAATCCCCCCTCCAATCAGTTTGTCAGATACAGTTTTCTGTGGAAAATCACCTGCAACTATATCACTAGGAAATAGAGGCTGAAGCAGGACAATTTAATTACCATTGGCAAAACATGCAAAGATGTCCTAGAATGACTCTACTATTGCTGATGCTTTTGACATTTCAGTTTTGTAAAACAAAACCTCAATGTTTTCTTGACAGAAGTAGATTAATGTATGGGTATCCAAATGCTGCAAGTCACATTCCTATCTTAGAGAAAAATTGTGGTGGTTAGAAAAGAAAGATTCATTAATTTAGGAAGTTTGGGTCTTTTTCTAGAAATGTTTTTAGTTTCGTACAACTAGGTCACTTGCAAGGTTATATTACACCTTTAACAGAGCATTGATAAGAAGCAGTAAGGACGCAGTAAGTAAATAAATAAATTGATGTAAAATAGAAACACAGAATGGTTTGGGTGGGAAGGGATCTTTAGAGATCATCTAGTCCAACCCCCCCAATACAGGATATAAGTATTCAATGCTCTAATTAGTTAAAAAAATATAGACTGGAAAATTTTAAATAAATAAATACATAAAGTAAATAACATAATATATAAAAGATATTTAAGAAGGAGATAAGTCTGCTGCATCCCCTGAGGTAGTGTTTATTGTTATAAGGGCATCCACTTTGCCAGTCTGTGTTATGCATGGAGACAATTAAGAAGTTACTAACCTGTTTTGTCTATTTCCATGTGTTGTACCTGTTTAATATAGGTAATATAGCCTATAGTTTAATATAGGTTTAAAATAGCCTGAGACTTCCATGACAAATTTTCCAGTGTCTGGTCAGAGACGTACCTAACAATGTAGCATGTTTATTTAGTCCTGTTCAATTTGAATATAACTTCATAATAAGTATTATGAAGTTGTTCGTAGCCTACGTACTTCATTCTTAATCACCAGTCATTTCATTGCCAGATATGAAATTACACTTCCAAATCCTATGACTTGCCTTATCAGACATGTAATCAAAAAACTGTGATCGATTGGGTTGGCTTTAACATAAGGAAATAATTATTAATTCGGTACATTGATCATAGTCCCTTTTATATCTGCCACCTTTTTACTGAAGACGAATGACAGGCCTTACTTGTGTACGTATCTTTGCTGAGATTATAAATTGTATTTTTTCCAATCTGACAACAACCATAAGAGGCTTATCACATTTCTGTCAGGCTGGCTATTCAACTTACTTAGTCATAGGTTCACCTTTTAAATTTTAATACAAATGTCAGAACATTGCACTTTTTCAAAAGACAAAACCTTTACCGAAGGAGGAAAAAACAAATTATATCTGTTTTATAGGCACTAAATCCCAACAGAGAGATTTTTCTTGTTTTTGTCATCCAGTATAACACTCTTACATGTACTTTCAGGTATTAAAATTTGCAGGGTATGTAATGTTATTGGGATAGTTACATGCACTGTGTTAATCAGCCTATTGTCTTCAGTCCCCTAAAACCCAGGCTTCCAGAGTGTTAGAAAAGTCTTCTCGCTGATTCCTATTTTGTGTTTGAATATATCCTTAGTTCTGTATGTACACCTGTAAAATTTTTATGTTGTTTCTTTGCATTTACTGCTAATATATCTGTGTACAGAAACAAAACCTCACAAAGCAAAAAGGCACATTTATTTCTCTCCATTCTGGGGTTTTTTAATCTATGTATTAACATCAGAGCCAAAGATAATTGAATCCAGAGGGATTTTTTTTTTCTCTGCTGATTTTAGTACGCCTTAGACCTACTACATATACTTATCATTGCATGAAATAAGTTGCCATCTGGACATACTTATTTTTCTCCACTGACTATAGAGGGAGCTTAAATAGCTAGTGCAGATTTATATGGCTAACCTTTAGATGCATAAATTAGGACAGATAAACCCAATGCCTTCTTGCTCTGTTGTTTACAACTTCGTGAGTCCATGTAAAGCTAGTGAAAATTTTAGACTTAAATGGAAATTTTGGACATCTCATTCTGAACCTAGAGAGGCAAAGCAATGTTTAACTTAGTTTAAGGATCTGGGAGATTAAAATAGCTGGAAGGTTAAGTCCACAGTTTCACATTTTCCCAGCTAACTGATTAATTACCTTGCTTTACATCAGTATTTTGTAAAAAAAATAATCAGTTCTTAGTCTCCTGTTTTTTCTCCATGTGATCTCAGATTTTATTAAGAGGGACTAATGTACTCAAATACAATTTCTCAAAGCAGTCGATAAGAACAAGCACATAGGAAGCATGTCAAATATGTTCAAGAAATGAGCATGCCAATATGCTCAAATATGTTCAAGAAATGAGCATGTCAATAATGTTCAAGAAATTTTACTGAAACTGTTTGTCCTGAACAGCAACAGATCTCTTAATGAAATATTATTTTTTCCCCTATCAAAAAATAATCTATGTATAAATTGTTCTGTTACAACTACAGAACAAAATTACATTCAGGAAAAAAACGCATCTTGTTATATCTTTAATAAGATTCCTGATAACTTTACAATGTCACATTATTGCAAGCAGCACAGAAACGCAATTTGGCTTACGCAACATTCAAGAAACATCTATATCACATTGAACAAACAAATAAATATATTATGAAGACATCTGACCTCTAATTAGTAAAAAATAATATACTGTTTAGTGTTATTTGAAAGCATGTGTCTTTCAAAATGTTTGGTATAGTTATTGATATTTTATTGATAGTACAGATGGTTTGAGAATATATTGTGGGTTACCCCTGCCCTGGTAGGCAGTTGGGCTGCTCGCTCACTTCCCCTACCTGAAAGTGGAGGACTTCATTTTTTTCCAAGACATCTAGAAATTGGACAAAACACTTAATTTGGTGTGATGATGTGTTAATTAGCTTGGTTCAAGGTTTGAGCTAGTTAATCTATCTGCTAAAAAGTTTCCTTCATAGTCAATGAAGGGGAAAAATAAATGAAAGACTCTACAGGAAGATTCCTCTCATACTGAGAAAGATCTGTCCAACAAGATGAACAGCACTCCAGGGGTGCCTCATTACCTCCATTGACAATGGAAAGATCTATCACGGCTTGCTTAAACTAGATGCCAACTTTTAGGCACTTAACTTTCAGTGAGGGCAAGATCTTAAGAGCTTCTGTCTCTCTCACACAGCTGACTGGTTGATTAAGTACCTAATTATCTTTGAAGTTCTGCTTGGGTCTTGGGTTTCTACAGATAAAAAGTTTCTGGAAAAAATTGTTTTCCACTACCTCATAAAGGAAGTATGTGTTCCACCAATTTATAAACTTATTAGCATGTGTGAATAATAACTTCTCATGCTGCTTTTCCAATCTAAGAACTGCTTATGACTTAGCATTGTTGACTTAAAAACTAAACAAACCATATACTCCTTGTGGCTTGATTTATATGAATAAACATTCTGTACATTAGGAGTAACAGAAATTACAGTACCCCAGGCAGCTGATTCTAAACCCAGAGTATTTTCCCATTGTTTCCAAGAGGACCTTTCAAGCTCTGCTTGATGGCAGATACTGAGGCTTTTTTGGCTGGATCTAAAATCTACTGTAGAGAACCAAGATCTTAACATGGGATATTATGCTTTTTTTTTGGAGCATGAGAATACAATGAAGATAATGTTGATATCCATCTGGCTTTCTCTACAGCTTTGTACTTTTTGATGTTACCAAGAGCAAGATCATTTTTACTGCCTGCCTGCATGGTTTGTGTGTATTGATAAAGGACAGTTTCTGTGATGACATAATATGGTCTTTTTCCAAGAAGAGACAGGCAGGCAACCTTAATCTTTCCCTAAAATTACACATCCCACAGCTTCTGTAATTCATCATGCATCAGAACTGCATGTCTCATGGCATAATTCTGTCCCAAACACTGAAGAAAATCCTCCTGTTCTGGCAATAGTGTATAATTAGAAGTGTCTGAGTTCCCAGAAAGAATTTTTACAATCATCTTGTTTCTGGCAAAAGCCAATTGGCAAACATGAGTGAACAGAGTACAGTAGAGTAGACTATTTTAGTTGGAAGGGACCTACAGTGATCATCTATTCCAACTGGCTGACCTATTCAGGGCTGACTAAAAGTTAAAGCATGTTATTAAAGCACTTGTCACAGAATCACACAGAATCCTAGAATGGTTCAGGTTGGAAGGGGCCTTAAAGATTATCTAGTTCCAACCCCCCTGGCATGGGCAGGGACACCTCCCAGTAGACCAGGCTGCTCAAAGCCTCATCCAGCCTGGCCTTGAATAATTGCAGGGATGAGGCATACACAGCTTCCCTGGGCTACCTGTCCCAGTGCTTCACTACCCTTATGGTAAAGAATTTCTTCCTACTATACAATCTGAATCTACCCTTTTTCAGTTTAAAACTGTCACCTCTCGTCCTATCATAACACTCCCTGATAAACAGTCCCTCCCCATCTTTCCTGTAAGCCCCCTTTGGGTACTGGAAGGCCGCTATAAGGTCTCCTCGGAGCCTTCTCCTCTCCAGGCTGAACAACCCCAACTCTCTCAGCCTGTCCTCATAGCATAGGTTCTCCAGCCCACTGAAGGCCCATGTCCTTCTTGTGTTGAAGACTCCAGATTTCGATGCAGGACTCCAGGTGGGGTCTCACCAGAGCAGAGCAGAGAGGCAGAATCTCCTCCCTCAACCTGCTGGCCACACTTCTTTTGATGCAGCCCAGGATGTGTCCAAATGCCTCTTAAGCACTGCCAGGCTTGGGGCATTGACCACCTCTCTAGGAAGTCTGTTCCAGTGTCTTAACACCCTCTTGGTAAAGAAATGCTTCCTAATGTCCAGTCTCAACCTCCCCTGGTGCAGCTTTGAACCATTCCCACGTGTCCTATCACTGGATACCAGGGAAAAGAGATCCACACCTACCTCTCCACATCCCCTCCTCAGGAAGCTGTAAAGAGCAATAAGGTCACCCTTCAGCCTCTTTTTCTCTAAACTAGACAAGCCCAAAGTCCTTAGCTGCTCTTCACAAGACATTCCTTCCAGCCCTTTTGCCATCTTTGTTGCCCTCTGGATGCATTCAAGGACCTTCACATCCTTCTTAAATTGTGGGGCCCAGAACTGCACACAGTATTCAAGGAGAGGCCACACCAATGTTAAATACAGTGAGATAATCACCTTTCTTGATCACCTGGTTATGCTGTGTTTGATGCACCCCAGGATGCATCTGCAGACCTCCCCAGGCTCTCAAGACTTTTGACAGATGATTGAGAGGGCTCCTGCTGTAACATCTATCTACCTCAGTACTCTGGGATGAATCCCATCAGATCCCATGGATTTGTGAACTGTTAACTGATACAAACCAGTCCCTTACAATTTCAGTGTCCACAAATAAAAAATCACTGTTCCTATAGTCATGTTCTCCAACTCAGAGGCCTCAGCAGCCCAGAGTCTATCAGAAATATTAAACTGAGGCAAAAAGGACAACCTGTAAACATATCTTAGATCAGTCAGGAAGGGGAGCAGGGAAGTTAAAGAATAATAAAAGAGAATCAGCTTCCTCTTTTTATCCACTATAGAGATGTATGCTACATTTTTTTTTACCATTAGTTAGTATTTATAGGTTGTTTATTTGTCCATTGGAGTCTAAGAAGGTATTTATTATAAAGTATTTATAAACAACCTAAAAATATGAACATTGGTTTTAAATGTTGAACTCCTCTGTGCCTCATGAGGAAACCAATGACTATCTTGCAAGGTGTTCAAGAAAGATAAAAATCCTTGAAAAGAATTACATCTAAGTAGTAGAATTAGTACATATTTTTTCCAATGATATGTAGAACTTTTGTTTTGAAATCTTGTCATAATAATAACTGCAAGGGAGACAATGCTCTAGCATTCAAGTTTATACCAGATTCTGATGCTGATTATAGATTACCTAGGCATTAGCCTTGCATTACATCCTGTAGTATATGTTGCACGTTAATACAGAAAAAAATAGTTGCTAGAGTTCTCAAACAATTTATAAAATGTGTTATCTTAAAATGAGAATACTGTTTGCCAAATGCTAATGTTTCTTGTTCTGCCTCAGAAGCTGCATTTTCAGTAGTTTTCTTCACTCAAAAGGCAACATATTTTCTTTTAATTTCCTTTCACTAATCTATTGTTGCTAGAGATTAATTTTTGACTGATTGCTTCCTCAAACTCAAATGTGAGTTATCATGGGACAAAGCTTTCACAGCAAGTAAAGAACATTTTATGAACCCTTTCTAACTAAACCAGAACTTTTAATTGGGTATACCAAGTTTGGGAAGTTTTGCGACTATAATAGAAACAATAGGAAGAAATTTATCTCAGTTCGTGGGTTTGGAGGTTATAACATCGTCGTAAGTGGATGACGCAAATCCCCCTGTATTAGAATCAGCAAGGACTAGTCAAATGGTTATCTTTTGCTTCAATAAATACCACACAAGTCCAGCTATAAATTCAGGTATTCAAGTATTTGGAGAAGGGAATACAGTTATGGAATAGTTGTCTGAAAATATAAGAGAAAAAAAAGAAAAAAAAAGCAAGATATCTTTCAGATAATTTGCTAACACTTCTTTCTCTTTTATTTAGAAAATTTTGTCTGCAGCAATATAAAACAGTTGTTCTAGGGAAAATACCAGGTGTGTAGGAGGAGGGAGAGGCCACTGACGTTAGTTCACAATCCTGTGTAGAGATGCTTAGGTTCTTTGAGCATTCACTATGTGGTAATTATTAGTTTTACCCTTTGGCAACAATCTCCCTCTCCTGCCAGGGCAGTGCAGGCTCTGCGTTACCTGTTTGTGTTCTGCTGTCCGGCACTGGGAGCTTGACAGAGGCCCAGTGGAACTGACCCCCTAAAATTAGTTTTTAAAATTCAAGTCCAGCACCCTGGGAAACTGAGCTACAAATTTTCTGGGCAGAGCAAACTATCACATTAGTATTTGCTGGCACAGCATAAGGTCCCACATCTTTTCTGCATGGAGTCTCCTCTTCTGTTTAGCCAGAGGCTCTGTGCACCCTCAGTCTCTTTAACAAACAGGGGAACGCAATGTGGCTCCAAGTCTCCTTGAGGATCTCTCTTTTGGCTTGTTAGGAACAATCAACCAGCTGCCTCAGAAAATACACCGAGTTCATCCAGCCTATTTTAATAGCATGAGTTATGATCTGCTAGTCTGTATCTCAGCTCAAGCTATATCTTGGAATGAGACCAAATGTTACTACATTTTATTCAGCTCTAATAACTAAAAGTCTTTTGGGTCTAAAAAATGTCAATAATTCTCAAGTTAAATATATAAAACTTACATGTAATCTTTTCACAGCCCAGATACTGATTTGTCTTTNTTTCCCCGCCCAGAGACTTGTTTTGGTTTTTTTTTTTTTTTTTTTTTTTCTTCTTACAGATGGAAAATTGCTGCTGTAAGACCTAATTCTTCCCAGTTTTTATGCATATTTACAGTGCACATACAGGGAATATATTTCACAACACCACCCTAGTTCTTCTCCTCTCTCTCTTTTCCATTCCCATACCTTTTGTCAGGGGTATAAAAAAGAAAAAAAAAATAGAGCTACTGCAACCTGATATGTACAACGGCTGTGAAAGGTTTTTTGCATAATCCTCTAGGGCTGGCATTGCAGAAAGGTATGGATGAGCAGAGAATATCAGTGTTTCATCTGTGCACCTCGAGAACCGCAGGAAGAATACAAGAGCAAGTGACCTCACAAAAAATATGGTAATGAATGCACTGCCTCCGCTTTCGCTGTCAGCTTTCTGATCTTCCAAGGCAGAAACCTCCAAACGCTCCTTTCACTGGAAACTCAATACAACCCATACGTAAACAACCTTTCTTACCTCTCCTGTCAGATTTGCTCAAATATTTTCAGTAGATGAACTCCCAGTAGCTGGGTTACAAGAGTAAGTTTAATTGTTTGCTCTGGGAGATGAAATATGACAAGGAGTGCATTTTTAACATGAGATTTACATATATCATGTTTTCTTGGGACCCTGCCTAAACAATAAAGCTTTTGTGGATAAACTGGCCTTTAGCCTTCCAAAGGACTTGCAACAGCAGCTTTTTTTGTTGTTTGTTTCACCCATTAAAGATTCACAGACCTGTCTTTTTCCATTGGAATGAAATGCAGCTTTAAATTTGAAATTATAAAATTACATTTTTCCCCTCAGCGGTATTGCTCATTTTTGTGTAGGATTTAATTTTGCAGTGCTTGTCAGAGTAACTTGGTTTAAGACATTGAATACCCTGTCTAAGCAACCTGAAAGAACTGACTGAGATTATAATAATTCTCTTGGTAAAAGACTGATGCACAAACTCTAGAGGCAATTAGAAACTCATTTTTGCCAACTTTATATTTAATTCTTTCTCATGATTTTTTAATAAACAAGACCCAGGAATACGAGAAGAGAAACTGCAGTGCTTTTTGTTATTCCACAGGCACACAGTCTCCTTGGTCTAGCAGAAATGACTTACTCTGAAATGTTTAGTAACAAGTGTTATGTTATGTCTGTCTCAGGTACCTCATTTGGAGAACAAGCGGACCTAGCACTTATTCTGCTTCTGATCTGTGGTTTCTGGTTAGTTTGTGACACTCATGAGTTTGCAGGAAGTTACAAATGGGACCCAGTCACCTTCCATAGGTCCCTAATATTTATGTAAGCTTTAGGTGCCTAGCAAAATACTCCTCCTGAAAGAATTGTTTAAAGTCTCTTTACTGTTCATCGAGATATCTGCTTGTCTTTAAAAGCTTTCAGAGTAACTGTTTGCTCAAGTTGAACTTTCTAGCTTAAAGAGTCTTACTGTTGTAAGACTTCAAAGACATCTCCAAAAACTTGCCTCCATTTAAATTTTCCTGTTACCTGGACTGGCTTCAGAAGCAATTGAGATTTCCCCTTCCAAGTATCTTAAGTCTCACATCTCTCATAGCTGTGTCAGAACACAAGTGTATTTTTTAACTCTGCTTGGTCAAGGAAAAATTCATAAATCTCTTCACAGCCAATCATTCTCCTACAAATATCACTACATAATTTTTATTGTCACTGTGCCTGACAAGATGCATCTCGGAGTCCTGAGGGAATTGGCTGATGTAGTTGCCAAGACACTGTCCATGATATTTCAAAAGACATGGCAGTCAGGTGAAGTCTCCAGTGACTGGAAAAAGGGAAATACTGCACCTAGTTTTAACAAGGGTAGAAAGGAGGAACCTGGGAACTACCATCCTGTCAGCCTCATCTCTGTGCCTCGGAAGATCATGGAACAAATTCTCCTAGAAGCTATGCTAAGGCACATGGAGGACAGGGAAGTGATTCAAGACAGCCAGCATGGCTTCACCACAGGCAAGTCCTGCCTGATCTAGCTCGTGGCCTTCTATGATGGAGTGATGACATCACTGGACAAGAGAAGAGCCATGGATGCCATCTATCTGGCCCTCTGTAAGGCTTTTGACACGGACACCCAACAACATCCTTCTCTCTAGATTGGAAGGGTATGGATTTGATGGGTGGACTGTTCAGTGGATGAGAAATTGGTTGGATGGTTGTATCCAGATGGAGATTGTTAACAAGTGGTGTCCCTCAGGGGTATGTCTTTTGACCAGTACTGTTGAATATCTTCATAATGACATAGACAATGGGATCGAGTGCACCCTCAGCTGGCAAGACCAAGCTGAGTGGTACAGTTGATATGCCTGAAGGATGGGATACCATCCAGAGGGACCTAGACAAGCTCAAGAAGTGAGCTTGTGTGAACCTCACGAGGTTCAAAAAGGCCAAGTGCAAGGTCCTACACCTGGATTGGGGCAATTCTTGGTATCAATACAGGCTGGGAGATGAAAGACTTGAGAGCAGCCCTGCGGAGAAGGACTTGTGCGTACAGCTGAATGAAAAGCTTGACATGAGATGAAAAAATGTGTGCTCACATTAGCACAGAAAGCTAACTGCAACCTGGGCTGCATCAAAAGAAGTGTGGCCAGCAGGTCGAAGGAGGTGATTCTACCCCTCTACTCTGCACTTGTGAGAACCCACCCGNGGTTGGATGGTTGTATCCAGATGGAGATCGTTAACAAGTGGTGTCCCTCAGGGGTATGTCTTTTGACCAGTACTGTTGAATATCTTCATAATGACATAGACAATGGGATCGAGTGCACCCTCAGCTGGCAAGACCAAGCTGAGTGGTACAGTTGATATGCCTGAAGGATGGGATACCATCCAGAGGGACCTAGACAAGCTCAAGAAGTGAGCTTGTGTGAACCTCACGAGGTTCAAAAAGGCCAAGTGCAAGGTCCTACACCTGGATTGGGGCAATTCTTGGTATCAATACAGGCTGGGAGATGAAAGACTTGAGAGCAGCCCTGCGGAGAAGGACTTGTGCGTACAGCTGAATGAAAAGCTTGACATGAGATGAAAAAATGTGTGCTCACATTAGCACAGAAAGCTAACTGCAACCTGGGCTGCATCAAAAGAAGTGTGGCCAGCAGGTTGAAGGAGGTGATTCTGCCCCTCTACTCTGCACTTGTGAGACCCCATCCGGAGACCTGCATCAAACTCTGGAGCCCTCAGCACAGGAAAGACATGGACCTGTTGGAGCGGTTGCAGAGGCGGGCCACAAAAACAGTCAGAGGGCTGGAACACCTCTCCTATGAAGACAAGCTGAGAAAATTGGGGTTGTTCAGTCTGGAGAAGAGAAGGCTCCAGGGAGACCATATATATACTTTCAATACTTAAAGGGGTCCTACAAGGAAAGATGGGGACAAACTTTTAAACAGGGCCAGTTGTGACAGAACTAGGGGTAATGGTTTTAAACTAAAAAGGGGAAGGTTTAGACTCAATATAAGGAAGAAATTTTTTTATGCTGGCGGTGGTAAAACAGTGGAAGAGGTTTCCCAGAGAGGTGGTAGATGCCCCATCCTTGTAAACCTTCCATGTCAGGTTGGACAGGGCTCTAAGCAACATGATCCATTTGAAGATGTCCCTGTTTATTGCAGGGGGGTTGGAATAAATGACCTTTAAAGGTCCCTTTCAACCTAACCTATTCTATGATTCTATGATAAAATCTTTTTGGTATCTTTATTTACACCATTTGTAAAAGTTATGGTTGCATAGATATTAGCAATATTCCATGAATATCTATCTTTCTTAGGTTTATAGACTTCTTGAAATGAGGTTTTTAAGTCTTCATTTTGAGAGCAGTATATATATTTATTTTTAATAATAATTTCTCATTCATGTTAGATTTTGCATTAAGAATATTAAAATAATGGTAAGATCTTACATATTTCAGGAGAGGTAAATGATCCCACCCCCCCAAAGAAAGAATGGTTTTACTTAAAACTGTATTTTTATTGAAGAACTAGTTTTATAAATTAGGTAAATCAGGTATTCCAATTCAATAATTTTCAACTTTTTGTCAGTTTCAAAATTATAAAAAATATTTCCAAGTTTGCTACAAATTTCCTTTCCTGGTTTTTTTTTTTTTTTTCAATATTTCTAGAAGAAATTAAAGGTAAGAAAAAGGAGATCAAAATGGAATTGGGGAAAGAGGGATCCAAGAATGACCATCCCAAAGGACAAATTATGCACATTTGTTATTCGTGTTTCAGTTTTAAGGTTGATGTATGAAAATCAAAATTTAACCTATATTTTCAAAGATATTTTTGCACTAGTGAATTTCACAGAGAGAAATAGAAGGGGATTCCAGCATTGGCTTTTTATAGCTACTATTGCCTTTGTTTTCCTTCTTTGGAAGATCTTATTGGCTTAAAATCCTTACTACTACAGGTTTAAACCTCATCTTCTGAAAAAAATTCAGCTTCTGAAGAAGAACTTAAAGAAAGTATTGGTAGGTTTACATCTGTATTCATACTTCCTTGTGATATCTTTCAAAGGACAAAATGTTGGTGCTGGTGTGATTTCCTGGAATATATCAATGAGAAATTTTTGCCAAATTTTAAATACAGGCATCTTTCCACAGTCATGTCACACAGTTAATTTCTTTCCATTTATTTGATGCAGTGTTAGTCATAAGTAACCTAACAAATGAGGCAGAAGCCCCACGTGCTCTCTGGCTTCTCACCCAGTCATCAAGAACATTTTAGAAAAAGGTGGTTGACAAAGTTCAAATTAGAAATGAAATGCCCTGAGATATCGATGATTCTCTCAGGAATAAGCTTTATAACCTCATCATCACAACAGATCACTGTGACCTTTTTCAGACACCACAATGCAATCTACCATAAATAAATCTGTTCTCCACCTATTCATTGTTCTCCTTCTAGAGACCTTGAGCTGATAGCTGCTGGAGCTGTATACAACATTTCAGATGCTCTTTAGAGCAGACTGGGTATTCTGCATCCTAGTCACTCCATAAACTGTTATGGTAAATATTTAAATATATACAGTACTTGTTTATATAAGACATAATGACTTTAAATTGGGCTGATTAGATATGCCTGACTGAAAGTACGTTAATAATTTACTTTTCATCAATTTGTTCCAGTGCCTAGAGGGCTCTGAGAACATTAAAAAAAACCCTAACTCTGAAATGTTAAACAGGACAACAATTTAATTTGTCTGAACAATGCATGCTAGTTCAAAATGAAATTAAAAAAAAATCATAGTAAATTAATCTAAACACAGGTTCAAAAGGTAAAAAACCAAATCATTTGAGATCAGGCCTCCAGGCAAATTGTAGATGAACTACTGAAAAAAGAGGCTATAAGCGGGTATTATCTTTTATATAACACTCTGAGTTGGATTTGACCTGGAATTCTTGACCTAAGGCTTTTCTGCTTTCTGGTGAGCTTGACATATACAAAATGAATAAGACAAAGATTTTCTCAAACACTTACTTGAAAAGAAAAATGATTAATCTTCATTTCAATTAAATGTTCTCCATCCTGCAGTATGTATTGCTGATCTCATTAATTTTGCCACTATGAATAAGCCACACTAGAAACTTTGAAATATATTTTTAGACAGAATCCCTTCATGTTAGTATCAATGGGGGATTAAAAGTTTCAAATACAAGATCACATAATTCCTTACAAAAATTCTTTGCTACTTAGAGATACCAATCTTTCATTCCAAACTATGCATCTAAAATGAGGGTGCTTTCAGACACTGCTCATCAAAGTTTAATTTTCCAATACACATGAAAGGATACCAAAAGATATTTTAATAACAATGTGATTATTTTCTTTCTTGCCAAGTCATGCAGGGTTTAGGTCCCCGTGAAGCCACTTGAAAGCAAGATTCAGCAGCCCATACACAATTGTGCTGTGTCACTTGCTCTGCATCATGTAGCTCACCTGACTTTCCAGCTGATTTTTCACAAGTCCTGTGTCATATACGCCAGTCCCATCCAGATAGTTCTCACATCCTAGGGCATTTCACGTGGCATTACAGATGTGTATGCGTACAACTACGAAATGACGTCAGCATTCACAAGTGATCAGTCAATGGTCAATACAGCTAACAGGGTCATTGAGTATTAAAGCCAACCAGCTGCAAGAGGCTCAATTCAACTGTTGTAACATATTCACCTCCCTGAGGCTGGATGCGTGGAGCACCTGAATCCCACCGGGAGGCTGCTGAAGCCCAGGGCAGATGATGTCAAATTTGTACAATGGCATTAAGTGACTATGTTGTAGTAGGGAGTTTAGTTTAACACTGCTAAACAGAGGTATCTAAATGTTGGTGCTTACAAATGTGCCAAATGTCTGGAGAGGAAGCTGCTTTCGCATGAAGTCACCAAGGGCCATTTCAGGTGCTTCAGAGCCCCTGGGACAGTGTGTGGGTTAGTAGATCTCTCTCCTCAGGAATCTTGATTCTGATCTTTTCCATCTTCCATCTAAAAAAAGTAATGGGGTTTATCATCTTTGCTCTTAATCCTCCTTTTTTAGTCACTAGAGGAGTATCTACCGTACATTTAAGACCAATGAGAAATTGGTTCCCATGTAACGCACAAAACTCTATTGCTGATCAGACACTGCACAAAGCTGGTTCCCTGGCTATGAAGAACTGCTGAAGAAATCGGATACTGAGGCAACAGGTTCTTTAAGAAACTTTATTGTTCTTGTTAACTTACACCTAGCCTGTTCGTTATTGGACATTTCCCAGCCATAGGGTTAGCATATAAAACTAGAGTTCAACAAAAATGTGAATTTTGGCATGTTTATGAGAAATATGGAGGCAACTGAGTCAACTATGAAAATGTTTCATCACTGACTACAATTTCTAGTTTTTCTTGTCTTGTTACTACACACCTACTTTGCAGAAGTGCCTCCAGCCTTGCCTATCCCAATTCCATGTTAGAGTAAGTATAAAAACCCTGCAAGTAAAACCACCCAGCAACTCTCCTGAGACTTCTGTCCTTTTTCAGTACGTGAACCTGATGCCTCTCTGCATCCTTGGTCAGCTCCAAGGCTCCCCATCTCCTCTTCACTGATGTGAGGGAAAGAATAACATTGTGAGGCTCCCTTCATGCATTCCTCACCACCCATGCAGGAGTGGAATTATCTACTTTTTCCTGGTGCAGCAAGGCCAAAAGATTTAAGAGCAAGTTAGGAGTAGATTGGTTGGAGCAAACGACTCTTCATGCATTTCTTGTGATTAATTTCAATGGCCCTTGAGTATCTCTGTTTTGTTTTGTTTTTCTCAAAATGTTTTCTTAAAATATATAAAAGGAGTGACCTCTCTCCACTGTCCACTGAGAGATTCGATTTTGCTGTCACGCCATAGACTGACAAGATACACAGTCCACCACAGTATAAATCATTATTCACAGCATGCTTTGCACCACTCCATCCTTCCTTTCTACCCCATTGCTCCCTGTTCCCTAGAAAGGCAAAAATTTAGCTCTTCAACCAAGGACCATGGAAAGGTGATTTTAATAACAACAATAAAGTGCCTAGTTTTACAGTAGAAAGTAGTTGGTTCAGATTTATTTTCATTGTTTTTTTTCAAACCAGTAGGTGTGTATTCAGAATTTTGGGTGTTTTCAACATATGAATTACTTATTTTTTTTTCCATGATACTTTTCCTTTTCATTTTATGGTACAGTACTATTTCCAGTAGCTGTGTACCTTCATCAAATGGTTCCAAAATGAAAAAAAAAAATATGGGAAGATGTGATTTTCCTTACAAAACCACAATCTATTGGGCCAAGACTAGGGGGCCGGATAGGATCCACCCAAGGGTACTGAAGGAGCTGGCGGAAGTGCTCACCAGGCCACTTTGCATCATTTATGAGCAGTCCTGGATAACCGGGGAGGTCCCAGCTGACTGGAGGTTGGCAAATGTGACACCCATCCACAAGAAGAGCCAGAAGGAGGATCCAGGGAATTACAGGCCACTCAGTCTGACCTCGGTGCCTGGGAAGGTCGTGGAGCAGATCATCCTCAGTGCCATGACACGGCACATGCAGGAGAACAGGGTGATCAGGCCCAGTCAGCACGGGTTCATGAAAGGCAGGTCATGCCTGTCCAACCTGATCTCCTGCTATGATAAGGTGACCCATTTAGTGGATAAGGGAAAAGCTGTGGATGTCATCTACCTGGATTTCTGCAAAGCTTTTGACACCGTTTCCCACAGCATTCTCCTGGAGAAACTGGCTGCTCATGG
>VXBO01011154.1:86314-102392 GCA_013400135.1 Rhinoptilus africanus | reverse complement strand
GAGGTGCATGGGGGGTGCTGGGCACCCATGGGTGGGGGTAGGGTGCATGGGGGGGTGCTGGGCACCCATGGAGGTTTGGGGGCTACATGCGGAGGGGTGCTGAGCTCCTCTGAGGGGTTCCTTGGGGCACCCATGGGGGCATGGAGGATGCTGGGCCCCCATAGGGGTGTGGGAGGAGGGTGCTGAGCACCCATGGAGGTACGGGGGGTGCTGGGCACCCTGGGGGGTGCCCCCAAAAAAGGGGCCAGTGACCCACACAGGGCTCTGGAGGGGAAGGCAGCACCCTGAAACCTCCTGCCCCACTCTAGTCTGGCTGGGCGATGGCAAAGCCTGGACACACCTGGAACCGTAGTCGGTCGTTGGAGGAAGAGGAGGATGAGGAGGACCCGGTGGACGCCATGATCTCGCGGACGGGCTGCGCGGAGCAGCACCGGGAGCTGCAGGAGTGCATGGCGGCGCGGCAGGACTGGCGGCACTGCCAACCCCAGGTCCGGGCTTTCGGCGAGTGCATGGCCCAGCGGCAGCGTGCCGAGGAATCCCGCCGGCCATCCAGCTCGCCCCAAGCCAACCCCTCGCCCACCAGGGACTGAAATCACCAAGGAATCCCTCCCCAGCTCCCAGCCAGCCCCCCCATCGGCACCCCAGGAACAAGACATTTGCACCATTTGGCCCTTTTTTTGGTGTTATTTTTTTTTATACAAGGGGAGGGATGTGCTGGTGAATCCCCGCTACGTTGTTGTGAAATTAAATCCAGTGGCGATTAAATCCGGTGAAATTAAATCCTGCCCGAATTGCTCATCTCCCTCTGCACCGCCGTCAATAACCGGGAGCTCGGAAGGGACACTTGTGGGGCGAGATGGGGATTTCCAGCCCAAAATGGCCCAAACTGGGAACATTTCACGGCACCCAAGCTGGGTGCAACAGCCCTACCACAGATTTCAACTCCACGTCCTTCCCTGCATCATCCCAGAGCTTTTCCCAGCAGCCATAACCTCCTGTCCCACCGGCCAGGATTATGTGGGGGGGGAATTTATCTCCTGGGAAGCCGCAAGAACATCAGGAATGGGAGAAAAAAAGGGCTCTGAACCCCACTTCCTAGCAAATAAGCTACAAAAAAGAAAATAAAATTCTTTTTTTTACGGGTTGGAAAGGGAAGAGCGCCCATGGCTTTTGCTCGGGGGGAACCTCCCAGGCTTTTTCCAAGGAAGGTGGGTGCTTGGGGTGCCAAGGGGCTGAGTTTGGGAGCTGTCAGACAAAAATCGCAACTGGCACGAGACTATGAGTGAATATCCCCCCGTCTGGGGGACAGCACGGGTTATTTTCCCCTTTTTAAGAGCTGGCGCTTAGGAAAAGGGGGGAAAAAATCCCAAATAAACTAGGTTTTGGGCAGGAACAAATGAATATCCATCAAAGCAGGGCTTAAATTTGCTTCTAAGGCACCTCCTCAAGGGTGCGATCAGGTATGGTGTCAGCTCCAGCCTAAATAAAAACAGCCACACGAGATCTCAAAATTTGAAATAACGAGGACGGGAGCAAAAAGCGAGGTGCTGTGACCCATTTGACCCGTACTTGCACCCAAAATCCACAGCTCCTGCAGGCTCTGGGTTTTGCAGGATGGAGATAAGAGGCCGAAATTGGGACATCCTTGGTCCCACATCCCTGAAGAAAAGCGCCAGTCCTGGGGAAAGCATCTGGTGCCATCCTGGGGAATCCCCCAAACCGCTTTCTGCTTCAGAATTTGTCCTTTCAAGGCACAAAGAATTTCTCCCTTTCCGAAAGGGTAAAAAGTAGATGGACTTTGGGCATCCAGGAGAAAGTTTACCCTTCCTGGCTTGAAAGGCAAATCAGAAATTAAGGAGAAATGTTGCATACGCCGCCCGACCCAGCTCCAACCCTCCCGGGGCTCTGCGTCTCCATTCGGGTTGGCAAAGCTCCGATTTAAGCAGCTCTGCGAGAATAACGCCATCACTTCAGCTGAAGAAAGGAGCATCTGGGAGCGTTGTAGTACAGCATTAGTAACTCGCGGAGATTTCTGCGGATTAAAACTCGCGGAAATCCTCATATCCCAAGAGTAAAACAGAAAGGGAAAAGAAAAAGTGGGGGGAAGAATGGAGGAAAGCCTCATTTGATTGTGGAGCCCCTTCACTCGGCATATAAATCGGATATAAACACGTGTATTTTGCCTTTATTGAGACAAGGAGCTCGACAACAATGGAAATTTCTTCCAATTCCACAAATTATCAATTACAGTGCTCATGGAGTCACCTTCTGGAGGCTTAAGCAGCCAAGGAGGAGAAGCCTCGCTCTTCCAGAGGCGGCTCTGAAATGGATGGAGCGTTCTTCATCTCAGTTCATCTGCGCTAGAAGCTCTTCAAGTTCTGGACGAGACTTTAATCGGCTCTTGAAATCAGCTTCTGTGTGCTGGAGAGGGAGAGGGGGGGAAAAAAAAAAAACCCAAGCAAATCAGAATCACCTCTTGAGTATTTTTTGAAATCAAGAGAAAGACAAACTCCCTCCCAAAGAGAATCAATTAAGAGTGGAAAAACAAAAGGCTTAAGTGTCCGTTGAACCCAGGAAGCCCCAGCGGAAAGCCACTGCAGGCTGGGATCTTGTGGGCAGCTCGACCTGGAAGTGGGTGGCAGAGTTTTAAGCCCCCTCTCTTACATCCAGCCTCCAAGAGGAGCAGCTGCTGGGGGTAAAGCACAGAGGGCAGGAAGCTCAATCTTAAAGGTCCCTTCCAACCTAGACCATTCTAGGATTGCGGAAGCAAGCGCACATGGCAACCACGGACATGCTCGGTCACCCTACGGGCTCTAAAATTCAGCCTTGAAGGCTCCTCCTTTTGGAAAAGTGAGCACAATCCCATTGCACTCAAGAAGTCAATTGGAAACCTCAAATTCTGACACTGCCTATCACCAAAGCATCTGTTTTCTCGAGGAGACCTGCCACTTTCTCCAGAACTTTGCAAGAGCATCCCAAAGCTTTAATCGCTCTTCTGCACTTGCCAGTCTTGTGAAAGCAGCTTGGGTCTCTCCCCTGGGCTTCCTGCATCAGACTGCGATGACTTTGCACATGGCACAATGTCACAGTTTTCCCTCCGGAGACAAAGCCATCAGCCAAAATTAAAAAAAAAAAAAAAAAAAGAAACGGCAGCCCTAAAGCAGAGACAGGACTGTGACCAAAGCAGAGGAGATTACTAGACTCAAGAGACCTTCTCCTGTATTCCTTCTAGTTTTACAGAGCTGGAGATAACTAAACATTCTTCAAAGGCCACTTAAGAAGCCAACTGTGTTTTTGTATTTGAGTTTACTGTATTGCCTTCCCTTTCAAGGCACAAAAATCTTTGGGGCCCGAATAAATAGGGCTTCCCGGGACTGTTTTGTCTGAATGTAAAATGACAGAAGTTTAAATCTCTCCTTATGCCCGGTCCACCAGTGAGTGGAGTTCTGTCCTGAAGTCCTCAGTGCTAAGAAAACTGTTGGGCCTTTCTGCAGAAAACAAGCTGAACCCTTCCCAGAGCAAATTCCATCAAAAGAGGGCACAGCATTTGGATTTCCAGTCCCAGTTTTCCCACCAACTGTTCCGTGAAGTTCCTGGCAATTCCTGGGTAAGAGGCGGTGAAGCATTGCTGAGGGAAAGAGTTCCCTTCTGAGTCGCAGGGAATCTGCGGCAGCAAAGGAAAGCAACTTGCAACCTGCCTTCTCCTACGGATCTATGGGACTGGCTAGGAAAGTACCTTCTGTGGCACTAATTATAGGAGGNCTATTCCTGATCCAGGCCAGGATGCTGTTGGCCTTCTTGGCCACCTGGGCACACTGCTGGCTCATATCCAGCCGGCTGCCACCAACACCCCCAGGGCTTTTTCTGCCGGGCAGCTTTCGAGCCACTCCGCCCCAGGCCTGTAGCGCTGAATCAAGAATTAGAGATAATGATTAAAGAATCAGAGATAATGGATTTCCACAGACCAAGTGAGGGCTTGGTTCTAGGAGATCCTGGGTATCCGCAAGTCTAGAGTAGGTGGGAGTCTCAGGACCAGGTCTGCACTTTCAAAGCAAATTCAAGTCACACAGCACATCTTGTTTCCTAAACACAAAGGTATTGGTAAAATTAAACATACCTCCTTCACTAACAGATGGACTCCTTCAGGCTGATTACTCTGAATAATTTCCAAGAGGATCGGAGCAAATGTTGAACTCAAACCGCTGATCTGAAAGAAGAAATAAAAGCACCGAGGAGCAGAATGCCTCATACAAAATGGCCTCGTTATACTAATGGCACAGAAAGAGAGTCCATTTCAGTATGAGCCTGCGGCAGTCAACCACTTCATTAGAGAAGCACGGCCCAAAGCTCTCATTTTGGCTCTTCTCTCCGAATACTGTGCTTCCTGTCCCTGCCTGCATGGTCTCCTGCATGTGGAGAGACATAGCCATGTGCGAAGATCTTCATTTAGGTGAGACTCTAACACAAAGGCTGCTGCAGCAAACCTGCCAGCCCCAGCGTTAACCACACATCAGTTCTCTCCAGAGGAAAACGTCTATTTCTGGGTCTAAAATGTACTTCAGCAGGGATTTGAGCATACAGCAAGGGAACACACTATAAACTAGGAAAAAAAATCACTTAGAAGAAGCACCTCGATCAGTTGTACACTTTTGAAGCTGACCCGGATACTAATGGCATTTTAAAATTTCATCAAGTTTGTCCAATCATTCATCCTTGAACGTGATTTTTCTACCCCTTGTATCAAGTATTCTGCATAAAATAGGCAGTAAATCTCCTGGCTGACATATAGAATCCAGGAACCCCTCCTCTGTTTCTACTTTATGAGTAACCTTTAGCAAGAAACTTCATTAGACTTCTTTGTGCTTCAATTTATGCCCCAAATTAGCCTTTCATTTGTTCAAGGGACTTAACTCCAGTTGTTAAGGGGTTTTGAGAGCCTGAGATAGGACGCGCTACACAAGAGCCGCAGTGCTATCAGCGAACGCCAGCTCATACCTGGACAACCCTCTGATGGGTAGTAAGGACCGCATCCAGCTGCATTTTGGAACCTCGCTCTTCCAAGAACAGCACTTCGTTGGTTTTGGTGGGCATCGCGTAGCTGTAAGAACCACAGGTCAGTGCTTAGGACAGGCAGGAGAGATCTGCACTACTTTACAGGAATGGATCAACCTCCAGCAGCAGAGAATGTGGAAAGAGATTAACTTTTCATGAGAAATTAATTATGCAAACAATGGATCTTGCAAATCAAGCACTGGCAGAAGCCGAGTGTTTTACTGGAAAGAGATAAGGGAGACGCTTGCAGCACTACTGCCAGCAAAAACCTGTTTCAGCTACAAACACCAGCCTGAGAAGAGAACTTTTAACTTCTTTATGGTTGAAGGCGAGCTTTAAAGCAACAGTTCTGCCTTATTTTGCAATCTGTCCACCGGGAACAGAGCTAAAAACCACTGCTGCAACACACCACTCAAAAGGCATTATTTTCACCTCTGAATTTAACAGGAGTACGATCAAGCACTGGATCAGATTCTGCTTGCTGGTTAGCGTGACTCCAGAGACCTCGGTCTCCCCATCTCCATTTGCACAGCACCAACAACTACAGGTTACATCCTCCTGCCCACATTTTACCCTACAAATTTTGCTCTAAAAAGGGCAAATCATTTCTTTCTGTACATACTGAACTCTGCACACCAAGTCCAACCTCAGAGGGCACAAGTACGATAAAAGATACTAACACTTTACACTTGAAAGCGCTATCAATAGTCTCAGGCTGTGGGATTTTTCTATGAATCCTTCCCAGAGCATTGCTGCTGACAGAATTGTAATTTCTTAGCGTCACCAGGTATCCTGCTCAAAACAAACACCTACCAATCGCCGAGGTGTCACCATTTTTAGTGCCGTTTAGCGCTAAAGACATCACAGAGAGACTACAACCGACTGATCTGTGGGCACGGGATTTAAGATCCACAGCTGAGTGGAGCTCAGCAAAGTGGACGCACATAAAGAAAACTACTTTCGATAGGTTTAATCGGCATAAGCAGGAACCAGTGTTTACACTCAGAGGCACGGTTAAAGGCAGACATTTCAGGTAATCACCATCAAGTGTTTTTACTTCCTTACAGCAACGCAGCGTTTCTCCCAGTGACTACAGCTCCTTGGGTGCACTGCCAGCACCAAGGAGGTGTATTATGTTCCTCAGACTCATGAAAACCAGCAAAGCTGCTATCAGGGGTTCACCTTGCACCGGTGACCTGAGACACAACTGACACGGAGAGAGGCCAGGAGGGTCCCTGTGGGCTGGACGGGGTGCGGGGACAGTCACCATGGCCACCCCAGAGACGGGGAAGGAACAGGGAAGGTTTTCATCCATCGGGCATCTGCAACTTAAAGCTCTTGCAAATTCTGAACCACCACCACCACCAGGAGAAGGGTATACATAAAGATCAAACCTATTTAAATAGATTTTCACTGTCAATATTCTGATTTTAATCACCTGCTTCAGAGATCTAGCGTGCAACTGAAGCATCCTCTATTACTAAACTAAAGCGGCGGGTAGCTCTATAATCAGTATAACTTGCTTATTGCACAATATATGCGCAGAGCCTGGATGAAACACTGTAAAGAAAAAACAGCAGCAAGAGTCAGCAATACTTAAGCCTACGTTCCTGGGCTCAGCACCCACGGGCTTAAGCCGCCTTTCTCAAAGGAGCGAGAAATAACAGCTTTTTTTTTTTTTCCCCCTTGAGATCTGTTCAGTCAGTGCCTGAACAACTCCATTTCAGCCTTCCTTATACGAATAAAGCATCCAAAACAGTACAGGCACACGAAAAGAGAACGCCAAGCAGATGACAGATCATCTGGATTTACATGTGAGAATCTACCAAGTGTCATCGTCTATGAGCCTCGCGCGGCCTAATGCAACGTGATTATGAGGGATGACAAACACGGAGCCGTGTTCCTCATACCTTTCATTCACTTTAATGGAGAGTCGGTTGCAGAGTTTATGCACGTACTGAGCAAAATGCTCCACGAGACACATATCATAGGAAGTCATCTGGATGTTGACATCTCCATACTCATGTTCAGTCCCAGCATTTATCTCTTTCATCTGTAATTTATCCTTCTTCTTCTTTGGACCCTGTATTTTTTTTTTTTTAAAGAAAGGAAAAACAGAAAGCGTATCTGTTTTGAACAAAGCTGGAAATAAAAATGATTAACCCTTGCCCACACAGGAGACCATGCTAAGGTACTCTCTTCTAACGAAGGTTTGCTGAACTATGTTGAACATACCACAGCCCATCTGTCCTCACTTTCCCCGACTACAAAACTAGGATGACATCATCTCAACAGATGTTCTCGACTTGAGCAGTTCAGTTCTTGGATGGCAGCACCACAAAAGTCACACAGAAAATACGTGCATACCATGATTAATTTCTTCCAGGAGAAACCAAGGAGTAGAAAACAAACTGCTTTTTATTTCAGTTCCTGCCTTTGAGGCAGCTGTCTAGATGAGTTATTGTTCCCTCCTCCTTCCACAAAAATTGTCGTCTTTCCAAATTTCAGGGAATGTAAAAAGTGTAAATGCAAATAAGACCCGCTTACAATATTCTGCAATAAATTGAAGTTGGGATATTAAATTCAGCATCAGGAAGAGATTACTCCCTCCACAAACTACTCAGTAACTTCAACAAGAACGTACCGGACAAAAGAAAGTATTTATGCAGCATTGTGAGTGGGTACTTCATGTGATATAACACTCTTTATCAAGAGAAGTAAATAATTACATTATCTCTTTTTAATGTGATTCATCAACCATGGAATTAATAATACTAACATTTAAATCAGACTGTGAAAAGATGGGTCCTCTGAAAGCAAGCACAGTAAGGGAGCTCTTATGCCTACCTCCTTAGGGAGCAGGTATTTATACCTCCCAATACCATGCGTAGGACGGGCTTTGTAGTGTCTGTGGCAACTCACGAGCGCATCACCTGAAAATCAAAGCAGAGCAAACATGTTTCCAGCTCAGTGGCAGACAGCCCTTCTTATAACAAACATACAGAGGCTCTGAGAGCCCAGAATCCAATCTGGTGGCAAGAATTTGTCCTTGGTTCTTTGACAGAAGGCAAAGGCAGGCTAAGGCTTCATCTGATCTCTGCCCCACGCAGGCAGCCTGTGCATTACAGCAAGCCTGTTGCAATTCACAGTTGGTTACGATGAGCAACAAATAAAGGAGGAAGAGATTAAAAATGACTCATTTCCCAGGTGATTTCTCTGGCAAACAAAAAAAAGAAGAAAAAAAAAAAAAAGACAGACTTGTCAGCACCAGCGGATGGTGAGGATACTGATGAAATGTTATATCTGTCTTCTCTTATGCGACAGCAGTGATGCTACTATGATGGATCTGAGCCCCACTTAATTTTAAATCCAGGCCTGTTCAAATATTCATGTGCTAGGAAGCCAAATCAAAACGGTATCAGCTTTTATTTATACTTCCTTCTCTAGGGTAAAATGAAACCCTCAATAACCCTCATTTTAATAAACAAAGCTCAGAACAGCAAAGAGAAAGTGAACACCAAGGATCTAAGCCACTCAGTTACACTTTGCCTCCACATCAAAATCAAATTCTGTTTTAAATTGTGACAGCAGACTCCACCAGCTCAATAAACGTTAAAGTGGGACCTCACGGGGGTGTAAGTCAGTTCCTGGACATTAATATAGCAAATGCGTCTGGCTGGTGTCATTCCACAGGGTAACATCATGACTAAGAGCACCTGCTTAGCCAAGAACAGGGAAACAAAAGAAAGGTGAGGAAAAAGATATGAATGTGGAAAAGCACCTGCTCAGGTTATTTAACAAGGCCAAAATTCACTAAAAAAAAATTAAAAAAATTAAAAAGGAGACAAATGCTGAAATGAGTAATATTTATTTGGGGTAAATGAAGTTTTGTCTTGCATTGGATTAATAAGAGGGCTTACCTGCAGCACATAGACAGCTTTCTCTGGGTGTGGCTGCTCTGCAGGAAACAAGATAATTGTTAAAATCTCTGATTTTACCCACCTATGGAAACACAACGTATCTGGCCAGTCTCCTTGAACAAAGGCTCACACCCGAAGTCCCTCAGATAGATCCCGTTAGCAAAAAGACTTTCTCTTTTTCACATCCTACATCACTTTCAGCTCCCAGACATCAGCTGGAAGTCTTCCCTCCTCTATTAAAAGACTTTCCTTGGCAAAAAGTACTTTTTCTGACACTGTCAGTAGAAGTGAGCGAGTGTTTCTAATGCCTTATACCGTGTCTTGCTTACTGGGCTTGATTTTAGACAACTCACCTGCTGAGCGCAAAGGCCTGCTTTAGCAACCATCCCTTCTTCAAGCACAGCACCTGCAATGAGCCACCACAGTCGAAATGTAAACTGTACAGCAGGTATCAGTGAGTTTTCACCAGTGCTTGCCAGAATACAGCCACCAAAATGACACCTGAGACCTGCTGAATGTACCAATAACCCCCCTGCCAATCTCTCCACAGCCTCCAGCCACTGTCACTCCCCAGAATACCACTGCAACACCAAGGAAAGGGATGAAGGAGGAGGAACATGATGATTACTGTAATGTTTTCTTGCACCCCCTTGCTTTCTTTCAGGATTCTCATTTACAGGTTACCCAGAGAAGTTGTAGATGCCCCATTATTACAAGTGTTCAAGGCCAGGCTGGCTGGGGCTCTGAGCAACCTGGTCTAGTGGGAGGTGTCCCTGCCCATGGCAAGAGGGTTGGAACTGGACGAGCTTTAAGGTCCCTTCCAACCCAAACCGTTCTGTGATTCTCTGATCCCTCACACCACCCCACTGCCTCCAGGTTAAAACAGCCACATAAGCAACCCTCGTGTTTTGTTCTAACTCCATGTGGATGAAGGGAAACATGGCTCATACATCATGAAGGTAGCATCAAGCAAAGAGCTTTGCTGTCCCCACAACCCTAGCTGGCAGGAGCTGCACCATGTCAGCTGGGGTGGGGGGGATAATTACAAATGTCCCCAAAGAGTGACCAGAGGGACAGGGAGGACTAGGAATCAGCCAGACCGTTAGGGGTCTGGACAGGGACAGGGCTGGAGGCTGTAATTGATGCTGTGTCAGTGGGGTGATCCCTGCATGCCTGAGGAGGGTTGTGTGTGGGTCCCTGCCCAAGGGAGGCGACTCAGGGCACTAACCCAGGGCCGCAGAATCATTAAAGGGTTTGGGTTGGAAGGGAACTCAAAGACCATCCAGTGCCACCCNGGCAGCACTGCAGGGGGGTCTCACCCAGCGGAGCGGAGGGGCAGAATCCCCCCCTCGCCCCCCTGCCCACGCTGGGGGGATGCAGCCCAGGATGCGGGGGTGGGGGGTTCTGGGTGCCAGCGCACATGGGCTGTGTCAGGTCTGTGTCCCCCCAGGAGACACAACCACCCCCCAATCTAGTCCCAGGGCCAGGTCGGGCCTTCCCCCCTCAGACTCCACAGTACCCGGGCCGTGCCTGTCCCTCCCCTTCCCTCCACCGGGGCCCAGCCTGTCTCTGTGCGTCCCCACACGCCGGTACCGGACCCGCTGTCCCTCACAGTCGGTCGCTGCCCGCCGGTACCTTCGGCAGCGCCGCGCTCATCCCGGCGCCTGGGACGGAACCGCGTCCGTCGCTCAAAGCCTCCCTCCCGCTCCGCACACCGGGGAATAACGACGATTTTTGGACAATCCCCCTCAGCTCCTCGCAAGAAACCGCACTCATAAAGGAGGGCCCGGTGAGGGGGGGCAGTAATGGCGGCCACCCCACCCTGGGCCCAGCTCTCCGCGGCCCGCCCTCCAGCCCTCTCCTCGCACGCTGATTGGCCTTCCGCCGCGTCCATCCAGGTGCGGCGCGGCGGCCATCTTGAGTGTGGCCCGCTTGAAAGCGCTGTTTATAAAGCCCCGCCTCAGCCTGGCGCGGCGGCCATCTTGAGTGTGGCCTGCCCGGTCCGCGCCCTGTGGCGGCCATGTCATCGCGGCGCCGGAGCGCTGTAAGGGGGGAGAGGGAATGGAGGGCGCCGGGTCCCGGCAGGGCCGAGGCCTAGAGTTGAGCAGGTTTCGGGGCGATCTGCGTTCATGAGCCCTCAGACAGCACACATTATCCCTGCTGGCTGTGGGATCGACGCAGGGACCCAGCAAGGGCTCAGCAGGCCTCTGCTCCAGCCTGGAGACAGGCCTCCTTCCGTCCTGTGGGGTGTGAGGGTGTGTAGGCCTGAAGCAAGGCCAGAGGATTTGGTACTAAATCTGCCTGGTTTGGCCCTGCCAGCTGGCACGAACACTGCAAAGGGTTGTTTTTTTTGCAGTTGCTGAGGCAGGGTTGGACCTCACCCTGTAGTGAACAGCATGTAATGGTCCAGAGTTGGTTGCGTCGGTGCTGGCAGGCCACCACAGGCCTTGAAAATGAAGGAGTGTGTCAGCGCGAGGCGTTCAGGCCCCAAGGCAGGCACGCTTTCGGCTTGTGGGGGAAGCAAAAACAAACTTCTTTCAGCAGCCAGCTGCTGCCTGTGAGGACAGAGTGAATCCTGCTTTACTGCCAGCGCTTTGATCCCAGCTGCTCTCTGGAGGCACTTCCCTGAAACATTTCAAGTGGGAAGACTGTAGGAAGGGTGGACTGACAGGCACGTCCCTGATTTGCAGTGCGTGTTGCCCAGTGGCAGTGGAGGTGGGCAAGGACGTCTGCCTGGCAGTCCGGGGTGGGAAGAGATGGGCGCTGCATGGCTTTGTGTCCCCCAAACGTGGCAGTCTGGAGTCGGCTTGGGGAAACCCATCCCTTTGCAAACTGCCCCCTCCTGTCTTTTCCACCTTTCTCTTCTTTACCAGGCTATCTCCAACAAAAACCTTCATTTCACTTACACTCTTCCCCACTCCCTTCTTTCCTACCTGGCCCAAATTTTACTCTTTTTGTCTGGCAGACACTACCTGCCTGCTTCCCTGAATTCAGAGTTCTCCATCCTGGGCAGCAGCCGCCTGGCAGCTTGATTTTGGGTCAAGATTTACAGCCCTGCTGACTGATGGCTGCTCTGATTGCTTTCGGCTTGAGCTGTCAGGGCTCATGATGGACTTTCTCTCTCTAGTTCATCTGCACTCATTGATGTGGCAAGTCTCCTCCGCTGCAGACCAGACTCCTGCACGGTGATCTACCCTGCCGGGCCTTGTCCAGCGTTTCTGATTGCCTGGAGCTCCCGACACACACCTGACACCCCAGATGTTCATCCCCATTGCGATCTGGTGCATGGAGCAGGGAGAAGGAACGCGAGAGGACAATGTTTGCCCGAAAGCATAGCCTGGGCAGGCTCTGTGCCATGAAGGAATATGAAGGAAGCAGAGGGGATCTACGCCACCTTTGCCTTCTCCTCCACGCTTTGCAAGGACACAGGCTCCCAGCTCTGAGCTGTGTTTTCCTGGTGATCCCCAGACACGACAGAACTGCTTATGTGGAACTGGTGTTGTACTGTGCCCTTTGATCTCACCTTGGGAGCCCCAGGCAGGGCCACCCTGGCGGTGACGCTTGTTTGATAACCGCAGGGTGCTCTGAGCAAGGAGCAGTGTGGGAGTCTGAGCTGGGTTAACGCCAGCGCTTCCCTTCCAGGAAAGATGGGCTTCTCCTCCTGTGAACTTTGAGGACCCGGAGGAAATGCTGCGCTTGAGGAGAGCTTGCTGTGACTCGAGGGGGATTGGCTGCATTTGTGTGAGGAGGCTGTGACGGGCACCACAATTAAGAGCAGATTATGCTCATGATGACCTCCTATTCCATGACCTCAAAGTTGCGTGCTCATGGAGAGGAGGTACACCCCCTCATTCCCTCTGCCTCTCATGGGGACTCATCTTTTGGCCACCAACAAAATGTGGCTGAGGAGAGAGCGTTGCCCCAGACCGAGTTTGGGGGTACAGCAGTCACTGCTAAACGTACTGCAAGAACCCCTCTCCCAGTGACCATCATTGTCCTACATGTCTCAGTGAAAAACGAGTCCATCTCTTCATTGCAGAGTTTCTCCAACATCTGTCATAGACGGAAACATTTTAAGGCTAAAAGGGACTGTTAAATCATGTAATTCAGTCTCTTGCACATTGCAGCCTCTAGATTTCCGCTGATTTACAGCTGTATGGAAGCAGATCACTCCTGTTCCGATGAAAGCATCTTTCTCATAAAGGCTCCAGCTCTTGATTTTTCCTGGATACAAAGATAGCGCTGCTCTTGGCAGCCTGTTCTGGCGGCTGAGCACCGTCTCTGTTAATAAACGTGGACCTTCTTTCCAATTTGAACGTGCCTCGCCTTCAGCTCCCAGCCGCCGGTGCTCGCCGTGCCTTTCTTTGACTAATGAATCGTTTCACAGCTAGGTATCCGAATCCCTGTTTGCAGGAGCACAGCCTGCTTTTTTGTGGCATTTAGAAAAAGAAGCAGAGGTGCTGCTTTGTTGCCTTCCCCCTCAGCTGCTGAAGCCCAAACCGCTCCTTTTCTGCACTGCGCTAAAAAAAACAGGGAGCTCTCTTCCTCTCAAGGTTCCCCCAGCTGCTGAGAGGGCCAGGCCTTGCTGGAGGGGTTATTTCATCCATCCTCTTCTGCTTCGCTGCAGATTTCTCTCCCAGTCATGTACCTGGATGTGGCCTGTCAATGACCCAGCGTGGTTCACAGCAGAGGTGCTGGCAGAGGTGATGCTGGAGCGGTTTCCCAGCCACGCAGGAGGCTGCTGCGGGCTCCCTGCCCCTTCCCAATCTATTGCGCTGTCTGGAGGAGCAAAGCTGTCCTGGGAGATTGAGATCTGGTGCCTGAAAGCCTCCGTTTCTTTTTAGACTTGTCCAATTACAAAAAAAGATCAAAAAAGCCTTTAAATATACCGTGGAAGAAACCCTCCGATAAGCGTGTCTCCTACCTTCTGCAGCGCTTCTTCGGACCACATCTAAGATCTGCGGGAGTCTGCGGGATGATCTCCCCAGGGCTTCAGCAAGTGGAGGCAGGTCCCTCAGTCACTTTATCTCAAAAGCCTCATCCGTGTCCCCTGCCAGCCCCCGGGGCTGAAACCTCTTTGGCAGGCAATGCAGAAGTGTTTGCTTTGCCCAGCACGAAGAGATGCTGAGCCTGAGCAGAGCTTTTGTGATAAAAATAATCGTTACTAACAGTCAAGACTTCTCCCTGGTAGAGAGCCCTCGTTTTCCTCGGAATCAGCGGGAAAGATCCCTGAATCCATACTAACAGGTAAACAAGGACAATATATGTATGTAAAATGATGTCGAAATTATTTAAGTCAGGTCTCTGCCAGGCTGGATTCCCTTTCCCTGTGGTGTAGGAGAGGAGCCACACGACCCGTGCCACAAGCAAAGGGGAAGCGCTCCCAAATGCCGGCTGCAAAGCTGCGTGCAAGCCCCTGCTCATATCTTTATTAACACTTACTTAAATTTAATCACCTCATTAAAGACACGTTTTTTCTTTCAGTTCACTGGCAGTTCAAGGCCTGGGGGGGGGAAAAAATCACCAAAAACCGTCCGAGCAGCAGTTAATCATATTGTGGGAGTACAAATGAAATGGTAAAAATAGAAAGGATGGACTGTTTGGTTTTCAAAACGCTGTCTCATTCTGCACCTGGATTGCGGGTGCTTGGGAAGGGGTGAGACTTCTATCCGAGAACAAGGTCCCTGGAGCAGGAAGGTTCAATGAGCATTTCCATTCACCAGGCAGAGACGGAGCACGGAGCCCGCGGCTGGAGACACTGAACAAAGGACATTCGTGGCCGCGGGTGACCTGCCTGCAGGCAAATTCTGTGCCCCCTTTGGCTACATGGATCATTTATAAATCCAGTACAGCGGGTCACGTGGAAATGGAATAATGTTTCAATCCATTATTTTTTTCAGAGAGAAGAAGGATTTGGGGCGGGGTGTCCCCTTAGCAGAAGAGATGCAGTGCTGAGATGTCGCCCTCAGGCCGCAGCGAAGAAGGTGTTGAGGTGTGAGAGGGCCCAAGAGAACAAAACTCACCGGCAGTGACTACATTGAGGGGGGAATAAACAACCACTGGATGCCATTTCCCTGACCATCAGTGCAGGGAGGGTCTGGAAAAATCTCCCAGATGGGAAAATGGTGGAAAATGTGCCCATTTCCAGGTGGAAAATACCCTCTGGAGCATTAGTTGGACCTGGTTGAGTGGATTGCAAGGGATTTGCACCGACATCAGTGTGAATCCAACCATGGGGCAGGAGCTGCAGACCCTGGGGGGCTTTGTCATTGAGCACATTCTGGTTTCAGATGAGATATTCATAGAATGATAGGGTTGGAAGGGGACTCTGGAGACCACCCAGTCCAGCCCCCTGCCAGAGCAGGGTCACTCAGAGCAGGGGGCACAGGAACGCCTCCAGGCGGGTTTGGGATGTCTCCAGAGACGGAGACTCCCCCATCTCCCTGGGCAGCCTGGGCCAGGGCTCTGCCACCCTCAAGNTTGTTGTCCACCAGGACTCCTGGGAGCAGCAAGCGATGGCAGCACGGCTGAAGCCCCGGGAAGCCCGGGGGGATGAACGCTCCTCAAAAATCACATTTTGGCTTCAAATCCAAGCAAGAGAGTATTGATCAGCGCGGGATTGCACCGGGGTGGGAGAGGAGGGAGGAAGGCTGGGTGGACAAGAGACATCCCCAAACCAGGATTCAAACTGGGATACAGCTGGGAGCCTCCTCATCCACTGAACCTCAAGGGCAAGCTGGGCAAACTGGGGAGAAATGGGCAAAAAATAGTTGAGGCTAATTTTAACTGGCTCCTAGGGGTTCTTGCCTCTCTGCCAGGCAGGGAGGGAACATGGAGCTGTTTCCAAATGACAGCCCCGGCCACCCCAAAAGGCTGACAGTGGGAATTATTACCCTCCCTGGGAAATGTCACCCTGCCCTCAGGGTTCCGCCCAGGCCATTGTGTCCCTTGGAGATCCTTCTCTTAAAGGAATGTCCGTATCGGTTTAGGATTAGGCCTTTGGTTTTAAGGACTTTGCTTGTTCCTCACGCCTTTGGGATCCACCCCCTCCCCCCCTTGCAGCTCAGTGATTTCACCCCAGCCCCCAATAAACCCACGCCGCCATC
>VXBO01011154.1:57790-85798 GCA_013400135.1 Rhinoptilus africanus | reverse complement strand
CTCGGCCCCCGTTTTTTTTTTTTGTTTTTTTTTTTTTTAGGGGGCAGGAATCTTAGTGCTTGGTGTTTTCTGTGTAAATAGAGCGTTTTTCGAAAATAGAGCCGTGTCTTGGTGAAGGGGATCCAACGCTCTAAATGTTTAATTCAGTCAGTGAGATTTTCTTCCCTGTCTTTTTCATAAAAAAACCCAAACACCACAACCCAAGCGATATATTCCTCAGTAGAAGGCCTCTGTCTCCAGTACTGCATTTCAAATCTTTCACTTTGGAGAGTTCTCTGGGGGGGGGAAAAAAAAGCTCATTTGGTGGATGCTTTGTGTAATCCTGGTCAGATATCGAGCGATCTTTGACATAATGAGTAGGTGCAAAATATTCTCTGTCTCAGGGTGGGGTATTTGCTCCCTCAGCCACCTTTGGTCTCTGTGTGGTAGGAGATGATGAAATNCATCATGTCGGCGGGCGGGGACTTCGGCAACCCGCTGCGGAAATTCAAGCTGGTGTTCCTGGGCGAGCAGAGCGGTGAGTCACCGCCCGGCCCGGCTCGGTCCGGGTCTCCCTCAGGCAGCGGCGGCGGGGCNTTTTTTTTTTTTTTTCCCCTCAAATAACTTCTATCTTGGTGTTTCCTCACTCTTATGTAGATGAGCTTGGTGAGAAGGCTGCTGTTAAAATTATTTACCTATACGTTGTCAGTTTGCTTTAGTCTGTGCCTTTAATCTCCTTTTTATTTAATGTATTTTATTTTTTGGTGTTGGGACACCTTCTCTTCATATTAGGGATTCAGGGAGCACAAGTTCAACTTGGGTATTTTTTGGGGGGGGTAAGTCACCTGATGTACTTGGTGAGGTGTTTGGCCAGCCATTTTATGAGGATTTTGGAAGAGGGTCAATGTGTAGAAGGTGCTGGTTTGGTGGTGTTCCGCCCCCCCCCCCCAAGGTATTTGATAACAGGAATCTTAAGTATTAGCAGCACGTTTTCAAAATGCTTGGCTTGTTGTAGTGTATTTCTGAGCTTTGATTTCATGAAGCTTTATTGAAGACCTCCATGGAAGGTTGTAGCACCTGGTGCAGATCTTAAACCTCAGCAGCTCGTAGTTTACACGTGGATTTCGTGTCTATTCTAGCAGACAAAACATGAGATATCTGCTTCCTCTAGTCTTTGTCATTTTTTTTTTCTCCTCTCAGCTAATTGTCTGTGTTTATACTGGAAGGTTTAAAATAATTACTGTTCATAGTGTCAAATCTGTGGTGAGAAGGGGTTTTATGGGTATAGCACAGCAAAATACTCCTAATTAAATATCCATAGCACTGCAACTGCTGTCCTGACTGTGGCTTATGGATGGGTTGAAGCTGATTTGAATCTGGCTGGTCAGGGCCCGGCTGGCAGCTGCGGTGTGGGTTTCAGACCTGCCTTTGTCTTGGATCTTGGGCGATGACTCCGTGACTGATCTGCGCTCAACCCGACGCTAAACGTGGCAATGCCGACGGCAGGGTAGCCCTTGGTGTGTCCACGCAGCCCACGGGTGCTGCAGCGTGGGCATGCTTCAACCCAACGCTCGCACAATTCTCATCTGTGATGGAGAAACGGCTTTTTCTAAATTTGGCTTGAATCTCTTCAGATACTGCTGTCATGATGTCATTCTCTGTANTTTTTGCTGTCCAAAGGTTGAATAGCTCCCATTACAAATGGCTTCTGGAAGAATAAATGCCCTAATAATGTTCTTCTGTACGCTGGAGATAATTACAGAAGCATCTCTGATGCTGCAAGGGGAGTTTGAGTGGGCTTTGCTTACGTGTAGCTCCCTTTGTCGTTCTTTGTTTTGAAGGTTAAAGGAAATCTAGAAATAAAGTTTTTTATAATAGCAGCTTTCATAAATCGGAAGATTTCTTTGTACAACTGTTGCGCTGGATTGCTGCATTCGCTTCCTGTTTAGCTAAAAAGGTTGTCTGCCCTGTTGGAAGGCCATAATTAAAGATATCCCACTGCTGCTGGTAGGGAGGCTGAGTGCCTCTGTTTCATTTACATTCAGGGACTTCAGAATGACAAATGAAATGTTATGAAGGGCTACTGTGTTGATTAGCTGCCTCAGCAACCAAAGCTGACTAATATCAGACCTTCTGTGCTGACTGTACCCAGTCTCTTCAATAAATGTGTATGTTACGGTTAAGAAATTCTTAACTGGAGTTCATTACTGTGCGGGCGTTACAGCCCTTCCACGCGATTGTGTGAGCAAAGGCAGGATCATTCCACGTGAGATCTGTAAGCGTCTCTAGGTGTTTTATTCTTATTTGGAAGTGGGATCGCACAGTGGATGCGGTGTCTGATTTTTTTACTGGTATCCTCAGCCATATTGTGGGAGTTCAATGCCGTATACCTAGGCGTTTGTGTGGACTGCGGTGATTCTTCCTAGTTACCCTGTTCATCGCTAGCTGCAGATTCTCTTTCCTATGCTAAGATGCTCATTATTGGTTTTTTTTCAAAGCCCCTTCTTTCCTTGCTCCCTGATCCCCAAAATCTTCTTGTCTCCCGTTATATCGTCTGCCTTTTCCGCCTGTATTGCGACAGCTCCTGGAGCGCTTGGTGCCATGGCGAGCAAGCTGACACTCCGCTGCAGCTCCCTGTCCATGGGTCCTGCTCACGCTGAGCCATCCCTCAGTGGTGGTGTGTGGTGGCCAAACGACATCAGGTCCCTCACGGCTCCTTTGAGGATTTACTGCAAGTCATTGCCTCTCAATAGCGATATGGTTGTTGTGTCCCCCACGCCCCTCCCCAGCCGAGCCTGGATACTTGCCGCATGTATAGTGGATTCATCACGAGCCTGCAACATAATCCGTGCCCAGCTAGAAGCAGCTTCTCTTCCTCCCTTATTTTTTTAACTTGTAGTACAAGGATATAGCATTGGGTGGCTAGCAAGAAGGCAACTTCACCAGCACTTGCCTTAATTGAATTACTTTTCTCAATGATTGAAGATTATACAGAGTTTAGCAGTTTTAAATATGCTAATCTTTAATGAAAAGGCAGAGAGAGCTCTGTGCTGAGGGATTAGATAGAGCTATTGTGGTGGGGGGGGAGAGTATGCTTCTTACTGCCTTTGATCTTGTTTTATCAGGTGATTTTCATCAGTCCTAAGGCCTCAAGTTTAAGAAATTCTGATTTCTAGGTCACAACAGTTAGGGTACGTATTGCCTGTGTTATAGGGTAGCTTGCAGTAAATATGGTACATAGTCGAATATTAATAACATCTTTAGTTTTATCTTGTGTATGAGCAGCTTTGCTACTTAATACATTGATCTTTTTTTTGATTGAGTGGGCAGAACTGAATGCTGGGGCACTGCAACAGAAATATTCTTTCATCACATGGGTTTATGCTGCAGCTCTTATTGGTGAGCGAGTCTGAAGGGCATTAATGCATACTGAAAGCAAAATAAGTCCCTGTTGTCTCTTTCTGCTGGCATTTCTGCATTGCATAAGATCTTAAAACGTGTTAATTTGTTCTAATTTTCTTTATCAGGAACCGAGATTTTTAACACCGAAAAAGCCTGAGAGGTACAATATAATAACTTGAGGAATATAACTGTTTGGAAACCACTAATGAACTATACCGTTGCATAACGATGTTGGTACAGGCGCTGCTGAACAGTGTGATGTGTTTTATTAGATAACTGGAGACCTGCAGGTGGTTTGTGTGTAACATGAACCTGGAGTAACACTGGTCACAGTTCAGCCTGTCTGCAGAGACTGGCATCCCTGTGCAACTTCAAGCTCCCTTCTTTTTAAGGAATTCTCTGCTTTACGAGCTCCAGAGAGCTATTTACTTGTCCCACCAGTGTTTGAATAAATCTTATCCCCTTCCTCCTGTTAATTTCCTAGTGTCTTGGTTTTCCTGTGGGTGGGTCTTCAGATATTTGGGTCTATATTTGGACTATAAGCATTTTCCACGAGTCACTGAACTTCATTTTCTTGGGGGCGTCTTGAGGCTGAATATTGGCCTGGATCTCTCTTCATCTATGAAATAGCCTTTCCTGTAGCAGTGTCTGGAAGAAGCATGTCAGGCTTGGAGAAAAAGACTGAAATGTTTTGTGGGGCCTGTTGTCATGGTGCCTTTTGATCCCTGTCTATTCGTGGAAGCCTCTGAAGGAGCTAGATCTTTTCTTCAAAGGAAGAATAGCTACGCCTTTCTGCACTTTGGTATGTTTTTCTGTCTGTATCTGAGAAATAATTTGTGAACTTGGAAGGAAAGGATCTTCTTATCCTTTGTTTTAAAATAATGGATTTTATATCTGCAGCTGTTGGGGCATTTGGTGATATTTGGCACTTTCTTGGCACGTGATCCAGGTCCTGCAAAGCTGATGTCTAAGGCTTTTGCTGAAGCTGTAAATGGGACTAACAGAGAACAAAGGTGAGGAACCTCATCTGAGGCCACCTTAGCAGAAGATCTAGCATTTGGAAATTATCGGAGCCAACAGTTGTCAGCCATTCTTGACCACTGGTCGTTAAAAATCTGTCTTCTGTAATCAGTTTGTGAGGAAGTAGCTACCTTCCTATTTACCTGATAATTTGTCCAGGTGTTTAAAGGCATTTGTTGTGTTCATGCTTGTACAAGTACTGGTTGTATACATTACTGATTTAAAAAAAAAAAACCCACACAAAACCAAACAAAAAAAACCCCCAACAAAACAAACCCACAAAAAAACCAAACTGATGAACCAAAACAAGCAAACAAAAACTCTCAGTGGTTTGAAACATGGCTTGGAAGAAATCAAATTTTGCTGTCTTGACATGAACACCATCAGATTTTTCAAGACAACCTCCAGGGCTCACCTGTGAGTCCTGTAACCTGCAAGAAGAGTTTCCTTGTGACAGAGGAATGTTTCTGAAAGGGTATGGGAGCTCTGATGTGTCTCTTCTGGTATGGGGCAGGATAGGACAAGACTAAAAGCACTATTTTGAAAATGAACTGCTATAATCAAAATGATTATGAGTTAGACACATTAGTATAAATTATTTATGGAAGTAGTCTAAATGAAAGACGGGTGTCTCAGCAAGCAAACAGCAGTCAAAATATGGACTGGCAGGGAAAGTAGAATTTTTCAGGTCCGTTTTCTTGGTTTATTTACTGACCTTACACAAAGTTGAAAAGCTAAATAGATTCTTTGTTTTCCCCTCAGCATAAACCAACCTATTCTGCTGTAATATATTGAAGGGCCCAGGGACAGCAAACAATTGAATCAATGACTTACATCAGATATTTTGTATTTAGTTTCAATGCCTGATGGGCTAAATATGTTTTGGAATATTTCAGTAATATTAACTGAAGAAAACTGACTTTTGTGTGTGTTTCAGTAGTATTTAACTCCTACCTAAATGCAGCCTAGTGCATCACAAAAAAGAATGCTGATCTGGGAAGCAAGTATTCTATGACACTAAGTATAAATACATTCTTTTCGTCTATGTGAGCTATATAATAGTCCAGTAAGTTTGTGTGGGGGGGTATGCACGTATATTATACTTAGAAGATATCTAACTTAGTGCAAAGGCCACAGTGAGTGGTTGAGATCTTTTAAAGATGGAAATCATTGCTCATTGGTTGTCAACCAGTAAAAATACCAATTTAAGAAAATTTTAAATGCAAAGCAGTATCGAAGTTGGGGATTTGAGTGGAAAGAATTCCTGCTCCTGATGTCACGTGCAGCTTGCTGTGATTATAAAACATGCTGCTGAAACCTCCACTTGTTGGATACGTGGACCTGTTCTTTGCGTGACACTGAGTTCTTGAGCCTCTTGCTCGCTTCTGGCTGCCTCCTGTTAAGTCTGTCAAACTGACTTCAGGCTCGAAATTAGGAAGGAAGTCCTTATTCAGCTGTACGGCACAATAGTGCCATTTATTTAATTTGACTTTTTAGAACAAGGGTGTAACTTTTTTTTTTTTGTTTGCTGTTAGTACGTTCTTTCTGCTGCACCGCTGTAAGTTGTGATGAGTCAGTGCTGCCAGAGTGCCAGGGCATGGTTTCCCCGTCCACTGTACATCTCGGACTTCTGGCGACACCCAGCGTGATGTGAACTGGCTTGGTTATAGCGTGCACAAGGGAAGCTGAGGAATACAACGTGTGATGTCCTGAAGTTTGACTTTTACAGTATTTTTACAAAGCCAAGCACAAAATCCTTAAGACTCTGAGCAGTAATAAGAACCTTTTCAAGAATGGATGCTTCAAAGTCCCTTCCTTTCTGCTAGGGTGTTTTTTGTCCATAAAATAACTTCCTCCTTTAGACCCAGCCCAACGACCAGAGCTGGAAAGGCCAGCAGCTGTGCTGGAGTCTAACTGGTAACTCTGTAAGCGAATCCTGCTTGACCTTGGCTCCTTTCATGAGTGCAGGTGCCTGGCTATGTGCAGGCGCACACTGGCATCGCCCGTGGTCGTTGCTTCCATTTTAATGCAGAGAGTTGGGCCATACTTTTAAGAGTTTCCATGACTTGACTGGCTGCCAGTATCCCCTGGAGATGCCATGCAGCTATTCTGAGATTTGCAGGCTCGTAGTGTTCTCTTATCCAGACATGTGTAGGTGTCATCAACACACAGAATTAAGGCTTTGGTTTAAATCTAAAGCATATTTGCCCAGAACTGAAAGAGTTGGGAAGAAATGTTGGAGCAGTACTGATGAGCAGGTAGCTATTTTGTCTTCAGACATGACCAGAGCCAACTGCGCCAGTGGAAGATGCAGGTAAACCCGCTAATGAGAAAATGTTCTTAACTTTCACTTGCTCTTTTACGTCTTGAATTGTGACCACTTAAATCTCTGTACTATTAACATTTGCGACTGTATAAATGAGTGCCATTTATCCTGCTAAGTGATGTTTTTTAATGATTTGCTTCTAGGATAGCAATCGGCAATTGCTGCAGCACAAAAAAACCCCCCACTCCGTTTCTGTAATTAATGCAGAGGCCAGTTTATTCCATTCCTCTAAATGCTTCCTGCCACGCTTCCTGTACTTGCCTCTGTCTAGGTTTGAGTTACAGCCAGTTCATTTTCTTAATGTTCTTGATATGTGCAACACAAAGGGAAGGGAATTAAATCTAGAATAGATGTATAGCTAAAAGGAGAGGGGGCCCTCAGAGGGTGAAGTCTTGTCAGCAAAGCTCCAAGCAGTGGCTGATGCAGAATTGACGAGGTTCCTGGCAGTTTGATCTCTGCCAAGGGGTCTAAGTAGCTGGTGCTGGAGTCGGGGAGAGTGAATTCCTGCTGAGGGGCGAGAGTTCTGCCCTGCAGAGGCTCTGAAGCTGTCTACACAGAAATGGGCAGGCAGCATGGTATTAATCTGAGCGCAGAAGTGTTTCCCTGCAGCTTGTTGGGCCAGGCACTTCATTTGTTTTAATGAAGATGTTGCCTTCTCTGGGAGTAGAAAATATTCACTCATTACCAGCTCCGTCCTCTTTGCCAGCACAGAAATGGCTGCGAGAAACCCAGCTTGTCAGTGATGGGAGGACTTTTTTTTTATGGCCTGACAGAAGGAAGGCTTAGCAGAAGAATTTGAACTAGATGGGTGATTGAATCATCCGGTGGATGTCTGAGGTGGCGGAGGAAATGGAGAGAACAAAATTTATTATAAGTGCTGCAAGCAAAAGCGTAGCATGCACCCGGAGATCGATAAATCTTGGTGAGAGCAGCGTGAGCTCAGAACCGGGGTATAGGGCGTTCGATTAGAAATGCAGGTAAGTGGAGAGTGCTTGCTTTTGGAAAAGCGACCAAATCTGCAGGTAACGTTTCCTGATGGATGTAGTCAGTACTGTGAAAGTAGATGAACAGGGCTTAACTTTCATGTCTAACAGAATTAATTGGCGGTGAAACACTGTGCTGCAGTGTCTTCTCTTTCAAAGGAAGTTCTGACCCCTTCTTGACTTTACTAGTAGGCAGGTCCTCATGCTAGAGGTTTGCTGCCTTATTTGCCTTGTCTGTATTACCTCATTTTAATTTTTCTTCCCCTGCTTTCAGATAGATGTATTTGCTGCTGAAGCAGATTTTTTGAATATTGTGTCCTTGGCTCACTCAAAATGGCTGAAAATCACTTGTGTCTGCATAAAAGCTAGGATGGCTTCGCTAAAGCTGAGCTTCTGCTGCTTACTTGGATAAAGCTGTAGGAGACTCTTTCAGCACGGCAGCTGAACACAGCTGGAGGAGGCTTAAATTAAAATGGCTGACGAAAGTTTGAGTTTGGTGTATCATCTCAAGGAAATCCTAAGTCTTGTTTGGTGGGTTTTCTTTTTTCGCATTTCTTCCTGACCTCAGAATGTCTTACAAAGAGGTTTTCACAGGGTGCTTCTCTTCCAGTTCCTTGTTTCCCAACCCATCCACCAGTTAAGGTTCTTGTAAGTCCTTCTCAGTTTTCTAAACTGCCTCTGAGTATCAGTTCTTCATGTATTCAGGTTTGGTTTTTTCCTACTTGAGCTTTCTTTTGCCTTTTTTGCTGAGCAGTCATTGATAGGAGTGGCTTTTATCCACGATTATACAATTAACTTTGTGACCATAGTTCTCTTCTACTTTTTTATTTTTAGCTGCATTTAAACCTCAGTGTGACTTGGAGGAGGAGATAGGCTTTTTCCTGAAGCTGTATAAACAGTAGGCAGATCAAAAGCTCGTGTCCCATAAAATTTACCTCTGTATTTGGAAGTGTAGTAACAGACTTGAAAAAAAGCTTTTCCCAGCGAAAGCATAACAATCTTGTAATCATCTGCTGGTTTGATGTTAAAAAATTATTTTTCCCCTTCTCTGTTAAAGAGTGCAAAGGGCTGATAGGTTGCCTCTGTTTATATCTGTAGGCCTGGTGGACTCTTTATGCTGTCACAGCAAGTAATTTGCAGTTAAACACAGTCTTGGCCTTAGGAATTCTACAGTTTAGCTTAAAAATACAGGAGGGATTTATTCCCCCCCCCCCCCTTCTCTGGAATACAGCTGGGTTTTCCCCCAAATCATTAAACTGCAGAATATATAGTAAACTCAAGAGCAACCTTGTTCTAGTTATTACTACCTACGTTCCCTCTAGTACCTGACATCCAGAGAAAAATTTCCCTATGGAATTGTGTGGATGATGTTTTTAAATGTCTGTTGGAGTCTGTGCAAGACTTGCATGGCTAACAGTGAGTCAAAGACTCGAGATCTGGCTTTGCCTGCTTGGCTTCAGTTAAATTAAGCCTTGTTGTTTGTGGTGTGTCACAAGTCAGAACCGTGTCCCTTGGAAGGTGGAGCAGCTATGAACCCTTGGGTAGGGATGTCTCTGGGTGTCCTGAATCTTCCTTGACCCCAGGAAGAGCAAAGGCTTTCCAACTTCACTCTTTGGAAAGTGGAAGAGGCGGAGCGTCCTACATAAAGTGTTTCTAAGGAGTTTCAAAACAACTCCATGCTTTTTCCCCGATTTGATGCTTCTCAGATGCTTGCCTAAAATACCTGACTCAAGAATCTGCTTTTACGTCAGATCTCCTTTTTGCTTTGATTTCACCAGCTAATTCCCCACTGCCACCATCAGCCGCACAGTGGAACAAGAAAGCAATCAGATGTCCTGTAGTATTTACTGGACTTGGTGGCAGCTCTCTTATGCATCGTAATGGCAAACAAATGGGGACCTTCTGTATTTAGTAATAATGTCTTTGAGGTCCTCCACTGTGGCACACTTAAAGTTGGATTTGGAGGTCTGAGCACCTGAAGACCCAAAATTACCTTCTGTGCCCTTTTATACAAGGAATTGCTAAAGTTAGAAACAAATCTTTTCTGTGTATCTTGGAGAGTAAATATTATAGTTAAAAAGAAACTTGTATATGTCCTTAGAGCCCTTATATGAAGGGATTGTTCCTTGGGAAAATACTGCTCAAGGAGAATATTTGTTTCAGGATACTGTATCCCAGTTGGAGTGTAGATAATTCTCCTCTAAAGAATACCCTGCACCAAACCAAATTTCTCATATAAGCACTTTCTTTTTTTTCCATAGGTGAACGCTACAATTCTTTTTGGAATAGCCTTTTTCTAGAAAAGGTCAGAATAAAATAAACAAAAAGGAAAAAAAAACCTTGTTCCATTGTAGCTATTTGTAACCAAATTCTTTTTTAAAAGCTAACTTTTTTTTGAAAATCCTTCTGGATGGGTACTAAACCTTGGGTCTGCAGACCCCTCAGGCTCCATGGCCTCTTTCCAAGGCATTTGTGAAACACAACTGGGAAGAAACAAGTTTATTGTCAGCTGGCTTAAACTCCCTACAGAGAGATTTGTGTCTCAGTTAGGAAGTTGAGAGGCCTGTACGTTGAAAGGCTGAAAATTGTTGTGCCGGATTAACATTGCTTAGTTTGCCAGTTTAACATCAGTTCAGCTTGAAGTTCTTAATTTGCAGTGCAGGCGGAGCAGGCAGCGGGACAGTCAAGTGTCCATGGTCTCCATTCTGCCCCAGTCCCCAGGAGGAAAGCTGGCACAGTCCAAAAGCTGAATTGTCAAGGATAAACGGGTAGTGTTGTGTCAGGATACACTACTCTTGAATTCTCAACATAAGGTTTTTGTAGCCATGTGTTGCCTGGACTTGTGTGGGTGTCATAGAACTGCTGAGGTTGGAAGGGACCTTTCAGATCATGGAGACCAACCACTGACCCAGCACTGACAAACCCACCACTACCCCATGGCCCTCAGCGCCACGTCTGCCCGGCTTTTAAATCCCTCCAGGGATGGCCACTCCACCACTGCCCTGGGCAGCCTCTTCCAATGCCTGACAGCCCCTGTGGTGAAGAAATTTTTCCTGCTCTCCGATCTAAACCTCCCCATGTGTAACTTGAGGCTATGTCTGAGGAGACCAGAGTGTGCAATTTCTTAAACTGTGCTATTCTCAAGTTCTGCATGTTTTTTGGTTTCTGTTGCTAAAAAAAATAAATTGTGGTTGGTTTATTTTGGTACTGAAATCAGGATTCTGTGCTGCTCTTGTAACATGCACTGGTATTCATGTTGTACTCTATTTTGATACTGGCTATTTTCCTCCTGAATTGCTGTGGAGTTGCATCATACAGGCTAACCCAGGCGTATTGTGCAGAGGATGGTGTACATCTCTGGTTATTTTTGCACCGGTCCCCAGGTATTCTCCGCAGACATCCTTGTCAACTTGGATCAGCAAAGCCTGACTGAATCCACACTGTGCTTTGTGGAGAGGTGTGCTTAATGAAAGCACACAGAATGTCCTCTGTGCATTTCTTGTCCTTACAAGCTGCCTCCTCAGAAGCCAGGCTGCATCAACACTAAATCAGGAAATCATGACTATTTTAAGATATTCATGGAATCATAGGGTTGGAAGGGACCTCAGTAGATCATCCAGTCCAACCCCCTGCCAGAGCAGGGTCACCCAGAGCAGGGGGCACAGGAACGTGTCCAGGTGGGTTTGGGATGTCTCCAGAGACGGAGACTCCACCACCTCCCTGGGCAGCCTCTATATATTGTTCAGGCTTTGTCCTGAAGAAATACTCACCTGTGTTTTTGCCTGAAGAATGAGTTTGAGAGAAGAGAGCTCTTGTTGGTCAAGTCTTAGTCCTTCCAGAGCTGCCCAGGAGATGGTAAATTCTGGGAATAAAATGGAGTCACTGAGGAGGAAGCTCTGTGGGGCTCTCCTCTTTTTGTTTTTTTTTCTCCTTCCCTCAGGCAGGATGAAAGCTGCTACAGCATGAGAGGGCAGTTTTCTCTGGGGCAGTGTGGGGTAGGTGGTCACAAGAGGAGGGAGCCGGGGGCAAGTATTTGCTTGTTTTGCCAGATGGATCGTGGTGCTGGGGAAACATCAGGCAAAACTTAAGGGATGGAGGGAAGGGAAGTTGGTATTACTCCCTGGCTTTTTAATAGGTCTCCTGAACTTCTCTAATTCGTTGCTTGAAAAGCCTGACTTAGCATTGCTTGTTGTGCTTTCAAGGGCAAAACATATTTAGGAAAGTAGCGATAGCTTGGTTTAAGGACTCCATTCAGCATGTGGTACAGAGAAATGATGACTGGATTCCCTGAGTTAGATGATAGCATATGCTGGTTTAGCTTGCATCAGAATAATGTTTAGTGCTGAAAAGAATAGAAACCATGAACATTTCACTCCAGAAATGTATGCTTAGGTGGCTGGCCATTTTATCTCCTCCCTTCTGCAGCTGTTCTCTGCCTGAGGATATTGCCATCTTAACATTATTTTCCGTAGCTATAGAAAGTCTTGGGTGTTGTATACCACGATACCGTGAAGGAGGAATTTCTCCTGAGAGACAAACTTAACGACACTATCGTCTCTCTCACCACTGCAATCTGCTGCATGGGGTTTTTATCTGGTTTTCTCTAACTTGCCAGTGTTGGTTCCATTTTATAATGCAGTTTTTTGGATTTATCTGAATTTAGCTCATTAAATTGTGCAAGTAATACTTAACGTGGGGCAGGGAGGAGATTATGTGGAAACAGAGGACAGAGACGGAGGTTATACTCTGCATACTTATTTAGAGGGGAAACTGGAAGATAAACATTTGAAGTCCCATAGTGGACTCGGTTAAAGGCTGTATGCTTTGTAACAGTTACCAAGATTTTTGTGTTGAACTTCCTATTTACACAAATAGCTCCTGGCAGGAAGAATGGCAGTATCCATATTTGCCTAGCTTGCCATTGGGCTGAAGAAATTCTCTACCTGAACTACTAGCACTGTAAATCAAAAGATTTACTAGGAGGGGATCCAGCTGTGCCTAGGCATTGTGGAAATACAGTGTCAGGTAATTGTGGCTCTAAAGGACCTAAATTAAGCCTTGTGGGAGAGGAAGAAAGGACAAGAATAGATCATGTTTAAGCAGAATGACAGATGCAGTGGTGACAGATGTCCTAATGCTGTATTTCTTGGTGACTGCAGAGAGCAGGGTTTAATTAGGAAGGCATCGTGTGTAGGAAAAGGCGATGAACCAAACTTCAGATAATCGTCAGAGAAGCATGTTCAGCTGCTTTTGTTTGCAGAAATACGACTTCTTCCCCATGCTTTTTCCAGAGTCAGGTGAGCTGGTTTTGGAAAATTCCTATCACAGCAGTGAATCTGGCTCTTACCTCAAAGAGAAGATAGTGGAGACAAAGCTGTTCATCCAAGGTTAAGGGTTGGCCATAGTGATATCAAGATCTTCTTTGAATGGCAGAGGATGGAGACAGACTCACACTGCCAGTGACTGTATGGTACTGAGCTGAGGGGAAGAGGCGAGAGCTCTGGATAGCCAGGAAGGACTTTATAGGTCAGCTGTAAAATAAAGACTTGCAAATCCTAAAGAAACTTCTGGATACTTGAAACAATTAAAAAAACTAGTGGTTTAGGGAGAGGGAGTGCTTTTGTTTGGCTTTTATGTATAAAGTTATAAATATATGTATAAAGAGATGTTGCAGTATAGAAAGTAAACCTGCAATCCACTGAATTCTTTCAGCTATTCAGGCAGAAATTACGTTAGAACACCTTCAGTAACACTTTATAGAAATTAATAATCCCGATGGCTCTCTTAGCTGACAAAGATAATACTTTACAAGTCTGCATTGTGCTCTTTCATTACAGGCTTCACTGGGATTCTTCACTTTGCTGTAAGAGGCCAGAAACTGAGATTTCTGTAATACAGATGTTTTGAACAGGGCAAGATGGAAGCCAGGCTGGACGGTGCTTTGAGCAAACTGGTCTACTGGGAGGTGTCCCTGCCCAGGGCAGGGAGTTGGACTAGGTGATCTTTAAGGTCCCTTCCCACCCAAACCGTTCTGTGATTCTACGAGAATATTGGCTTTTCCTCATAGCAACCTAGAACCTCTCTCAAACGGGTGTAAAAGGCTGTATAGAAGTGGAGGAAAGTAGTAGTTCCCTGTTACAAAAAAGTAGAAATAAATCTACTCGGATCCTGTACTGATTTGGCTTGGAGCCGAGAATGCAAGGTAGATGATTAATCATTTTAAGTTTAAGTTTTGCTGAATTGGCACTTTCAGAGGTGCTTTGGGCAGTTAGTAAGCAGGAAGGATGAAGTTTATAGCAATAAGTGTCTTGCTGTGAAGATCAGGATCCTTTATGCTATGTATTTTAGGGAAAGTATAGNGCCCTTTTCTGGACACAGTCCAGCAGCTCAGTGGCTTTTTTTTTGTGTTGAGGGGCCCAAAACTGGACACAGCCCTCGAGGTGGGGCCTCACCAGTGCCCAGTACAGGGGAGCCATGACTTCCCCAGTCCTGCTGGCCTCACTGTTCCTGACACAGGCCAGGAATCCTGAGGTTTTGTGGTCTAACCCTGTACTCTTTTCGCTGTTAGAGCTTTCTTGACTGCTGTGACGCAGCTGGCTGTAAGTTTACGATAGCCTTCATGCAAAGCCGTTACAGAACCACATAGTCATCTTTAGTAAAATGGCTGGCACTGATTACAATGGGAACCCTGAGTGACTAGCTTGGATGTCATCTAGTATCAGGCATTTGCATTAGCGTGGTTGAATTTTACCCCTCCTTACCCTGTATCTGTGATGGGGGCAGAGGATTACTGCAGTTCAAAGCTGCGAAGGAGAGTGAGGGGTGTTTCATGGCTTACAAATATGTGGGTGATTCAGGTAAATGTAAAGAAGGTAGGCAATGGTTCACCTGCCCTTCTGTAATCTATATATCATCTGTATGTGTGAGAATTAGCTAATGAAAACTGCTTTTCTCCCTCTTTCTTAGTATTTCCAGGAGAGGAATCCACTTTTGCTGTCTTGGGAGAAGTCTGAGGCTTGCCATGGGTCACACATCTTCTGAAACAGGATAATCCTATGTTTCTCTTTTTGCCCTTAGATGACCGTAAGAGTTCCGAATGGAAGTTGAATCATCGGGATTCCTCTCTTCTGTTTTCTTTGAGCATGGAATACCAATTAAAACATTCATTTGCCATCATCACAAGACTCATTGTGATACTGTGGTGGTGCCCACAAGTTTGAAGCACCTTGCTTACACTGAGCTCCTCCAGGTTTTTATTCATGGCATTCAATTTCCTAATATATTTGCCACATCTAAATAGAATCTGTCCTGGTGCTTTGTAGTTGAAAGCACCTCTTATAAGGACTTAATTAACTGCTGTTGAGATGGCTTTAAATAGAGGCATTTTACATGTTGTCCTGTTTGCAGTATTTAATGAATACTTTTTGTGGGACTCTCTCTAAACAAATCAGTCAAAACTTTTGAAACTTGTGATTCAGTTGCTGTATTACTGCTGGAGCAAGTTTGCCTGGATAGCTCCTGAGAGGAAAAATGTATATATATTTTTTTAAAAGAAAGGATAAACTGCTTAGTCTAGAAATTTCTTTACAGTGCCATAAGAACGTTGATAAAATTTCGTAAAGTAGTGCAAATAATTGTCAGATATTGTCCTTTTTCCCCCCCCAAATCAATTTTTTTCATGAAGTCTGTGTAGTTCAGGAGCAATCCTGAAAGCTGTACTATTCTGTGTTGCTAGTGTCTAATAAATGAACTTAGTTTTCCTTCGTTAAGATGATGTATAGACTACTCTTGATGGGCTGCTCTAGAACCAGGGATGAGATGTGTCCTTGCTTCCGCGGCTTTGTGTGTCGTCAGCACTTTGTGTCCTATCCATTTAAGCTTTCAAGTGGGAAGTATAACAACAGCTCAAACTAGAAGGAAAAATAAGAAGCTGAAGGTTAAAACTGGACTGCTCAAAGTTGAGCGACAAGAATTGGGGTGTTTTGGGATGTCTTTGCTGTGAGGATCTTTCAGATGTGCCAGTTCCTCAACTGGCCTCAAAGAGTTTGCTTTTAATAGGCAGCGTTATCAATAATACTGGGATATTTTCATCTGGGTTTTGAAATTTGAAATTCACCTCTTTTTCTGTTTTTCTAAACTTCATTGGAAAGTTTTAATATGGCCACCAGCATAAAGTTCAGTGTCACACTTTCTTAAAGTGGAAATTGGGGATTTTATGAAGACTTGAAGTTATATTCATAATGTTTATGCGGCGTTGAGGCATAGGATGGGCATGGTGGCCTTCAAAAAACCAACTTGTTTTGGTGCATTCATGGTGTGGTAATAAAACACACAGAGGGAATTCGATTTTCTTCTGGTGTACCTGCAAGGACTTCACATTTTTGTAGAATCTATTTATGTGGTAAACTAGCAGGACTCCATCCATGTAACCTGTTCAGTGAAGTGCTTGATTTACCAGCTCAATTTGGGGCTGCTCCTCAATGAGAGAAAATGCTGTTTTGCTTCAGTAATTCTGAAAGCTAAAGTTAAGATATTAATCAGCAACGACTGCTGAACTTCACCCCAATTTGTCTGATCGGTTTTGGCTTTTTGTAAGATTTTTTTTTTTTAGGGGGTCAGTGTCTTGACAAAAATATGATAAACATTGTATGGACTTTATTAATAGACTGAATTCAAACTTCACGCCTAGTTAAACAGCACGGTTACATGAAGCAGCTGAAGATGTCCTCATCAAGACTTAGCATAAACATTGAATCATTTAAATAGCACCTGCTGACTTTCACTGTCAATAAATGTAGGTTAAAGACATTTCTTAGGGGGCACTTTGGTATGCCTTCATGCCTGCAAAAAATCGGAGAACTTTTAATGGTCTCTTAAAATTGAATAAAGTAGTGTTTTCCCCTTACGGCTATCCAAAATTTTCAGTCCCCTTTCTTCTTATGTTGATTTCTGCCTGTATTTTCCAATCTCTGGAGCAGATGTGATTCCTTTTGTATCTGGTGAATACAGTTTTTCATGTGCGTGATTGTAACCCAAATCATATTTATAGCTGATGATACTGCTGCTCTTAGATTACATTCTCAAAATCGCCAACATCTGGACAGTATTGGATTGACCATCTATGTTTAGGCAAGATTTTTTCCATGCGTACGTGTTCTGAAGTAGTAGGGATATATTTGCGTCTTGGTCTTTGGCACTCTTAGTGCAGGAGTGAACCGCACAGGTAATTTTTGATCAAGAGTCGTTTTAGGGAAGAAGCATCGAATACACTTCACTGAAGTTCAGTTCTGTAACCAATTTTGAATTGTAATTAAGCCTTAATGTAAAATGATTTGGTTCTATTCTTAGACCATTTACTGTTAAGTTGCTGTTCAGCTTTCCAAATCTTATGCCTTAAATTAAAAGATGCAAGAGCACTGGAATTTGAATGCCCTGAAGGTTAGAATGAAAAATAACTTAATGCAATCCTAGGACTCTTTACCAAAGAAGAAAAGGAAGATCATCTGAGATTATTCCAGGAAGGAGCCTAACTAGCAGCTCAACTCAGTGGTTTCAGGTAGCAAATCCTTAGACGTGGCAACAAGTCTTTTCACTGATGTAATTTCTAGTGTGTGTATTATGATTGTCATTGATAGTACTCAACTCTCAGGAGAAGACGAATGATGCAAAGAAAAATTCCAGATTTCTGAAAGTATTGAAGTACTTCTGCATCGGGAAGAGGAATCTCTCTTTATTTACTGCATTATGTTCCTTAGGTATTAAGATTTGGTTTTGACGGTGGTGGAGGAATGGACTCTTGGGCAGAGATAATGAAACAGATAATTTTGCAGGGAAATACCACCAGCGCAATATAAATCAGAAGAATCCAGAAGAGTATTCTCATGTTAGATGATGATAGCCTATCATTTTTAGCTTACCCTATTTTAGCAAAAGTTATTTTTGGAAAACATTGTTATGTTTGAAGATTTATACATAGGTTCCTGCGTAAACTGCCCATGGATATGGCTTGTTCTGGAAAAAAATCCTGTTTTAAAGTTATTTAAGCCAGAAATTCATCCTTATCTTTTGAACGTCTGCATGTTTTCAAATTGTTTCTGTGGTGATTAGTTTCTCATTCAAGTTGAGAACTTAAAAGTGGCAGTAAAATCTGGAAATCTAGTTGAAGCGATAGCTTCTCTTGCCACTTTCTCACATTTTCTTCAGTAAATAAGAGCAAGTCCTTCATAAGAACATAGATCGCGCTTTTCGTTCATATTCCACTAAAGCCTACTAATTTTGGTGAAGTGGAATAAAGTCCTGAATATTTATTTTTACTCTTAACGTGCTTATTCCAAAGACAATTGTAACTGCAAGAAAGGGAAACTATTGTGTTGATTCTGACTTTATGCCGACATTCAGAGCAGTTTTCTGAATTTGGAAATGTCATTTTTATAACTGTTCTGCTTGAAGCTTGTGGTCTGGGTTCTGGAGGAGTGCGTAGCTCCATCCCTTTTTGCAAGAGGAGCTCAGCGCAGAGCAACAGTTGTGCTTACCAGAACCACTCCTCGAAGAGCAGATCCACACTTCCAATGTAATGTCTGTCCAAAGTGGCTTAATTACTTTTGATCTGTGTATGTAGCATTTTACATCTTCCAAGTCTTTTACAAGCATTTAATTAGGTATTTAAAAATAAAATACTGAGATGTAAAAATTGGATCTTATGAATGATTAATTACTGAAGATCTCCTTGTGGATTTTTTACTTAGTGCTGCACTTGTTTTTAATCATGTGTCTGAATGATACAACCTATAGGTAATATATGCTTCAAACAGTGGATTAATCCCCATAGGCTTTAACTGACATCATATATAAGATGAATATTAAGCTACCTTTACATGACAATAATAAAACTTAAATATTGGTGTTTCAAAATTGATAGGTTCAAAATTTTGTGTGAGAATGAAGTGGACTGTTAAAGCAGTTGAAATAATAAAACCACCCCCAACCAAACCACCACCCAGTTAATAAACAAACACGCTGTTAAAATTAAAGGCAGAGTAAATATTTAATGGACCTGACTTTCCTCCTTTTGACTTTATTCGATGAATCTAGCTTAGAAACCATCCATTGGGCTAGAAGAGACTTGGCATTCAGTACGTATTGCGTGTCTCAATAATAAATTTGTTGCTTCACTGAAATGCTTAGCAGTATAACTTTCCAAAAGCTCTTTTTTGAAACAACCTGACCCAAGGGCTAAAGCTTTTTGGCGAAGGTGAAGTTGGCATGGCATTTGCAATGTGTGCGACTGTGTTTACATTGTAAAAATACACAGAAATTGGAGCTCAAATTATAACTGAAATTTTGTGTAACATTAACGCATGAAAGTAGAAACACAGCAAGTAGGAGTTGCCTGTAAGCTATTATGTAAACAACAAACATTTTTTTTGGTTTTATTTTTTAATTTGCTTCTATTCCAGGTGCCTTATGAAGTGTTAACGCAATTGCATTTCTGCCTGGACTGAAGATGTTACAAGGATGAGGTGTCTCTAAAAGCGTTTAATTTATCTAAATGTGCTCGCAGCAAAACTGTCTCTATCGTTGAGTAAAACTGGCACACAGTTAGCTAAAGGTGTTCTGCAATTGGTCCAAAAATTGCATTATTAAGGAAACGTTTAGCCAAAGTGGTGTGGGGACTATTGAAATGATAACTAAACAGAGTGTTTTGGTAGAAAGTCAATACTAAATGTCACCTGTTTTGACTCTTTGAACTCCTCTTTACTGCCCAGCTTCAGGGGAACTTTGAGCTTCCAGCTTCAGAACCGCTTTGAGGACACCTGAACTGGTGCCCAGAAGAGAGAGCTCTGTGGTACCAGCGCTCTGCTGTATTTCACCTAGGCGTATAGGCGTCATTTTATAGCCTGAATTAACTTTTAGGCACTGACTTGCTGACAATATAAAATTAATTTAATCTTTCTCCAGTGGGACTTCTTAGAACCCTTTTACGTATGCTTACCTCAGTGCCATTTTGTCTTTAGTAATGGAATTATACAAGATTTATTCATTCTTTGATTTTAAACTGAATCTTGTAAATCCCCATACTCTGGTTTAGGGAAAGGCAGCCATTCCCAACTAAATTGTAACTGGAATGAAGAGGACTTTACTATCCAAGATATAATACTGTTCCTTCTCCTTCCCTTCCCTCATCATCCTCCAACACCACTGCCTCCCAAATCCGGTCTTAAATGTTTGTTTGGTTTTTTTTTTCATAGAAGTGTATGTACAAATATAACTTAGGTTAATATTGGAGGTGATTGTACAGTCTGATAGTGGAATACTTCTCCCTGTGTTGCGTGAAATCCGGTGTGTAAAAGCAGAATAAGGATTCCAGAAGCCATGACTTTGCAAGATCTACTGCTGCTGTTTTTAAAAATATATAAAGAAATCACTTTTGAGATGGAGGAGGAGCTTCCCAATAACACCTCCTGCAGGGGCTGTCTTCTGCTCCCCGATCTGTACTCACTTTCTTCTTTCCAGGTGAATTGCTGCTGAGATCCACCAGAAATTCTCTTCCTTATGTTGACCTGTAGCTGAGAGCTCCTTCCTCCGCTCCCTGTGCCTGGCTGCTAAGAAGTTTTGAGACTGTGATCATATGGACGTCTGTACCACTGAATCTTTCTTCTTCCTTAGCTTCATGGTCATCCAGACTTGGTCAGAAGATCCTTGGGATACATTTTACAATATTTCCAAGTACTCTTATGGTTGCATAGAGGTGCTGCTTTGTGCTATCAATATTTATGCTGAGGTTCGAAGAGGCTGCCTTCTGCAGCATTTCGTGAGCAGTTAAAATAAAAAAGTCATTTGAAGAATATTTTAAGCCTAATTGGAAACGTGTTTTAAAAAGCTGTAACTATGTAAGACAAGAAGGAAAGCTCAGTCTTCAGGCTGTGGTGAAAAATATCCTCATGGGACTGTAAATACTGGGTGGTTTTTTTTTTTCATTCCCAGCAAATAATAAGAGCCTGTGCTCTTTGAAATGTAAAGGTGACCTGTGAGAACCTTGAGTTAATTAACCAAGCGTAAGGCTTTTTCCCCTTGTTTTTCTGGATATCTTGTGTAGCAAACATGACCATATCATTCATCCTTCCTGTTCTCTGGTTTTAAACTCATCTGTGTGACACCTGCCCCTTCTCTCTGCTGTGGGCAAGAACAATTACTGTTTGGGGTATTGTTTTCAAAATACTGAAGATGAGTGTCATCAAAAGGTGAAGATTTCCTTTTAGAAATATATAAAGGGTTAATATTCTCGTACTTGGGACTCCTACACATGCTCTTGAAATATGAGGGCTTATTTTAACAAATTGTGGTGACTGTATATGAAAGGCAGCCCTGTATCTTGCTGATGCTTCTGACACAGTGAGCAATGGCTTAAGAAAGTCAGGAGTAGAAACCAGCTTCCAGAATCCATTCTTGAGAGCCATGGCCTTAAAAAAAAAATAGCGTTAACAAAACTTAGAGTAAGCCTTTATGGAAGTGAAGGGAGTTGTTTGTTTCCAGTTGAACAGATTTCACTCTCAGCCACTCTAGCGTAGATTTTACTTCCATGTGCTCTCAGCCATGTCCTCAAAAGGATCACGATGTATGAAGTGCTGCGGCCAGAGCTGCTTAATGTGACACAGGACGGGACACAGTTGAGTCCTCATCATGTCTCTTGGATTCATCTGGATTTTTCCAACACTGAACCGATACTTGTGGCCTGTACTTGTGTACCACTTAGGAGTTGAAAGTGTTCGAGACCTTTCCTCTAAGTATTTTGTCTCATCCCTCTTAGGGCTTGGGCAAAATTCCCAATTCTCCTTGTTCTTTTGTTTTTTCCTATCTGGGGACTTACACTAGTTCTTGATCTTCTCCTTACCTTAGGTTCCGTCTTCCTCTTCTTGCTATCTGGTAATTTGAATGAAACCACATTTACCACACTATGCAGCAATTAGTATGTGCAATTCCGTTAATCCTCCTCCTTCCTGCTGCTTGTTGTTGCACGTGTTTACATGCATACTTCTATTATCCCTTCTTAGCATTTTTGTTACTGGTCTTTACAAGATCTAAGACTCTCTTTCCCCAAGGAAAAGCTTCTAGCTTGGTCTGCTGCAGACCACAGAAGACAGTTTATGGCTTCCACACCAGCTTAAAGCGTGTACGTCGTTCAGAAATGGGCAGGATTCTGCCTCTTCAAGAAAACTCAATTGCTTTCGGCCTTATTTAAGCAGAATGTTTGACCCTTCTGTACAAAATGATGGGAGATTCAGAGCTCTAAACATGAGAGATGACAGATGTTTTTGCTAACAGAAAACTGGAAGTACTTCTCACAAAGTGGCATTGGGTAACTTCCCAGATGCGTGGTGTTGCACCAGATGAGGAAAACTGAAAGTGCATGAAGCTCCCCCTAATTTTGGCTCTCTTTTTTAGAAATCTTTTAAACTGTGAAAATAGACCTGGTTATGTTATGTGGTTGACTTGGAGTTCCTCCGCAGAAAACTAGACAAGTGGCTGCGTCTCCAGAACACAAGGCCTATAGTTCATAATGAGTTTTTATAGCTGTGCTTAAGAGGTAACATTTCCATGCTTTTTAAATTTTGCTATCTTGACAGCGTAATCAAACTATTACATTTTGCTTTCTGTAATTTTAATAGACTTGCTCCTTCCTGTTGAGTAGTGAGAGGCTGGCTCTTGTTTATTCTTTTCTACAGGTTAGTGGATGTGGCGGAAAAGCCACCAACTTTTAGGTGAAAACTTTGCAATGTACAACTTAATTGTCTAAAAACACAGCTGCCAAGCCCGTAAACTGGGTGGTTATGAGATGGAACGAGAGGACTGACCCATGTTCAGTGTTTCATTTCTTCAGGGCCATGACTGAGGAAATAAACCAAGATTTTTTGCACTGTGCTCTTTCATATATTTCCCATTTTGTGAGGAAAAGTAAAGCTAATTACTGACAAAACCCCACAAGAGTTAATGAAGCTATTTATCACCATGTATTTTTGTCACTGTCACAAGGCTTGGTGTGTATCCCAAGGGAAATCTTGCCCATGCGTTAATAATCAGTCGTATTGTTCTACTTTTATCAACTCCGCCAGTGCTTATTAGGATTTACTTAGTGGAAAAGAATACCGAGTTTCAGTCATTAAAGTTGTGATTATTCTCCACAAATCTTTATTGATTTGCGTGAACCTTTCATATACCGAAATACAAAGGGGAGCCTTGGCCAGCTTTTTGTGTCTAAGCTGTGCCTTCTACTCTGGCCTGCTACAGGCCACTGATGATCAGTCTTAATATGTGGCTTAGTTTATTACTGATAAATAGAGATATTAAACTCCAGGTAAAAGTAACTTGCATCTCCCTCAAGAAAAAAAAGTGTAGTACTAAATAAAACAACATTCTAACATGTCTGAAGAAAGGAAGCAGGCTGATGTTGACTTAAAAAAAAAGGTTGATAATAGAAAATGCTTTTTTTTCTACCTCTTCCTTTTCCCTTTAGCTACTGCCAAGCTTTAAATACAAGTGACAATTCTTTGCTTCTCTTGCTGGTCTTAAAATGCCTAGAGACAGCATAAAATGCATCCATATGACGCTGAATACTTAGATCAGTGGCACAGCGGGCTTTTATCCAGTCGTCCTTCAATATCTAGTTGTCAGCTTTAAAACTTTTTTTTTTTCCCCATAGTGTGGCATTAGGATCTTGGTGGAGTGCTTGCCTAAAAGGTAGAATCCTTTGGGAGAATTGTTACTGTGCTTGTTAGAGGCAATTTCTTGTCCATTTTCTGTCCCTGGGGAATGCGTATGTGAGGTTTAACATAAGCTTAACGTTGCTTCAGAGTGCATCATGTGATTGTATTGGGTAGTGCGTGCAGTTTTTTAGGAGCTGCGGCGTCACGGACGCTGAGACTAGCTGAAGCAAGACTTGGGGGGCACTGCTTGAAAGCAATTAGCGAAGATCATAATGAGGATGTTCTGGCAGGTGTTGCGCAAAAGGACCCTGGTGCCAGAAGGACTGGTGTTTCACGTTTGGGAGAGCTAGGCAGGTTCTTTGACCTGCACAGGGAGGCTGTTAGTTTTTTACATAGTACAATTGTGCTTTTAATATTTCAGGCTCTGCGTTGGGACACTGAGGATGTTCTCTGGAGCGTTTCCTGTTGCCTGAGAATTGTCTGTTCCCTCTCTGTTGCAGAGGTGGTCTGTGAACAAGTGTTTCCCAGGGTCTGCATCCCACCACTGCAGCGTGAAATCAAGAGAGGGGCTTAACAGCCAGTTGCAAGGATGGTATTTTTCACACCTTTCCTGGCCCACACTTCCCCAAAAGGCTTCCAGAGGTATTAGCAGATGATCTTGATTAGCAGAGCCTAGTTCAGGACACAAAATACTTCAACGTACGCTTCTTTTAAAGGGTGGTGTGAAAATTTGAGGAACTTGGAGATGCTAAACTGCAAAACAGGAGTGAGTCAGCTCAACTGTCAAAGGGGAAGGTGGAATCTTCTAGCGAGATGTGACCATAAGACCTCTCCCAACAGAGCAAGGGACATTTCCACCTGTTGGTGTGTCTGCTTGCATCTTTTTCAGTGTCAGAAATAATACTGTTCACAGTTCCTCTCTGAGCTTTTTTTCTCAGCGTTAAAAGCAGGTTCCCTTGGAGAAGGGAAGTCTAACCTGAGATTTTTAGAATGAAAGCCAACAAAGTTGGTACTAACCAACATGTGCTGCAAGATGTCCCTGCCTGGGGGACAAGGTGGTCTTTAAAGGTCCCTTCCAACCCAAACCATTCCGTGGTAACTCTTTTGCCAAATATGCACAGAAAACTGAAATAGTGTACAATGGGAATTAGACTGGGAAAATTTATAGTGCAAGATTAGGAATAAAATGTAAACTTTTTCATTTAAGGAAAAAGACGGCAGTCTTTTAATAGCTTTCGCTGATTAGCTGTGTGTTCTTTGTTACGGAGATGAAAACATTAACAGAGTTCAACTAGGTTTAAACCCAAGCGTGTGTCTCTCTAAATGTGTAGCTAATCTAAAGTCAGACTGAGAAATTTAAATTTGAGACATGAACCAATTCTGAACTGCTAGATTTTGGAAATATATTTTTTTTGTTCTCTTCTGGAGAGGGAAAAAAATAATCCTCGAGTTTTGCAAGTTTTCTCTGCAGTGGATTGTATTGGCTTTTACTTAAGGACAAGATTGGGAGTGTAGTTTCACAGAGGTGCTGTTTTCTGTTTATCTATAGTAATATTGGAAGGAAAAAGAAATCTCGACTAGAAACCTGACACAAACTAATTCTTCTATTAATGCAGATGCAGAACCTCTCAAATTCCCTTGAATATATTCGCAGTTGTCTTGTGGCAGGCTGAACTCGAAGGACAATTTTCTCATGGAGTGTGGTACTCGTGAAAATTTAACACTTGTGCCAAAATCTGTGGCAGAATCCCATTGGAAGACAGTCGCTGTAGCCAGGGCAGCTTTTTAGGCCTTAGTTTCGCTAATCCCTCTGAATGAAGCACCAAAAGCAGGTGTCCATGTATCAGCATAAATAATCTGCTATCTGTGGGGCTTTAATTAGTGACTGAGAATCTTCTTCCTATTAAGTGGACAAATAAATTAAATATATATTGTCAGGGACAACCCAGGTATCAAAGATCATGTTTTACTGTTGAGACAGGATCCTTCTCTGTTGAGTTCTGAGCTTGTTGTCGAACCAGAGCTGGTGGTTTCCTTAGGATGGAAAAGGATATAAGGATATGCTCATATCCTTAGTATATAACAAGCCAAGTTAGAAAAACTGATGTTGCTTAAGCTTCTGTGTAACACCAGTGTTCACTTGTTAGAGGCCTTGTTAGGCATGGTTATTAGCAAAACTCTGGGAAAAAATACTTTCTAGGTCAGAAAAGTGCTTCAACCTCAATGTCCTTCTGTCTTGCGTGAAGTATTGTGGCACAAGCAGCGCCTCATCACTTCTGTTAGGAAAGCAGCACTGTGTACATCCTCTTCTGAGCTACTCAAAGGAGTGAATGAAAATTAATGTTAATGAGCTTTTCAGGCTAACATGTATTTTCATAGTCATCTTTTTTATAAGGCGGTTACTGAAGTGTTAATCATTTGATTACTGGTTGTTGTAGATAAGGGAGTAATTGGTCCCTTTTTGTAAATGATGGAAATGCGTGACAGGAAAGAGCAGTCGGCCAGGCAGCAGCCGTGAAAACTCTTTGTTTGTGAGGGTTATTGCCTGGAGAGATTGACTGGAACTAAAACCCCTTTGCTCTGGTGACATCTGGGTTGTGACAAAATTATATTTCCTATTTGCTTCTCAGTAGCAAGGGCATGTCTTCCTGCAAGGTCTCAAATGCTTGTGAAACTTGCATAATTTTTGGCATTGCTTGAAATATGTATTCATCAGTTTCTATTAGAAGCCATTAAAAAATTAATCTTGGGCTATGGCTGGGGAGAAGAGTTGAATCTTTAGCTCCTGAGTGACAAATAGCTTTAGTGGTGTCAACTGTTTGAAGACGTTTCACTGAGACTTAAGGTGCTGCAAATTTCATTGATTTCCTGATTTCTGTTTCACTGATTTCAAATTTCACTGATGCCCATGAGCTGGCCATGTGCCCTTGTGGCCAAGAAGGCCAATGGCATCCTGGGGGGCATCAAGAAGAGCGTGGCCAGCGGGTGGAGGGAGGTCATCCTCCCCCTCTGCTCTGCCCTGGGGAGGGCACAGCTGGAGCACTGGGTCCAGTGCTGGGCTCCCCAGTTCCAGAAGGACAGGGAAGTGCTGGAGAGGGGACAGCAAAAGGCTACCAAGATGCTGAGGGGACTGGAACAGCTCTGGGATGGAGAAAGGCTGAGGGATTTGGGTCTCTTTAGAAAAGAGATGGCTGAGGGGGGGACCTTATCAATGCCTATAAATACTTGAAGGGGGGGTGTCAGGAGGATGGGGCCAGGCTCTTCTCAGTGGTGCCCAGGGACAGGACAAGAGGTAATGGGCACAAACTTGAGCATGGGAAGTTCCACCTAAACCTGAGGAGGAAGTTCTTTCCCTTGAGGGTGGCAGAGCCCTGGCCCAGGCTGCCCAGGGAGGTGGTGGAGTCTCCGTCTCTGGAGACATCCCAAACCCGCCTGGAGGCGTTCCTGTGCCCCCTGCTCTGGGTGACCCTGCTCTGGCAGGGGGTTGGACTAGATGATCTACTAAGGTCCCTTCCCACCCTATGATTCTCTGATTCCTGGGGCTGTAACAAATATGGATACAGTAGATATTTTCACCATAACTCTTCAGAATCCTTCAGGAAAATCATATCGTGCCCCCTCTCTCTGAAAGGAAACCCTTTGAGTGAACAGCAACGTCTGTGAAATGCAGGATTGTTGCATCTTTTTTCCATAAGCTTAGCGTTTAAAATGGTGCTACTGTGAAAATGGACTTGCTTCCTTTCTTTGTGTCCCTGTTATTGTAGCGTGTGAGAATAAGCTGCAGATGATATCAGCCGTTCACATAATAGCTTTATGTGTGCTCATCTGCTAGGTAGGTGTCATTCCTTGTTATATCATGCTACTTCACTCGACTCTGTTGCTTCTCTTCCTGCTGTTCTGCACCAGACAGTCATAAATATTCATGCAGGTTTCCTACCATCCATTTAGGCTTGTATACCTAGCTTATGGTCTGTTCTAGTTTGGGAAATGCAGGCTTTTTTTAACGCCGGAGTGCTGAAGGCTGTCTAGTGAGCTAAAAGGCTGATGTCACAGTTTCTGATTTGTGAAATTGCTGGCAACTGCAAAGATAATCAAGGCTTTAAAATATTTTGCTCGGAAATTCTTCCATCGCAAAGGGTTGACCGAAGTTCAAGGCGGTTGGTTGTTACATGGTAAAGGGAAAATGGAAATTTCATCAACAACAAGCATTTCTGGCTGTGCTGTTTCTTACTTAATTGTAATAATGAGTAAAACTCGTCTTTGCACCTTTAGCAGATGCTTGGCTGTAATAAAACGGTCTCAATTTGCCTTGAAAAGTCCAGTTTAGATAGAATCTTTGTAAGGACTATGAGAAAATGAATAACTTGTTTGGTATCTTTCGGTACATTAAAATACTTGGGGCTCTGTGTAGAGGGGAGGGGAAAAGGGATGTTCTGAGGCCAGTTACCCTCTTGGTCATTTCACTGGTTTGGTGGCCAGATCTCATTGAATTCATCACCATTTGGTGTAGAGCCCCACTCTCGCTTTTCTCCACTGGGGCGATGCCATTACTGTTCATCTGGGAAGGTGTTAAAATATGTGTTTAAAAAAAAAAAAA
>VXBO01011154.1:24065-48496 GCA_013400135.1 Rhinoptilus africanus | reverse complement strand
GTCAAACCTGCTGAGGGTGCACTCTATGCCACTGTCCATGTTGCTGACGAAGATGTTAACCAAGACCGGTCCCAGTACTGATCCTTGAGGGGCTCCACTTGTCACTGGTCTCCACTTGCACATGGGACCCATTGATGGCCACTCTGGGTGCGGCTGCCAAGCCAGTTCTTTATCCACTGGATCGTCTATCCATCAAACCCGTATTTTATCAGCTTGGAGATCAGGATGTCATGCGGGACAGTGTCTAAGGCTTTGCTCAGGTCCAGGTAAATGACGTTAGTTGCTCTCCCGTATTGCTTTCCCCATATTGAAGTGAGGCAAGTTGAGATGTTCCAGCTCCTGCTGGTCCCCTCCAGGGGAAGGTGGCGTGGAGTAGGAAGACGTTGCCCGTTGATTATGAGTTAGGCTTAGTCCCAGCTCAGCTGTATCGCTGGTCTTACAGGAGTAGAAAGTAACTGTTGTGACAGCGAATGTTTCAAAATGAATGTCATATTACTTGTCTTAAGGTCCCTTCCAACCCAAACCCCGAACCATTCGATGATTCTATGAAAATGAGACGACAAGGTAGCCTCATACCTGGCTGGAATGTTATGAGACCTTGGTTATGAAGTGAAGATCTTGCCATATTTTGTGGTTTTACCTGGCTGAGCTGAGTGACAGCTACAGAGGAGCTGCAGCCTCACAAATGGCTGCATGAAAAAGGCTTCGCCCATGTCCCTGTGGAGTTTCAGATGTGGGCGCACATGCCGCAGTGACACCTTCGGATTGCAGTGCTGACTGCCTTCCTGCTGCTGAACAGCCAAGTAACCACACCAGTCACAAGCTGCGTCCGTCGCTGGGGTGGGTAATGGCATTTTTAACAGCAGATGAACCTGCTTATACAAAAAGATAGAGTGAAATACCCTGTCAAAAGAAGGGTGAAGTTAATGGAGTGATGAGGACTGCAGGAACTGTGGGCAGACGGTAAACAACCCTCTCAACAATAACGCTCTTCAATCTTGTCTTGTGCTACCGTGATGCGACAGCAGGGACTGCCATATGTGTGACAAATACAGAGAGTGTGACATTGAGGAGGTGCGCAGCGAGATGTGTTTTAAAGCGACGTAGGTACCTTGTTTCATGAGCAAAAAGGGCTGTCTTGTGTATAATGATCTGTGGTAAGGGTTGTCAGACCTATTACATGTGTTCATTTAGTTCAACTGAAATTTCTGAATGACATGGTAGGAACTGGAACAATCAAGTTATTTCAATTTTTATCTCAAATCATGGATGTTTAAGAGTAAAAGTGCTTCTTGGGAGTGATACAGGTGCCAGTCTTTTTCAGAGAAATGCACCTATTATTGATTCTGTGATTGTAAAGTCAAATGATTGCTCTTTTGCTTGTAGGGAATTTAATTGCACAGTATGGATCTGTAGGACACAGAGTAAAACTCCTCCTGAAACCATTTTTAAATCATTTAATACTGGCACTGAAATTGTTCCTTGAATCTGTTTTTTCTTTTTTTCAGTGGGGAAGACTTCCTTGATCACCAGGTTCATGTATGACAGCTTTGACAACACCTACCAGGTAAATTAATCCATATTATTGTCTTCTGTAAGGCCCCTCTGTTGATGTCTTCCATCGCAGGAAGATGCCATTTGATTGCAGTGGATAAGAGTTGGTACACTGACCAAATTCTTAACTGTAAAATCGTTAAGCTGTGTATTTTAATAATCTTTCAGAATGGCATTTCGGTGTTGGATTTTGCTTGCGTAGCTTATCTGCTGCTTGCAGTGGGATGAGCCGTGATTCGAAAGGATAGGCTTCTTAGGTATTTCCAAATCGTAGTGGTTTTTCAGTCTACCATTTTTCTTTTCACACCATTTGCTACCAAACCACCAGATCTAATGCCTTTGTGGGGAAAAAGTAACAGGTACCCAGCTCTTAAAAAAGAAGCAAGCTGAGCTGCAACGAAGTTCTGCGGTGGGGTGAACAGGGACTTGCGGAGCCGAAAGCAGTAGATTGTAAGGCTGGGCGTTCTTTAGGACGCTATTTTATTCTGTCCACTGGAACAAAGACCACAAAACTGGTTGTCGTCCACGTCCTCATCCTGTGACTGCTTGTTTATGCTTAGTTATTTATTATTTAAACAAAATTGGGTTGGCAAGGTTGGGGCCGAAGCAATGGTTGTCTTTTATTCCAGTTGGCCCTGCAGCCCCCTCGCTGTTTGGTAACGAGTCAGTTCAAGTTGACGCAAGCTAACGTTTCTAAATTCTAGGAGAGGCATTGTTGCCCACTCCCAGAATTTAGGATGAGCCTGAAAAAGTGACGAGCTATAAACATCCTTTAGCTTCACAAAGTGTGTCTTCTTCAAACAGAACATGTTTCATGACTTGGTTACAGTTGGTGACGTTCTGAATACACTAAGCTGAGAAAAATCTGTTTCCTGATGAATGTGACGGGGTTTTTAAGGGGGTGGGAGGAGGAGGTAATGGGAAAAAAAGAAGAAAAATGCTGTGACTCTTCTGTTACTTAGTGTCTATCCAAGTGTCTCCTTTAAATCTCTTTACCCCTTAGTGATTTCCTTCCTGCCTCTTAAGCAATTCCTCATTGCTGCTGCTAGGCAAGTTGGGGAGAATGAGATGGAAGTTCTCACTTAACTATGGGAGAAGCAAAGCTTTTATGGTGTAGGAGGGCTAGAGTACACATCATTGCTCCCAAGGGAGCAAACATCCTTTCAAATTCTACCCGCTGTAATTACATGGACATGTGAATGCAGTTCTTTTATTTAATCTGTTGGTTTTTTTTTTTCCCCCACAGTATTTTTCTTTCAGGTCTGCTCCTTTTCTCTACGGAACTTGCGTCCTAGTTCTTTCTTGAAGAGTTTTGACCCTCTGTGCTTTATGATAATGTAGTTGTCTCCACGGGAAGCTGGTCTGACATAATATCCTAAATGATTGCAAAATGAATGAGTGGGGCTTAAAACAGTAAGAAATCTGAAGGGCTTACGAGATAGCTTCAATTTAGCTATCATTGATACGTGTGTAGTTTGGGTGGTAATGTACTTGGTACAGTGTCATTCATCCAAAGACCTCTATTTTACTGAAGTCATGACTGAGGTAGGGCGATACGTCCTATTTTGCTACAGCTGCAAGAAAGAATGAGTCATAAAAGCTCCAGTAATTTGTCCAAAATCACACATGTTAGTGTCAACCAGAATATAAATTTTTCGATGCCCGGGATTATATAGGGACCTCTCAAAGCCAGGTGCTTGGATGATAATGCATATCAAACCCTCTACGTGGTTAAGTGTAGCTGTAGGTTAGGGGATGGATGATTTGCTCGTTCTGGACATTTCTGATAAATTTTGAATGCGTATTTTCTGAAAGCTGCCACAACCTATCATTTGAACAAGGTTTTTTGTGTTCGGTTGGTAAAAATAGAAAGCTGCCGTTTAATAAAATCTGTGCTGTGCATTAGTTTTCTTTTGCTTGCTGCTAGATAAGAGGAATTCAGCTGTTGCCCGTAGCTTATTAATAAGCTGTTTTCATGCAAGCGGCGCTGTGAATCAAACAAGAACTCGCTGTACTGTGTCAAGGAAACCCAAACACCTGAAATAAAATTGTGCCATCGGTGGTGTATATTTTACCAGGAGTGATTCCAATCTGTGGACGTGCCGGGAAAGATTTTCCTTGTTCTGTGGCACCGTATATGATGTATAATGAAAGACCAACACTGGCAAACATGACGATTCTCTGTGTGTTATGCAAGAGGAGAAATTATAGGCCACGCTTCCCTTTAGCTTGAGCCTCTTGAAGGAAGGGAGAGGGAGGACAGTGTTGGGTTGAAACGCTGGCCTGTGACTTGAAAGATAATTCAGGTTCTTGCTTTGCCTCAGGCTTCCTTGCATAGTCGTGGGTAATTCTGTGTCAGCAAGTATAGCCTATAAAATAGGGTAACAGCAGTTCCTTATTAGACAGTAGCGTTGTGAGGACAGATGGATAAAAAAGCGTCCTCATACACGGCCCCATCCGTAGAGGGCCCTCTCCAGCTTTTTTAGTTCTACTTGTCTTCTTTAAATTTGCAATGGGGCCTTACAGTACCTGGCATCGTCTTCAGAGCCTGACTAGTTCCTGCTTCTTCCATGTGGTGCACAGCATTTCACAAGTGGGTTAAACCTGCCTCCACCTTAATTACAGTAATTAGCTGACTTTCATGTCCATGTATTTTTCCCCAGCAGTTAGCAGGCTTTTTTTTTTAACTCTACTCATACATTGCACAGGGTTTCTTTACGCTGTAAAGATCCCCCAAGCTTTTTTGCTCCTTTTGTCAGAACTGTGACAAAATACCTCTTTGGAGGTAACCTATTTCACTGAAAGTCTGGGATGTAGAGTGCCCGAATCTGTTCCTTCACATCTGCTGCATCTCTGTACCCTTGTGGTAGGGTCAAAACAGGACAGGTGGACAAGTTTGTTTGGCTGTAAGTTATCCCATGTCATTCTTAAAGCTTGTGGGGGCTTAGGTCAAGAGCCATTTCACAGCTTGAAAGTAACAGACGTTCCTCTCAAGGGGATCAGCACAAATATTTTCATCTCCCAGATCTAAAATAAGTTTTGTGCCTGGCCTTTCTGTTGCATTTTCCATAGCGGGAGCGATCAAGTGCGAGAATCTCACTGACCTGATGCATTTCTGGGTGGCACTTGCATTCTCCCCAGGCATCCAGAGACTTCTTACGGCAGCTCGGGAGCTTCAGAGCTCTTGCTGCCGTGTGGCTGAGTGGGAGGGATGGCACGAAGTACAGGCTGAGGCAGGTTTTTGGGCTTTGCAGCTGATGTTCCAGCTCCTACAGAGAGCAGGGAAAATCTGGGTCTCCAGCAGTTTGTCATCCAGAATGGGATCCTGACTTGTATGTATGGTGTAAGATCTTAGGGGATTTGTAGCTTTTCTTCTGCAAAGTGAAATCAAATAGACACGAGGGAAAATAGAAGCATCTTTGAGGCAATCTTCTGAGGAGTACCCTCTGCCAAAACAATGGAAAACAAAAGCAGAAGGGACGCATGTTGCTGCGTTAGTCTTTTGAGGCTCCTCATCTCTGCCTGACAGTTTTGGTAGCATCTCTCTGAACTGGTAATGTCACAGTTCCTGATGACAGGTGAAAAATCACTGGGTAGCCGTCTTGGGATCCATTGCTATTTATTTTTCCCATATGCATCTTTGCTACGCCAAATCTACTCTCCTGATCCAGCCAGGAAAGGTTGTTTTCAGATGTGTTATATTTAGTTGCAAATGGAAATTCAGTTTGGGTTGTTCAGTTCTGCCTTTTTTTTAAATTTATTTTATTCGTTTGCAGCTGGTTTTCATGTATTGCTCACAGGCAGGCTGGCTGGCTCTATTCTTTCTTCCTACCACATAAAATATCTGGCAGAATACAAGGAATTAATTATGGGGATATATAGTGAGGGCATGAGAGCAGTCTAACAATACGGAGCATATATGATAAAATAGACTCTCTGTTAAAAATACCTGCTTCATTGTGGGAGAGCAGGGAAGAGGCTGTATCAAGCACCTTTGTCCTGGCTGAGAGACCTACCTCTTACCTCATGGGGGTTTTTTTTCTTATTTTTCTTTTGAAATCCATTTGTTTGGAATGTTTTTCATGTTCTATTGATGTTACTGAGCGCTGCAGCTGCCTGAGATGCTCAGTGTCCTGCTGAAGCCAGGGCAGCATTAGAGCCCCAACAGGTCAGCTCGGCTGTAATCCTGCTGCAAACGAGCTCCTGGAGCTTGGATTCACCCTCACTGCAGCCTTGAAAAATGGGGCGAAGATCATTTTTTTAAGAAACAGCTCTCGATAGTGCTTCATAGTGCTTTGCTCTTTCTCTTAAAACGCATCTAAGGATGTTCTATGCAAAGCTCCCACTAGTGTCTAGAAACTTGGATGCAGTTATGCTGCAGTGAGCTTTGGTGTTAACTGAGCTTGAGTAATTATTTGGGACCGTGTGCGTGCACACCCTTGTGTAGCAGCAGATGTGGTGATAGCTTTAATGAAAAAGGCTTAAAGTTAAGATACATTAAGATATTTGGCAGTCAGTGTGCCCAGATACCCAGGTTCAGCTGATGCACACTAATTTAGGTCGCATACATAAAAATCCTTGCTGATACTCTCATGACTGTATGGATTAAACTGGCAATATGCATAAACTGGAGTTAAGGTTAACAGTTTTTTGTGCTTTAAGATACTGTTCCATTTGGGGATATTAAGGAAACCGCCTGTTGAATCTTAAAGGTAAAGTTACATCCTGAAAGTAAGAAAACCAACATATTTTCCTTTCAGATCCACTACAGGTGCTGAATTCTGATGCGGCAGTAATTCTCCCTCCCCTGAAAATCACTACAGTTCTGACATTTCATTTAAGAGCTGTTGTTTTTTTCTTTTTTTTTTTTTTTTACAGGCAACAATTGGCATTGACTTCTTATCGAAAACCATGTATTTGGAGGATCGAACAGTGAGTAAGATTTCTGTTGCGCTTCTCTCTGTACAGTAGGAATGAGGATCGGCATCTGTTGTAATTGTGCAGCCCACAGCTTTGAGATCACTTGGAAGTACAGGCTGAGCCTTCCATCTACCAGCTGCTTCCAGACTGACAAGTGCTGTGGAAAAAGCTCCTTTCTCTGTTTGGGGAAACGGGAAATCACCATTTGGTTCATCTCTGGAGGGCTCATGAGTGCCATTTTACATGCGGCAGAAGGAGCTATGGTGTCATCCTCTTTGAAGGAAGAGATGATGCGCATAGTTTGAGGGGTGCATAATGGTGGGAATTTGGAGAAGGGAAGGGAACCACGCTTAACCCCTTCATTTTTTCATGCCACAAGACAGAAGGATAAAATATAAATTGTCAAAAGCGGACAAATTAATAGCTAGCTCAATAGTTCTTAATATTACTTATTTAAAAAGCAGGTTGCCTTAAGTAATAATCCACAAACGATACTTGTTTCTTTGCTTGGTGCAGCTCTAGTTCCTGAATTGAAACCACTCCTCTGTGGAAGCAAGTCTGTCGTTTAAAATGAGCTCAGATTCTTAATTAAGAAATTCTGCCACTGAGCTATTTGCAGAAGCAAATTGTGCAGTGCCGCATAAGCTTATGGTGGTATCGTATAAACCCACAATAAATGTGATTGCATTGAAAATGCATCAGTGATGGGTTGTTTTTTCCATAGCAGAACTGGCCCTTGCGCATCTTGCCATACACGTTGCTTTTAGTGTATTTTGCCTTTTCTTTCAGAACCTTGGTGGTAAGAGACGTTCAACCTCATCTGGGTGCATGTCCCTTTGCAGTGTGGCTAAGGCTTAAACGTAGATAAAAACTAGCATTTTATACTCCTTGAAAAATTCACGTGAGTAGCTTTTCCAGGGTTCTGACAGCAGCTGAAGGCTCTTCCTTTAGAAATCTGATGTGTGGTCAGATTCTTCCACCTTCCAAGCTGCTGGAGGTTACACGTATGAGTCCCGAGGAAGGATAGCAGCAGAGGATGAAAACCTTGTGTAGGCAGAACTGCAGGTGAACATTTGCCTTGCTAGTCCTCTCAGTCGAAAAGCTGAGCCGTTCTATTTCTCCCCTTTTGGAAGGGAAGCATTTTTTAAAAAGTGAAGACAGCGGAAAGCCAAGATAGGCGCACATACACCAATTTGGCTACTGCTAGCACTTGGGAGAGATTGCTGCAAAGGAGGAGACAGTATCCTGCTGCTCCCAGTTCCCAGTCATCTCCTGCATGAGTTTATAATTTTTATTTAGCTTTTTTCAAACAGTAAAATTTATTTACTCTTTTATTTTTAGTGGCAGTTTGGCTTTTTTAATTTTCTCCCACCCACAGATCAGGTTGCAGCTGTGGGATACTGCGGGTCAGGAACGTTTCCGTAGCCTCATTCCCAGTTACATCCGTGACTCTGCTGCTGCTGTAGTAGTTTACGATATCACAAGTAGGTATATTGCACTGGGTTTGACCTTTTTCTTATTTTTCTTGCTTGTTTGACTGATTTTGTTAGGTACGGTTGCAATTATGGGACACAGCAGGTCAAGAACGGTTCAGGAGCTTGATTCCTAGCTACATTCGTGACTCCACTGTTGCAGTTGTTGTTTATGATATCACAAGTGAGTGGGGGGAATTCTGCATTTCTAATACTCTGCCCCTTTCATCCTTTAGCCTAGCTTTGCATGTCCTATCACGGTCATCTGCTTGTTCTTCATTCTGGCATGAAAAAAAATGACATTTTCTTTTATTGTAGTCAAGTTTTAAGCTAGCCACCTGATTGCTGCTGTTGTCATGTGTAATCTGTTTCACAAACGACATCATTTTGTAACCCTTTGCTGTTGCATTCTCCTGAAGCCTTGAGCCCTGGCTGCTCTTGTTGCACTTTACCCTCTTTCATCTGCTTTTTTTGGATCATAATATCACCTATGACTTTTGGTCTCAAACACCTGAATCATGTTCATAGATATCCGAATTCTCAAATTAGAGACTTTGCACTGATAGCTGTAGCTTGCTTCACTCCATTTGCCCTCCNCCCCCCCCCCCAAAATATCTGGGCATGGGCTGGGGGGACAATGCATTAACTTCACTTCCATTTGAATCAGTCACTTTCACATTTTGCAATATGTAAAACTTACTACTAAGCCCTTATCCTTTAACAATTGCTCTTTCATTTCTTACTAAGGTATGTACATTTTTGTGAACTAAAATATTAGTGCTTTTTCAACCCTTCTCCTTCTGTCCCTCCCCTCAGTCCAGAGACCCCTAACTTACTAGTTTTCTTTATTTACAAAGAACAGAAATGTTGTTTGAGGAGAACTAAACCTTCAGACATTTTCAGTTTTAAAGCGGAATTGACCACGGGCCATGACCTAATTCTATACAAATGCAAAAGCTCTCCTCCTTTGATTTATAAATACTAGCAGATAATAGCAGGAATGTGGGATTTACCTATAAAAGCTTTAAGTGTTAAAAATTGCACTTTCATTTGGGCTAAAATGATAGGTGAGCTGTGAACTTTGAAATTTTTTTACTGACCTAGCAAATTCGATATTACCAAGTAGTAAAGAGAAGAATTAAGGTGCTGGCAAGTGATCAAGTCTTGACTGTCTAGCATACGATATATTACTATGCAGTAGAAGCCATTAAAAAAAAATCAATACTTGTGAAGAACTGCTGCAGAATCCCCCCCTTTTTTAAGTACCACAAACTACTTTGGCAACTCGGATGCTTTTTGCGTAGTAAATGCCAAGCTCCGTAGCAGCTTCTGTACAACTCGGTTTTCCTTAGGGAATGCAACTTTACAAACAACATCCTGGCTCCTTAGATCAGGGTAGCTTTCTAAAAATTCTTATCTTGCGGCTTTTAGGGACGTATCGTTAAGAAAAAGTGGCTGTGGATAGGTTAAATTTGTATTTCTGGTTCTATGCAAATGATTTGGAAATTATTCTGAACTCGCCGTTCAGTGATACAGGAGTTGCTACTATGTTGTATCACCCTGATATTTCCTAGAGAAAATCCTAAACCTAGCAAGTAAAAATTAAGCTGTACGAAAAGTGTAGTCGGTATTAAGTATTTTTGAGAAGCAATGCAACGGTAGGAACCTCTTGCTGTAGATGCACGAGTTGTGAGCAGTGTAGAATGCAATATCACATTTATCCCCTTTCTTGATGTAAAATATTTTATATTGAACTAAAAAAAAAGAAGGGAACTGGTCTAAAACACAGTGATAAGGCATCTCGTTTTAGACGGTGTCACAACCGAATTAGAGATTGACTCAGTTCCCTCCCTGGCTTCGAATTCACCCGTAATGAAGTTTTTTTAAGTTAATGCCAAGGTTTTCATATACTTCAGTGTGGGAGGCTTAGGGTTTCGCTTGCTGATTCTTCATCACCCTATTACGCCAATTCCAGAGAATATGAAGCTTTTATTTGAGACTTACAGATGTATTTACCAGTGACCTGTGAAGAATACCTGCGGTGATAATCCTCTCCACTGTTCTCTGTTAGATGTAAACTCGTTCCAGCAAACAACAAAATGGATTGATGATGTCAGAACGGAAAGGGGCAGTGATGTCATCATTATGCTGGTGGGAAATAAAACAGATCTAGCAGATAAGAGGTATGGAGGAATAACTCCTTTTTCACATGCTTTTCTTAATCTGCTGCGGTTTTCTCCTAGACAACCATTTTAAAAAGAACATTTTTTTTCCCCCAAAAATGCTCAGGTTTGTTTTAACTTGAGAAGGGTTGTTTTAAATTGAGAAAGCTCCATTTTAAAACTTCTTTCATTTGATTAAGCACAAGTTTCCAGCGTGATGCTGTGAATGAGTTGAGAAACTGTTGCCAACTTGTTCAGATATCAGGAGGGAATGGAGTGTCAACTGCAACCTGCATCAGGGAATGAATAAGCTAAAATTGTTACAAATATTCATGCTTAATAGATTTGCTCAGGTAAAAATGATGGCTGCAAGTAATCTTCCCTTTTAAAACTCTTCAGAGGTCTTCATAAGTTGACAAACTTAAATATTTTTCTTAGGAGTTGCGCATCTTCAGGTTTTGCTGCATTGTATGCCCTGCTTATTCTGGATTTGTGGTATTCTTAACCCAAATGACTAAAAAGTCACAAAGGTAAACCAAAAGCATGAAAGGGAAGTATTCTGGAGTTAATTGAAATCCCTGTTTCCTCAGAATAACTTCACTAGTAGACCCTTACTTCAGATTTATAACATCCCATTGTTTACACACACATGAGCTCTTTATGTACGCTCAGTCCTTTGTTAAAATAGTTTGGTAGGCTGCAAGTTGACAGTTGTTATTGGATATTAAAATCCATTGATTCCTAACTGTTCAGACACAAAAGCACAGCTTCCGGGACAGGGATTTGGAGAAGTCTAGTTGGCCCATGTACCAGTTCCGCTGGAAAGCTGAGTTCTAGGTTGGGAGCCAGGCGTGTGCCTCAGACGACCACCTCGTATGATGAAATGGTGATACTTGGCCACAGCTGTCCTCACTGTGTGGCATCTGTATGCAGGGAAAAAACATGAAATGCTTTCAGAACTGTAACTGTAACTCCTCCTTAGGCTGAAAATTAAAATCTTAATTTTCAAGGTGTTTGTCTGGCTTGTTTCCTAATTCTTTGTTATCTTCCCCAGACAAGTGTCCATTGAGGAAGGAGAAAGAAAAGCCAAAGAGCTGAATGTAATGTTCATTGAAACTAGTGCAAAAGCAGGATACAACGTAAAACAGGTGAGTGATGTGTTGGCTGCAACCAGCCCCGAGTCTACTTCTTTTAGTGCACCATCGTGGAAATCAGCATTCCCTGGGCAGCGGGAAGGCTTTGCAAAGGGTGTCAGAGGGACGTTTGTAGTCCATACGCATCTCGGAGTCAACTTGTTGGCTGAGGTTCAGAAGCATCCCTGACTTTGCAGCAAATGACTTGGAACTTCTCTAGAAAAGAGGAATGACTGAAGAAGCTTTGAGGGTACAGGATCATACCTTCCCTCATTCTTGATAATGCAGATTTAGTGTTTAGATTAAGGTATAAACCAGAAAATTGGGCTAACAGAGGTCTGAGGACTCTTTCTGATAACGATTCAGTGGATGATGATGTAGGCAAACCAGGCCAGGAGGAACGTGGTGGTTTAAAATGCTTCCACTGTACGGTGAGACAGTGTAAACTGGTGTTCCCACTCTGTTGGAAGGCACGGAAAGTGTGAGCAAACGTTCTTGGACAGCCTAAGCTATTTATTTCTGGTAGATGACGAGTTGCTTTTGAATCGGGGAAAGCAGTGAAATGTCTTTTGAGCTGATGCAACTGCAACAAAATTAGGTTTTATGTTGTGAGTGGCGGCTCTTTCAATTCTGACCTGCTAGATGAACTTTTAGCGCTTGGGTTAATGAAGATAAATCACTTGGCAAACAGTGAACTGGTGACAGTAGTAAACACCGCGGAAATGATCTGGTGTTTACATGAAAGAAATTTTGTTTGAGTTTATTAGTTATGTAAGCAGATAAGCTTACCAGCAGATCGCGAATAGAGCGCTTGAGCTGCACATCCCCACCGACGCAGTGCCTAATGGGATACTGCTTTTTCATTGATCTATCAATTTCTCATACGGAGTCGTGACTTGCTGAGGCATTTGGCAGCTGGTCTTATGATAGGAGGAAAAGCAGGATGTAGAAGACATTCATTCTTGGGTGTCTCCACAGAGCAAGCTCCTGCACACACATATGTGTATGTATAGTACGGGTTGGGGCTGACCTGCTGGAGAGCAGCTCTGGGGAAAGGGACTTGGGAGTCCTGGTGGACAACAGGATGGCCATGAGCCAGCAATGGGCCCTTGTGGCCAAGAAGGCCAATGGCATCCTGGGGGGCATCAAGAAGAGCGTGGCCAGCGGGTGGAGGGAGGTCATCCTCCCCCTCTGCTCTGCCCTGGGGAGGGCACAGCTGGAGCACTGGGGCCAGTGCTGGGCTCCCCAGTTCCAGAAGGACAGGGAACTGCTGGAGAGGGGACAGCAAAGAGCTACCAAGATGATTAGGGGACTGGAACACCTCTCTGATGGAGAAAAGCTGAGGGATTTGGGTCTCTTTAGTCTGGAAAAAAGACGGCCGAGGGGGGACCTTATCAATGCCTATAAATACTTGAAGGGTGGGTGTCAGGAGGATGGGGCCGGGCTCTTCTCAGTGGTGCCCAGGGACAGGACAAGGGGGAATGTGCACAAACTTGAGCATGGGAAGTTCCACCTAAACCTGAGGAGCAACTTCTTTCCCTGGAGGGTGTCAGAGCCCTGGCCCAGGCTGCCCAGGGAGGTGGTGGAGTCTCCGTCTCTGGAGACATCCCAAACCCACCTGGAGGCGTTCCTGTGCCCCCTGCTCTGGGTGACCCTGCTCTGGCAGGGGGTGGGACTGGATGGTCTCCAGAGGGCCCTTCCAATCCTATGATTCTATGTATATTTTATATAGAGAGTAACACACCAATATTTTGTATGCAGAGTTGTATCAGGAGTTGCTGAAACAGGGTTATAAATGACTTTGTATGTTATAGACGGGACTAAAGGGTCTATTATTAAAATGTCCCTTGACTTTATATATTAGTAGCAAAATTATTGCCTATATAATGCAGTAATTAGACGTGCTGACTTAGCACTGCCTTTCAGTGCATTAGCAGGCATAAAAGTGTTCGTTTCCAAAGTCCGCCAATTATCCTGCCACAACACAGAGGCTGGCTTGTAATTAAGGCTTGGATTCTGTGCTGGAATCCTTAATGTTTACTTAGACTAGGGGGTGTTCGCTTGCGAGCAGTTGCCTCGCTGAGAGGAATGACGATGATGATGAAGCTCTGTCTACTCCCTCTTTCCTTGAGGGAGTTGCTGTGCAGCTGACGTGTTTCCAGAAGTCCGTGTCCAAGCCTGTAAGGTACCTTGTGGCTTCCAGGGCCAGCTGGAGCCCTGATGATTTGGGAAGTAAGTAGGAAAAATCTCATATGTTTTGCCTGTCGTCTATTTTGGCATAAGATACTGTCAATTAATAAAACATTTGCTTTGTAAATCTACCACAGCCTTTGCCACGAAGGATGGTAACTCCATTTAATACATTATGAAGGAGCAAACGTTGCCTTTTTGTATTTTATGCCGAAGCCGTTCAGGGATTGTACTAATGAGGTTGTCAGAGCATAAAGCCATTCCTGTAGCTGTGGCCTCACTTGCATGTTCTCCAGAGAAAATTCTTAGTTGTATAACAGAGGTCTAGAGAAATTATGCCTCTGATTTTAATTGCCAGGTTACATGCCGTAAGACTACTTCTTTGAGAAAATAGGTTTGGTAATAAAAAGTGGTGGTGAGAACCTGGGGGCTGGTTCTGTCTGCAGTAAATGGAAGATTTGCTGTTCCGAGACATAATTTGTGTTCTTCACGAACATCAATAAACAATAATATCGAAAAAAGTTGGGGCTGTTACATATCGCTGCGTAATAATCTGAGTGGGTAATTCATGTAAGGTGAAGTCTTGTCAGAATTGGACAAGAGGACAGATTTTAAGTGACTTCATTCTCTGTGAACAACATCAAAACAAAAGACGGGAGTGGTTATTCAAAAAGAACTAAAAATGGATTTTTCTCCTGAATTTTGATCGTTGTGTTGCAGGCACGGACTGGGATTTTCAGAAGCTTCAAAGCTATTCTATACTGCAGAATATTTGAAACTCTCATTTTTATTAGTTTAATAAGCAGTTGTTGAAACAATTGTCAAAGGATAAGACTATTAATGCCACTAGTTATCTAGTTCTCTGTTTTCTTTGGAGCTTTTCTATTGAATGGTATGAACTTATTTTCCTAACTTGTCACTAAAATTCTTCCCCACTGAAATGGGAAAGCGTATGGGTACAGCTGCAGAATGCATGTCCTTCCCATAACCCATATCAAAGCTTTCTTTAATAAGTCAAATGCAAATTTGACCTTCCCATAACTGATCACTTCTATCCGTAATTCTGATTCTGCCGAACAATTACCGTCCCAGTTAATTCTCATTCAGGATTCTTAATTCAAGTGTCAAATTATTTTAGATACACAGTCCATACTTTGACTACATATAATGAAGCACGTTTATGTAAAAACTAAGATCACCTAGTGGTGGATATTAAAGGCTAATGTAAAGGTGAATTTTAGATTAGTGACTGGTCATTGGTTTGTCCACGAGGGTATAGGTTCGAATTTAGCAATTTCCATCCAGCTTTGCTTCTGTGTATGACTGAAATGTGTAGATGAGGGAATATGAACTGGTTTGGTTTGGGTTTTTTTTCCTTTTTTTTTTTTCTTCCACGTAAAACTCTTGCCTCCCAGTACTAAAACTTCTCGGATTGTCAGTGCTTCGCTTGCCAGCCTTGAGCAGTTCAGAAAAGCTGACAAAACGCTGTCGTTTCCCCACTGTACTCTTTTCCCAGCACAAAATCTGTCGTCTGGATCGAAGTCCTGTGCCCTGGGTTAAAGGTGGGGAATGGCACAAGTTAATGCAGAAGGAGAGTTGGGATGAAGTTGAACCCTTGGTCCTCCATCATTGGTTTCTTTGAATTTCCATCCCTTTCACATTAAGGTTTTGGTTTCTTTGTGGGGTTTGGTGTAACGTCTTGGCGTTACCAATTCCAGAGCGAGCTCTGTTTGTACCAATGCCTCAGGTATGGCCCACCATGCCTTCCTTGCTTTCTTTCCGTCCTCTCTTTCAGGTCAGAGCTGTGAATCCCAGTGTCACTTGTGTGCAGGCAAGTCCTGGAGACATGACTTGGGACCCACCGGCCCTCACTGCCCTGGGTCTGATTGCCGGGCAGGGTTAGCAGGAGCAGAGGCAGCCGTTCCAGCGGCTCAGGAGATGCCATGGGATGCTAGCCAGAATGCTGTCCTCCTTCCAGGCTTGGTCAGACATTGAAGAACAATTTCATCTCACAGGTGGTGCATCTTAGAACCATAGAGTCATAGAAATGTCTAGGTTGGAAAAGACCTTTTAGATCATTGAGTCCAACCATTAACCCAACACTGACAAACCCACCACTACCCCATGGCCCTCAGCACCACGTCTGCCCGGCTTTTAAATCCCTCCAGGGATGGACACTCCACCACTGCCCTGGGCAGCCTCTTCCAAGGCTGGACAACCCTTTCTGGGAAGCCATTTTCCCCAATATCCATCCTAAACCTCCCCTGGCACAACTTGAGGCCGTCTCCTCTTGTCCCATGGCCTGTTCCTTGGGAGAAGAGCCCGACCCCCCCTGGCTCCCCTCTCCTTTCAGGGAGTTGCAGAGAGCGAGAAGGTCTCCCCTCAGCCCCCTTTTCTCCCGGCTGAACCCCCCCAGCTCCCTCAGCCGCTCCTCACCAGACTCCTGCTCCAGAGCCCTCCCCAGCTCCCTTGCCCTTCTCTGGACACGCTCCACCACCCCCCTGGCGCTTTTTTGTGTTGAGGGGCCCAAAACTGGACACAGCCCTCGAGGTGGGGCCTCCCCAGTGCCCAGTACAGGGGGGCCATCACTTCCCTGGTCCTACTCACCATGATAGTGCTAATCTTAGTGATATTCGTGTTGATCTAAGCACTCGAGTTCTCCAAGGGATGCTGTCCACAAGGTTTCAGAATCAGTGTTTGCCCAATTAAGGGTATGGGAAAAGCTTCATTTCTTGTCCTGCTTAGGGAGAGTAACGGCTAAGACTTTTTCACCTCCTCAGCCTTGTCGCTTGTTTGCTGGCTGTCAGTGGGAAGCCAGGATCCTTTTGACCTTGTGTGCTACTTTTAGCTTCTTGTTCATCCTTTTCTGCTGGAAGGCAGCACTGATAAGAGGAGAGGGCACTGCCTCCAGCTCTGTGCTCGCTGTAGCTATCCTGCAAATCCAGAGTGCCTGGCTTTACAGTGTGACTGCAGAAGGCGAGTCGCACCGTACTTCAAACAGCCTGTATTTCAATGCCAGGATCTGCTACCAACAAAGAAATAGAGGGGAGCACGCAGCTGGCAGGCTTTTTTTGCCATTCCCCCGTGACAAGAAAGGGGACAGCTCAGAAGACGGCACCTCAGCTAACGCGGTTCTGGGGACTGAGGTGGAAGCGAGCAACCTGTGGCTTGATTTTGGGGCTCGGAGGTGGATCTCCATGTAGCCACTGCAGAGAAGTACAGAGGATTTGCAGCCCGTGTATGTGCTAGCTGAAACCTGGACATGGCAGGCTTTCATTTTATGACTTCTCCGGCATTTCTTTTCCCCAGAGACTGATCTGATGAGCTGCTGGGGCATGCCTCATCTCTCCTAGTTGCATGCTGTCAAACGAGATTTTAACATATAGCTGCTGCATACTGTGTGATCTGTTAAGGTAGAGCTGTCTCCGCTCACCAGGGTCCTATATACTTACTGTTCCTTTTGGCTTTGGGGAAGGGGCTGTTGAAGGAAAAAATGAATGGCTGATGTTGCGGAATAAAAATGGTGATTGTATTATTCTGGGGTTAATTGATGCAATAGAGGGGGAAGAAATTGGCTTTTGGATCCTGCGAGTTTCCGCAAAGACTGATTGCCATGGGAGCCTTAAGACTGGGGAGAGAAGTAGATAACTTGCTTCATTTAATGCAGAGAATTGTAGTCTTTGATTCGTTTTATTTGTCAGCCCTGAATAAGCTTTAAAAGACCTTGAGATTCATGCTCTATCTCGGCAGTCTGTATTTCGGGGAATCTTATTGTTAGTCTGTGGATTTCATGCCCAGAATATGTCAGGGTTCATTTTGCTGTCTTGTAGAAAGAGAGGGGAGGGAGAGCCCTGAAGACCTCCTTGCAGCGGTACCTGGCACACTTCACGTTTGCTCTCAAAGAGCCGCAGGCTGAATATACGGTATTTGGCAGAAAAACTTTCTCACGCTAGAAGCTAAAGGACCGTGGCCCCTCGAATAACCCTGTTTTCACAGAGCTGGCTGCATCTAGCAGCTTGGCTCTTTCTCTCCCGCCTTTTGATTTTTGTCTATCTGATGGGCAAGAATTATTCTCGGAGTTGCGCTGCTCTCCTCGGAGAATGAGAATTAGGGAAACGTTTTTGTTTGCTTTGCGTTGGGGAACAGGTTTCTTGCTTGGCTTTTCCATCTGGACGGTGATCCTCCTTGTCCTTTCCATATTGCTGCCGGAGTGTTACAGTGAAAACTGTTTCTGCCTACAGTGACACTGATCCGTTAGGGATTTATTGGCTGGAGCAGTAGGAAAGACACAGTTTGGCAAATGAGTTGAAACTAACGGCGAGAGATGAGGGTTTTTTTTCCAGAGTTTAATCAGGAAGGAGGTTGCAGGGTTGAATGTTGAAAGAGACTTTGTGTGGCTCAGTCTTTCAGACGGCTGCGTTAACTCCGGCCCTGGGGGGAAAAAAATCCTGAATGCTCACCAGTACGTGTGTTTTTATGCACACACACACGCGCACAACTATATGTACATATTTCTGTGTGTAAATACACACTATATTATATATGCATATATATGTGTGCAACTGCCTGCGACTTTTTTCAGTGAGGTAAGACTGCTGGCTTGGGTCCTGACGGCACCACGCAGCAGTGTGGAACACTGCTTTCTAACCATCATGAAGTTTCCCTAATTGGATTTCTTCACATATGCTGTGGCTGATAAGCAGAAGGTTAATAAGAAAGAAACTTGATTTTCTTAGTTGCCAAATTCCTTTTTTTTTAGTCAAATAATTTAGAGGAAAAATACCGCTAAAGGCATCATTTTTATTCCCAGTCTTAATGTAAAGAAAGGATCGCTGTGTTTTAAACACTTAGCCTTTCTGTCAGCAGCTTGGTTTAAATGCAGTAATTCCAGTTGGTTCCCATCAGCTGAGGTTTTTTTAAGACTCCCCACCCCCTCCCCTCTATAAACTGCATCCCTCATTTTCTACGCATTGTACAAAGGGGAAATTAATAGCAAAGCCACAGTTTAAACCAGTGTTTTTTTGTGTAATGCTGTTTCCACCCAGGATCTTAAAGCACAGGGCATCAGCAAGGAGCTCTATGAGGGAATGTATTTCCTTCTTTCTATCAGAGCACCGATGTCAAGTGAGCGTCCTCATGTAGGCACCGTCTGGTAGGATTGTGCCAACCCCTCTCCGTTGCATACCTATCCTTAAAACTGATGGGAGGGGTTCTTTTTCCCCTCAAAACTTCTGTATCAAGAGCTGGATCGAAACGACTCTTAATATTCTTCTGCAGAATATAAGCAAAAAAAGCAGTGTACTGGAAGGGTGGGTAAGCTCGTTTGCTCCACTCTCTACCTGTAACGTGTCGGTTGCGTGTCAGCAGGAAAGCGTGTGTTGGAAGGGCGAGAGGTTTGCCAGACCTTCCCCTGCAAAGCTAACGGGGATGGATGTAGCCATGCAGTGACGTGTCAGAGAGGAGCAGAATTTACCATATAATCTGTTCATGCGTTGGCAACACACCTCTACGCTTCTGAAAGCAAATTATAGATGGTATTTGAATATTTTGCAATGCAGCCTGGTGGCTGTCCAGTAAGCCTTTTATTTTTTTTCCCCATAAGTCACAAAGCTGTTTTCTTTCATAAAATTGATGTTGAGACCTGTGAAAGCTCACTGAATATTTAACATTCTGAGAGCAGAAGCAAGTTTAGAGACAAAGCTCAGTAACAAAGGAGAGGCAGAACCTTCTGCACCCAAATGGGACCGAGTTGGGAAGTTTATTGAAGACTGTTAAAGGCAAAGAAAGTATCGAGCCTGCAAAGCGCTAGTGGATTCAAATACAGTACTAAAACCTTATAGGCTTCCAGAGGAAGATGAGATTGAATCTCAATTACTTCATTGATCATCTCCAAGATGCCAAAAACTTCTAACGAATAATCTGGTTCTGCACTGGGTGAATGAAAAGCCTTTTGACAAGTGTTAAACTCAGAAGGTTGGCATTGCTGTCCTCGTGTCTGATGGGAATGACAAGGGAAAATAATGCTGACCGTGAGGATGTGTTGGGAGATTGCTCTGAAAGTTTCCAGCTTCTTTCCTCTCCCCCGTTTCATTCTTGTGAGCCAAAGTGCTCGTGTCTGACTAGTTCTTAAAATGCTTGGAAAATGATAGTCACGTTGCTTTCTTGAGCAGAATTAAGAGTGGAGAGTGGCGGTGAGATGAGGAAAGCAGATAGGGTAACAAGAAGCGATGAGCTCAATTGGTGGAACGTTTTTTATACAAGGAAGCTCAGGATAATGATAGAGGTTGTACAAACTTAGAGGAGGATATTAAGCTTTTTTGCTTTTAAATTGTTGGCTAAAATCAGTGAGGGGCATCAAGCACTGGCTTCCCAGACCCATATCCTTGTCTCAGTCCAGATTTCGGCGGATGCCCAGAAAGCGGTGTTGCTGTTGGTGAAAAAGGGGTGAGGATGCTGGGGACGGTTTCTCCAGTGGTTATGAGAGAGAAGACGGGAATGGTAAAGGAAAGCGGCTTTGCTGCCTTCTACCTGTCGGTTTTTCCTCTCCTCACGTAGCAGCCTCTTCAGTCAGAAGCAAACAGTGGTGACAGCGAAGGTCAGACACCAGCGAGCACAGCGTCTTTGTGCTCCTGCCCTGCAGAGGTCACGGCCGCACCGGAGAGACCTGGGGGCTTCTTCCTCATTAGCTTGGAGGGTACTTGTCAAGCTGACAAAGTCATCTTAGTGACTTCCCNCCTGGAGGCGTTCCTGTGCCCCCTGCTCTGGGTGACCCTGCTCTGGCAGGGGGTGGGACTGGGTGATCTCCAGAGGTCCCTTCCAACCCTGTGATTGTGTGATTTGGACACTAGGGGCCAAATTTGCAAAAGCATTTGGGCCCTGATCTGCAAAGCTGTTCGGGTGCCTACATTCGTAATATAAACAGTCTGACAGTGGCTTGGCTCAGTTTTCTGTGGAAAGTGGGTCACTGGGAATAAGTGGTTTAGCTTTGGGTCATTTGAGGAGAGGACTGAAATAATGTGCAATATTGTCAGTTTGACACATTAAGGCTGACGTCAGGCTTGCACCAGGCATTTCGGGACTCCCGAGCCGCTGTCTGGCGCGCGGTGGGGTGATTTTTAACTCACTGATGCTTGGAGATGTTGTGCGCTTGGAAACATCTAATGTCCCGGGTGCTTGATAACGTGCAGGCAAGAAATCTATAGTGGCACCGATGTCTGTAATGGTGTAAAAATATGAATGTGGTGTATGCCAGATGTTTATCTCTGGGTGGGTGCTGAGCACATCGGCATGGGATCAAAACTAGGGCTGTTCTTCAAAGGTAAGAAACAATTAGGTAGTCATTTGATTACCCTGATGAATAGTAAAAGGTGCTATTTATTCTTCTATCCATCTGATCGCTCCTGACCTCCCTTCCTGCTGCGCGCACGCTCGCCGAGGCACTTGGAGAAGAGAACGTTATGGTTGAAACTTGTGTAGTTCCTACCAACTGAGCATGGCAGCTTCTCGGAGAAATCACACTCAGCTGAAGGGCAGGAACTGTCTGCTCCTGTGCAGGAGAAGACAGACTATTGTGAGCTCAGGTGAATTCTCGTGCATTAGCAGTGGGTAAATCTGCGTGCTCCTTGCCCTGAGGGCTGGGGAGAAGCCGTGCGGTGGCAACCACAAGTCTGAGCCTCAGGGACAAAGGTAGGAAATGCAGGAGAGGGAATTGATCCCCTTCAGTCTTACCTTTCAACCTCCATCAAGTGGAATAAAACTAGGAAGAGAGTTTGGAGCTAAGACCTTGCTGGGAAACTGGAGACGGTGTCCAAGTGAGAGTGGGATTGCAAGTGCCCTTGCCACACGTTCCTGTTCTGTGTTTTATACCCAGAATGTGGACATAGCATAATGATGGAGTGGGTACCAAAAGTTGAGGGTGTTCAGAAAAGGATTGGGCAAATTACGGAGAGAAGGATCCTCTGTATGGTTCATAAGGGAGCCTGAGCCTCAGATAAGGTCAAGCCTAGAAGAAGATTGAGGTGTTGGAGCGTGTCCAGAAAAGGGCTACGAAGCTGGTGAGGGGTCTGGAGGACAAACCTTACGAGGAACGACTGAGGGAACTGGGGTTGTTCAGCCTGGAGAAGAGGAGGATGAGGGGAGACCTCATCACCCTCTACAACTCCCTGAAAGGAGGGTGTAGAGAGATGGGGGCTGAGCTCTTCTCCCTGGGGACAAGGGATAGGACAAGAGGAAACGGGTTCAAGTTATGTCAGGGCAGGTTTAGATTGGATATCAGGAAACACTTTGTCACTGAAAAGGTTATTAAACGTTGGCACAGGCTGCCCAGGGAGGGGGGGGATTCCCCATCCCTGGAGGGGTTTAAGAAAAGGGTAGATGTGGTACTGAGGGACAGGGTTTAGAAGGGGTTTTTGTCAGGGCAGGTTAATGGTTGGACTTGATGATCTTAAAGGTCCCTTCCAATCTCACCCATTCAGTGATTCTAAGATGCCTAGGGGATGTCATTACATACATCCCTTTTTCTGACGCTCTTCTGTGTGTGTGCCAGCTTGGCCAATATTGGTAACAGACTCCTGGACGTTGATGTTTGACTTCATCAGTGTGTCCGTGCTCCTGTCCCATCTCTGTGGAGATGGGAAGGTCGAGTTCCCACCCGATGTGGGGAAGTTGCTGGGGTCTGTGGACATCTGTGGCAGATGTGAGTTGGGAACGCTGGATTCCAAGCAGAGCGTATTTGCGGAGAAGGTGATAGAAGGTTTGCTGCTTGTAGCCAGTAACATTTAATCTTCAATAACAACAAAAATGCGGTTTGCCATTTCCTGACAATAAAGGTTATATTTGGTGTCAGGCTTTTTGGTGTAAGCAGTGTAAATAGTGCTGAAGGATGTATCGGATCATTGTTTGAACTGTATCAACTGGGGTGCACTCTTTTAAAGTCCGATTGTTTTGATCTGTTCCCTGTGTGTTTTTTGCAGCTTTTCCGACGCGTGGCAGCCGCCTTGCCTGGAATGGAAAGCACACAAGACAAAAGTAGAGAAGACAGTATCCTTTATGCACTTGTGCTGCGATTCAGTGGTGGCGAAGCGCTGCCAGACATTACCACAGACGAGGAAAATGCAGGCCCTGAATAACAAGGATGAAGAAGGAGGGAGTAATATCTCCTGCAGCCCCTGGTCAGCTTATGGACATCCCAAAAAAAGGTCTGAGAGAGGGAATAGGGGCAAGTAACCTTTGAGTTTGAAGTACTGAGGTAGAAGGCTTGGTGGGACAGGAGGCTGGGACTATATTTCATATTAAGAAGAAATTTTTCACTGTGAGGGGGTGAAGACCCTGGCCAAGGTTGCCCAGAGAAGCTGTGGCTGCCCCTTCCCTGGAGGGGTTCAAGGCCAGGTTGGCCGGGGCTTGGAGCAGCCTGGGCTGGTGGGAGGTGTCCCTGCCCAGGGCAGGGGGTGGAACGAGATGATCTTTAAGGTCCCTTCCAGCCCAAACCATTCCGTGATTCTATATGTATGAGTGTTAAGGGTGGAGGCCTCCGCTGTAAAGCAGGGGAAGCAGGGATGCATAGGGCTATGAGGTAGTATAAAAGTGAGGACAACTGAGTGAAAGCTGAAAGGAGGACACCAGGAAGGTGCAGAAAGGTGCGAACAGATCCAGAAGGATTCTTCACTTGGTGTTTGAGCAGGTTGGATGTGGGGAGGGAGGGGGAGGCCATGGAGTGGGAGAAAACAGCTGCAAAGAGGCCTGGAAAGGCCCTCTGTGGCTCTTGCAGATCTGACTTGCAGAATCCTAGAATAAGGTAGGGTGGAAGGGACCTCTGCAGGTCCCTTCTCCAGCCCTTCTGCTCAAAGCAGGGCTAACTCCAAAATCAGGCCAGTTTCTCAGGATTGTGTCTAGGGGAACTTCAGAGATCTCCAAGGATGTTGATCCCATAACCTTCCAGGGCAGCTCTGAGCAGGCATCTGGGTGGTACAATGGAGGAGAAGACTCAACTGAAGGGATCAGCCTTGGGGGAAGGAAAGGAGGTGGCATGAGCAGTGGAAAAGGGATAAAACTTTCTGTGTCACAAGCAGTATGACTAAAGCTGAACTCCTTGCCTGGCCAACTGAGTGTCTTTGGGGAGGGCAGGGAAGCCTTCGTAGGTGCTTTTGTGGGTGGGTTGTCACAGAAAAGTCTAGAGCGCAGGTCTGGTGAGGAGCGGCTGAGGGAGCTGGGGGGGTTCAGCCTGGAGAAAAGGGGTCTGAGGGGAGACCTTCTCACTCTCTGCAACTCCCTGAAAGGAGGGGGAAGCCAGGGGGGGTCGGGCTCTTCTCCCAAGGAACAGGCCATGGGACAAGAGGAAACGGCCTCAAATTGTGCCAGGGGAGGTTTAGGATGGATATTAGGAAAAATTTCTACACCAAAAGTGTTGTCAAGCCTTGGAAGAGGCTGCCCAGGGTAGTGGTGGAGTGGCCATCTCTGGAGGGATTTAAAAGCCGGGCAGACGTGGTGCTGAGGGCCATGGGGTAGTGGTGGGTTTGTCAGTGTTGGGTGGATGGTTGGACTCGATGATCTAAAAGGTCCCTTCCAATCTAGACAATTCATAGAATCCTAGAACTGTCAGGGTTGGAAGGGACCTTAAAGACCATCCAGTTCCAACCCCCTGCCATGGGCAGGGACACCTCCCACCAGATCCCGTTGCTCACAGCCCCAGCCAGCCTGGCCTTCAAAACTGCCAGGGATGGGGCTGCCACCCCCTCTCTGGGCAACCTGGGCCAGTGTCTCACCACCCTCATGGGGAAGAACTTCTTCCTAACATCCACAGTTCTGTGATTCCAAGACTGCAGGAGTGGTGGTGGTTGCTCAGCGTAGCTCTGAAGGTGGAAGAAGCTCTGTGCTAGCAGAACCACTTCTTACGATCTCTGTTTCACCTGACTACCCATTTCTGCTGGCTTGGATTAGAGAGGGAAGGTCATGCAGAAGGTGGAGCGAGGGCTGCCTACCCCTGGACACAGAGTGGGGGAAAT
>VXBO01011154.1:12440-23351 GCA_013400135.1 Rhinoptilus africanus | reverse complement strand
GTTCCACCTAAACATGAGGAGGAACTTCTTTACCTTGAGAGTGGCAGAGCCCTGGAACAAGCTGCCCAGGGAGGTGGGGGAGTCTCCGTCTCTGGAGACATTCAAAACCCGCCTGGACGCGTTCCTGGGTGATGTGCTCTAAGGTGGCCCTGCTCTGGCAGGGGGTTGGACTAGATGATCTACTAAGGTCCCTTCCAACCCTATGATTCTATGATTCTATGATTCTACTTCCAGGAGGGAGCCAAGAGGGCTTGCGTTGCGTCTTGATTGAAAGAGTTGATGAGCTGCTAGAAGTGAGGGAGCTTTTTTGAGAAGAGGAACTTTTTCAGAGTGGTCAGGTTTTTTTGGAGCAGGGATCATGGAGCCTGGGGGAAGGATGCGGCAGGAACTGTAGGAGGGGGACAAGCCTCATGCTGAAACTACATCTGTAGAGCGTCTTACTGGGAAAGGAGGATTCGGAAAGCTGTGGATTGCAACTGCTAAGGCACAAGCTTTGTGCGGTTCGGACTTGATTGATCAAAAATACTTTGTTATGCAGGTCACCAAAAAGGTTAATGAGCAGCAATCTTTATTAATGAGAGGATGGTGGCACCGGCTGATGGGGCTGTGGTTTCCCTATCAAGGAGTTTGATCACTGGTCTCTAAATGGGAATGCAGTGAGGGCACTTTGGATTTGACTTTCTGCAGACTGCAGATAGCAGAAATTGCATATGATTGTCTCACAGACAGCTACGCTGGGATTAATAATGGTGGGGGATTTTCCATAGGCCTTTTTTGCAGAACATTTGAGTGTTCGAGCATCTTGAGCTGCTTGTGCTCGGCGATGAAGCTGGCAAGGCTCATTTCGAGCATCTCTGACTCTTAAATGCGTATCGAGGTTTACATCAGCGAAACAAACAGACCGGATATTTGAGGTTTCCCTTTTTGTGTTTATTTTCTCCTAACCTCTGTAAATAGCAACTTCAGCCCCCGAAAGAAATAGATTTAGAGGTACCAGCTGCGTGACCTATTTGTCTCCCTGATAACTGATAAGAGAAAGGCTTGAGACTGGTGAGGGGGGTTTGGGGATTAGTGTTCAAAGCTCCTCCTGTGAAAGGCTATGTAAAGGTTATAGCTGAAGGGCATCAGTTGGGAATTCGAGTGCCACAAAGGGAGAAGCTTATCTCCAGAGACCTTGTGTTCTTGATATTAGCTGTCATTGTGAGGGGGGAATTCTGGGAAGCGGCAGGGGGTTTGTTGTGGGGTGAGCGGAGAAGTTTAACGAGAGGAAGGGTTGATGGCAGAGTTCAGGATGGCACGTACATCTCGAGCTGTGGGTGATGTAAGTACTCAGGGTTAGCGATGCGCACGGTGTGAGAAGGAAGTCCATGATTGTGGCCAAGGTGGCCAATGGTCTGCTGGGGTGCATCAAGAAGAGCGTGGCGAGCGGGTGGAGGGAGGTCATCCTCCCCCTCTGCTCTGCCCTGGGGAGGCCACAGCTGGAGCACTGGGGCCAGTGCTGGGCTCCCCAGTTCCAGAAGGACAGGGAAGTGCTGGAGAGAGTCCAGCGGAGGCTGCGGAGATGCGGAGGGGCTGAAGCATCTCTGTGCTGAGGAAAGGCTGAGAGCCCTGGGGCTGTTCAGCTGGAGAAGAGCAGGCTGAGAGGGGATCTCCTCAATGCCCAGCAAGAGCTAAAGGGCGGGGGGCAGGAGGATGGGGCCGGACTCTTCTCAGTGGTGCCCGGGGACAGGACAAGGGGCAACAGGCACAAACTGGAACATGGGAAATTCCATCTCGACCTGAGGAAAAACTTCTTCACTGTGAGGGTGGCAGAGCCCTGGCCCAGGCTGCCCAGAGAGGTGGTGGAGTCTCCGTCTCTGGAGATATTCCGAACCCTTGTGGATGCGTTCCTGTGCCTCTGGGTGGCCCTGCTCTGGCAGGGGGTTGGAGGAGATGATCTCCAGACGTCCCTTCCCACCCCTGTCATGCTGTGAATCTGCGAACGTCCTCGCTAGAATGTGCTGCTGGGGGAGTCCCTTAGCAGAGCATGTGCTGCCGTCTGTATTCAAGCCCAAAGAGGCTCTCACAGAATCACGGAATGGCAGGGACCTCTGGAGATCATCTAGTCCAACCCCCTGCCAGAGCAGGGTCACCCAGAGCAGATGCTCTCCTGCCTGCCCCAGAGCTGAGTGTGGACAGGGGGTGAGAGGGAAGAACTCGCCAGTTGGCTGGGAAGTGTAGAGGAGCAGGAGTTTGAGAAGGAAACGAGCGGGCCTTCTGTGGCTTCCTCCAGGCTCCTGCTGTCTCCAGGGCTTCCTTGTTCTTTGTGCCAACAGGTAGAGCCTCCATGCCCACCAGCTGGAGGGGCCGCCCTCAGTGCTGGGAGACTGAATCGAAATGTGTTACTGGTCCAAGCTGTTACTGGTTCCCTCTGGAAACAGCGATTAGGCCCCTTACATCTTTAATTACCGCAGCGATTGCTGTGGAAGTGGAAGAGATCGCTGGGGAAGAGCAGAGTCAGGTTGGAGACAGACATTTAGGGTCTGACATTGTTTCTGCTACGCGTTTAAGAACGTCCCAATGCCAGGGCAAGAGGGGCTGCTGAGAAACCACGGTCTTGACTTGGGTTTGAAGCTGGTCTTCTTCAAGAGCTGTTGAAAATACTTTTCGAGTATTTCGGGGGGAAATACTGAAAACTCCAGTCAAAATCCTGCCCCAGCTTGTAGGGGAACGGTGTTGCATATTTGTTCGCCTTAACTTATTTCTTCCAGTGATTGACATAAAACTGGAAAAGCCTCAAGAGCAGCCTGTCAGTGAAGGAGGCTGTTCCTGCTAATACCATGTGGCTTCTACCTTTCTCCAGAACATCACTGCTTTCCCTCCCTTTACTCTTCATTGACTGCAGTGTGAATATTGGCTTGAACCTTCCCCTTTCAGTAATAACGTATTGCAGTTCATCATCGCTGGCTGTCTCGTGGAGATGATCTATTAGCTTCACAAGCACACACACACACACAGAAAATGTCAGTGTCTTCATTATTTATAAGAAAAAAAAAAAAAAAAGCAAAAATATTCCACCATATTCTAGTTATAACTTTAAAAAGAAAAAGAAAAAAAAAAAAGATAGGTACAATTTCTTAATATTTGTTCCTTTTTTAATATGTTATGATATTGCACTTTGAAATGATGGGAACTGAGTAAGTTTTGAATTGGACTTAGACGAGATGTACGTGCAGAAGAATGCTTGCAAATCTCACCCATTTGATTTCTCTAACAAACTGGAAACGACTAGGCAGCAGTCAGAAATGCAAGCGGAAGTGGCGTTATGCCGAGGGTTTAAATGCTTATCCTTAAAATAATAAAAAAACCCATAATTAAAACAGAGCTCTTAATCTTTCGAGCAGAGATAGCCTTGACTGATTTTCAAACCCCCAAACGTTTTTGGAAACCGACCTTAGGGAGGGGGGTTTCGACTCCACGAAAGGCTACTGGATTTTTTAGTTCTTGCAGAGGCAACGTGAACACATTTCCAAGAAAGCATACGGAGAAATACAGAGTGGCTATCTGAACGGGATGAATGGCTTCCGGAGGATTTGGTGGGGGGGAAGGAAAGGGTTGGATGTGCATTAGCAAAACACTTGCAGGAAACAGGGAAATACCTTTCGAGTGCAAATGAGTTTTAAGAGCATTTTTTTTCCTTTTACGTAGAACACCAATGAAATAAATTATTACCGCCCGAGAGATGGGAACGTAACGTTTTCAGCCGTTTGGAGGAGAAAGCGTTTTGCTTCTGGCTTTTTTTTTTTTTAGAGGAAATCTTAAGTGAATTCAGGACCGGCGCTAAAGCCTGCCGAAGTGGATGGACACCTTTTAAATTTGGCAAAAAGAGGAAAGAGCAGTCGGATTCCCCAGTGCTGGGCTCACAGGCCAGTTCCCAGCTGGGAGAGAGGGGGCGGCGGAAGGGGGAATCACACCCGCTTTTCCGTAGCGTTGGTCGTAGGTCGACTGGGGAAGGGGTGTTTACTTTGATCAGAACAGAAATCTAGTTGAGAGATCTTAGATGGAAAGGAAGGGAGTTTAATAGGATGGGAACCAACTTCTGATTATGCAGATTTATGCCTTTATTTTTTAGCTTTTTTTTTTTATGTTCAGTCTTCCAAGTTGGTTTAGTTTGGTTCACTAGAGCTGTATAGTTTGGTTAAATAACTAGTAATTCCGTTTTCTATTTAACTAGGCTTACAATTAACCAATTTTCTTGGATATTTATTTCTTCGCTTAATTTTTTACTCTTTTCAGGAATTATTTTTTTGTTCTGTTTTTGCCGAGGAAGCCGTTTAGAGCTTTGCTGATGTTGCGAGATGTAGCTACCCGAGAAACACGGAATCGAACACACTAGAAGTGCACCCTTTTAATCTTTACTAGTCATTGTGAAGTTGCTGTGTAAGTTAATAAACACAATTGTAAATACATTGTTTGCTGGGCGAATATGGCTGAGTTACAGTGCAGGAAGGAATTCTTGAGTCTGGGTTGCGATTGCTACTTAAATGAACAATTGCAAGCAAATATTCAGGCTCCTCCTTTGTTCTCTTCTGCCCCTCCACCATCTAAAATAACCACCCGGGGAAGAGAAAGGGAATCGTCCTCACCACCACTTTCAACCAGGAAACGGGCGTAAAAGATTTGGGATTCTTCATTCCCGAAATGAATGCTAAACTCCTGCCCTGCCCTGGGTTTCTAGCAACTCTGCACAACGATAACTTAAAGGCAGAACGAGATGTAAAGTGCTTTTATAATGCAATATTAAAAGCGAGTTTTTTTTGACGTGGCATGTCTTGAAATAAACATCAATGATATGTGACAAAGGATCATTCTTTATTTAAAAGAAACTCTTGGGGGGAAGGAAACCTGGCTGCTTTTCCTGTATTGTACCGTTCTTAACTGTGCAAAAATGGTTCGTCTTGCTGCTTTTTTGTTCGGGGCTTGTTATTTTTTTTTTTTTCCCTTTGGTTCTTCACGCGACTTACGTTGGTCATCATTCGGCTGTTTTCCGCAAGCGCATTAACTTTTTTTTGCCTTCTGATATAACCAAACCTCTACCTTTCCCATAGTTACAAGCTTTAAGCACTGGATTTGCAAGGAGCGCGTCCGGGTTACGGCGGACAAGCAGGTCGGCTGCTTTTCATGGAAGCTGCTTGTGGAGAGCGGCCGCACGTCTGGGAGCAGGTTTGTGCAATGGGCCCCTTATAACTTGCTCTCCAAAAAAAAAAAAAAAAGGCCTAGAAATAAGCGTGCCCACGAGCTCTGCGTTCAGCACAGCCCCGTGGTTGCAGGAACAAGGACAAGTCGTCAGTTGTTTGGCATTTATCCCCCAGGAGGGCCCTGAGGTCCGCTCAGGGCAGCCAGGTATGTTTAACGTGTGTCCTTGCTGATAGTCAGTGCTTAACGTGACTCCCAGGACTCGATCCTGTCCTAATCCCGGTTTTCCAGAGAAAAGACACTTCCAAACCGAGCGCAGGAGCAAACAACGGTCTTAATTTTGTTTGCACCATAATTCCTCGCGCCATCCGTCTGTCGGGTTTTAGGTTTTGATTTTGGTTTTTGCTCCATCGACACGGCCAGTAGAACCACGGGAACAGACTTCTTTAACGATGGTTTTGTAAACAGTGAAGGTTTCTGCTCTGTTTCTTTTCTCCTCCCCACTCTGGCTTGATTGTTGTACAGTACGTTACGCAGCTATTCCATTGCTCACTTTTTGTCTTGATAACAAGTAGTTGAAGAAATTGTATAAGGGGAAAAAGGTTCCTTCATGTTGGAATGTCACTGGTACCTCAGCTCTGTTTGATAATATGAAACAACGACGACAACGACAAAAAAATTCCTTAGCGCTTGAACTAAATAAATACCTGTCTCATTGGAAAGCTCTGGGTCTCTTCTCTACGTATGTCCATCAGAACGCAGGTTCGGGGGGGTGCAGGCCGTCAGGCTGCTGCTTCTTGCTCGTGCTTTTTGGGTTTGAAGTGCCGCAGGAGCCTTTTTGAAGGGCGAAAGTAAGCTTTTTTTTTTTTTTGGAGGAAGGGTGGCGAAGGTGTGTGTTTGCTGTTCCTCCGGTTCTGTGCGGTGTCTCTGCTATTGTTTCCAGCGATCGAGGAGCGATACGGAGGACGGGTACGGAGAGCACGTCCTCTGCCTTGCCGCAACCGGGCCTTTCTGCTCCTTTCTCCCTCTTGAAATCCAACCGTTTCCTCCGTTCCCTTTCGCGAAGGTGGTTCGGGTGCGTTGCGCGGCCTCCTTGCTGCCGGCTTCAGCTTCCCTGGGTGCTGCTCTGCGATACCCGGTGAGCGCGGGGAGACCAACCCCACCTTCCTTGAGGAGGAGCCTCCTTAAGCCTCCATCTTGCTGGAGACGGCAGACGAGGGCTGCGGGGACGGGTAAGTGAGTACCGGTAACAGAGATGGAGTTATCCTTGTCTAGTATTCTAGGGAAATGAACTGGTTTGGGTCCGGTAGCACCAGCAGCCCTCACCTCTGTTGCTTGGTCAGGCTCTTCTATATTAAAAGGACCGCCAATGAATTGGTCGTGAAATTTGACGGGCAAGAAACTTGAACGTGGTCTTGCAGCTGTGGAGATGTGCTGGAATCAGCGATACGGGAACAGCCACACGGCGAGGCCGGGTAGGGACAGGTCCCTGGAAAAGGCTTTTGTCACTGGGGGGAGCTTCTGCTCTTTGGACCTGGCACCTCCAGGTCCTGCCCTGGCTGGGAGCCCGGGGAGCTGCCCGAGGGCTTTAGGGAATGGGAGGATGCACTTGAAAACAACACGTTCACCTCTCCAAAGTTGGGTTTGGGATCAGTTTGTCGGAGGGAGCAGGATTGTTGTCTCCTGGGTAGCGCTGAAGCGTCTTGGTCTCAGTTCCTCCGTGTCGCTCCCCGTCGCTGTTGATTTACTTCAGTGCTGCTGTTGGACGTAGCCCTGGGGCTGTCACCTCGGACGCTGGTATCCGAATTTCCCACCTGGATGGATTAAACTGGTGAGAAGAGGCTGCCTCTTGGGCAAGACATGGCTTGGGGCGCAGGAGGTTGGTCCCGGCCGCTGGCTCATGGCTGCAGCAGGTCGAGCTCTCTGCTCCCAGCCTTCCTGGTTTTTGTTATCTATAAAGTCAGCCAGCGAGCGTCTGGCTCGGATCAGAGCGTGCCTCACGCTGGCGTTTGCTGATGGCTCCTTTGTCTGCTCCGCTGGGAGGACCAGCCCTGATTTCACCCGGCTGGAGGAGCCGCAGCGTCCTCCTGGCAGCATCCGCAGAGTTGCTGCCGCAGCCGATGCCGTCCTCTCACTGCGCAGTGTCGGGATTTGCTTCCGGCGCTCAAATCCTCGGCAAACTAGACCGTCAGAGGGCTCTACCTGATGCAGCAGCACCTTTTTCCATGCTGGGCATGTACCAGCCCCGAAAGGAAGATAAATGGGGGGGTGGGTAGGCTGCTTCTCGCCGCGTTACCTGCGACGTGGCTGCGGCAGAGGCTGCCAGCGCTCCCGCCGTCGGGAAAGCAGCTGCAAACACCCGGACTGCAAAACAGCCTCCCCCATCTGTGCCGCCGCCTCCTCTGCCGCGCTGTTTTGCCCGAGCCGGGGTTTCCAGGCTTGCGGGGCTTGGTTTTTCAACGATTTGTAAAAAGACCTATTTTTTTCCCCCTCTTTTTTAAACTGCCTTTCCCTTCCCCACCCTGGTCTGGGTGCGCGCTGAAGTCCAACGAGGCTTTTTATAAGATACTTGGGATCCTCTTGTAGCGGCTGAACGTAACCGACTGCCTGAGCTGATGCTGGAACTGCCCGGCTCAGGCGTGTCGGGAGTTAAACGCCGGCTGAATTGCAATGACATGAGGGGCTCTGCCGTTCCCTGGAGGATGAGGAGGAGGGCAGGGCTGAAGGCAGCTCAGCGGGGTGCTGGGTTCGGAGGGAGGAGGCTCTCCGCAACCGCTGTTTCCCAGTTGAATCTCCCAGGTTTGCCACCTGTTTCCGAGGTTTTGGGTATAAATTAAAGCCATTTCGAGTGTTTGCTGTCGGCCACCCAGGGAGCGCGTCTGGAGTGAAGGTTGTATTAAAGGCTTGATTAAAGTTCCTGCTAATTAAAGCGCTGAAACCACTCTGCATCCCCCCTCCCTGCACAGCCAGTGGGTCCATCCGCAGTGCTGCGTGTCCTCGGATACCGGCTGTCGGAGGGAGAAAACGGCATCTGTCGATTCTCCCAGGGCTGGCGGTGGGCTCAGCACTCACCTTTCCCATCTTCATCCCAGCTCGGGAAGAGGGGACGGGTGGAAGTTCAAGGCTTGATCCTGACGTTTGCCGAGGCGTAGCGGCCCGCCGTGCGGCAGCTTTATTTCCAGATCCCTGGGTTTTGACCGCAGTGAGGGTCAAGCCGCCTCCAGCCGATTTCTTTGCTGTGACATTCAGGGACTAAACTTGTAAGGCTCCTTGTGGGCGGGATGGGACGTTAGCCACTGGTGCCTGGTCCTTACTGGGGATCCCACCGTGTTAATCCTCCTTTCGGAGGGTTCTTCGCGTTGTTCTGGTCTTCGGCCGGTGTTTGGGACTTCGGCAGCTCTCGCTGCTGGGAGCGAGGGGTCGTGCGAGTCTGTATTTGAGCGTGAGTGGAGTGGGTCAACCCTAATCTCCGTTTCTCGGCATTTTTTATCCCTCTGATCCTGTGCATCGTCGGTCCCAGTCGGCATCAAAAGCCCCAGGAAGCCCCTCTGCTGCAGGCAAAGACCTGAGCGGAGCGGAAACCAAACCAGGTGGTTGCGTGGATGATGGTTTCTGTTTTTCCAAATTTCTCATGCTTCCACGTCAATTTTTAACGTATTTAATGGCTCCTTCGTTTAGTTTCCTAGCGAGGGGTCTGGCTGCCGTCAGCTGCTTCCACCAACAGTGTGAAGACCCTGGGAATCGCTGCTGGAGTCACGTGCTGGTGCGTCGCTGCCCTTCTTGGTGGCCTTGCCTGGATCTCTCGGTGTCCGTGGGTCTTCAGGAGAACCGGCACAGCCCCGCTCGGTAGGAGAGAAGCAGGATCGGCCCCGGGATGTTCAGGTACCACAGGGATGGGGACCGTGGGGGTCTGAGCTGGGGAAGAGGAGCGTTGGCAGGTCAGCAGCTGGAGGTGGTGTGGAAATGAGTCCCGATTTCCAGGTTGTGCTGCTTTGGGTGAAGCATTTCCAAATGTTTCCATCTCTCCAGGCCTAAGATGGGTTTTGCACCCTGCATGGTAAATGCCTGCCAGTGGCTCCTGCAGGTGGGCTTGCCCAGGAAAACCTCCAGCTTTTCCCGGAGCTGCCAGCTCCTGGCATTGCTGAAGTCCCTGAGAAAAGAGGGGTTTAGGGGATGTCCCCCTGCTCGGTGTATCCCTGCCACTGCCTCTTCCCTGCCCAGCCCGAGCCATTTGCACCCTCAGGTGACGCTGCGCCCACTCGGGTGCTTTATTCCACCAGAGCTGGGCTCCACACCGGGGATTCCCACCTCCCGGGCTGCTTCGTTAGCAGTGCTTCGTTAGCAGCCAGACACACCGCTCCGCTTGCTGCGCTTCCCTGGCAGATGGGATGGCACCGGGGAGTCTCCGTCGGCGCTAATTGGCGACGGCGGCAGCTGGGGCTGTGCGTGGCCCCGGCGCTGAACCAGACTCCGCGCTGGTACCTGGGACTTTGGTTGGACTCCATGAGCTCAAAGGTCCTTTCCAACCAGGAATATTCTACGATTCCATGACTTTGTGGTGGGGACAGGAGGTTGATGTCCTCCCTGGTTTGCCGCGCTCGCCGCGGGGACACCCCGTCCCTCTGCCCTGCAGCGGGTCCTGCTCCCTTCCCAGCTTCCCCCACATTCCCAGCCGTGTGGAGGAAAGAGCTGGCACTCTCAAAGCCCTACCTTTGGGACACTCTGCCTTTGGGGACACGCTGCAAAGGGTCTTCTGGGCCTGCGGGGACAGGTTGAGGTGGAGGTGACGATGGAAAATGGGTCGGAAAGTGGGACAGCAGCCCCACGCGTTAGACAGGGCCAAGCGCGGATCCAGGAGGGAGCAGGCCCAAGCGGTGTTTGGCGGCAGTTTCCCATCTGCTGTGCATCCGAAAAGCGGTCGTGGGTTTGTTGCGTCATTTCTCTGTGTCCCTCCCCCAACCCCACTGCAGCAGGAATAACCACGGGGCTCCGGGGATCGGTGGCAGAAAAGAACGCAGGGAATTGTCGAGGTGAGTGTGCCGGCCGCGGGACCTGGGCCGGGAAGTAGGAGAAGATGCCTNCTGGAGACATCCCAAACCCGCCTGGAGGCGTTCCTGTGCCCCCTGCTCTGGGTGACCCTGCTCTGGCAGGGCGTGGGACTGGATGGTCTCCAGAGGGCCCTTCCAATCCTATGATTCTAAGTGAGATGGGATGAGGGTGCAGAGGGACGGGTGGGTCTGGATCCTTCTCCTCTCATCCCATCAAAGCTGGGGTCTGCACGTGGGGATCCGCGCAGCGATGGAAACCCTGACCCCCTGGCTTGGAAAATGCGATTTTTTTTCTGAAAGCAGGGGGCAGGCAAACCTCAGCTTCTCTCTGCTTTGCCAGTTACTCAGCCATGCTTTTAAGCCATCTCAAGGTTTAAAACAAGGTTGGGAGGGCTTTTCGCTGCACCGCTCCCTTCCCGCAGGGAGACGGCTTGTCCCGCAGGCTCCGAATTTGGGATGCGAAGGCAGGAGCTGCTCTGCCAACGCAGGGTCGTGGTCCTCTAGCCCCAAGCGGGATTCCTCGGGCAGCTTTTTCCCTTCTGTGTCTCTTTGTGGCCATCGTGCCGCGTTCGGACGCTGCGAGCGGGACCCCCGGGACCCTGCGGTGCCGGGGACGGCCTCTGGGTGCTGCGAGCTCCGCTCAGGTCCCTTTTTTTTTCGCAAGAAGTGGGTTTGTTTCTTTTTTTTT
>VXBO01011140.1:0-10169 GCA_013400135.1 Rhinoptilus africanus | reverse complement strand
ATATTTTATATAAAAACTTATAATTTTATATACACTATTTTATATCATGTGTCATATATAAATATAATATACACATAATATATACAAAATATATATGTATATATTAAGTCAATTTATATATACATATACATATGAAAATACATACTTGTTTTATTTTAATGAAGTAATACAACATTTTAATGTAAATTATCTTAAGTGGACTCTCTGTAGAAATTTCCTCTGCAAAGCACTAGAAAAGTTTTGCTTTTTAAGTTTGATGTTGGTTTTAAGTCTCCTAAGTTTGTTTCTCTGTATTCTCTATTAGTGTATTAAACATTTTAGGATATGGCCGATTTGTGCAGAATGAGAAAGTTTTGCTAATTGACGTACACATCCTTTCCTCCACATTTCCTCTTCCAGCAGCATTACCAAACTGAATGGAAGAACTGGTTTAAGTTTTCTGGGGGTATGTAGCAGAACGCATTCAGCAGTTCATGATAATCTTGCTGGTAGCTGAGTCCTATCTAAATAGGGGTCTTGTATTCTCTACAGTTTGAAACAAAGAAAAGAAATGCATAAGTGAAAGGCAGGATTTGAAGTTAGTGTCTTTTCTGTTGAAGCTGTTTAGTCCATGCTGTGCCATTTGACTTGGTTTACCTGGTAACTATTGGACACCCGGTAACAAAGATATTCACAAAGAGATTTGCAGAAAATAGTAAGAACATGGGCTTGTGTATTTTGTGTCACAGATCTTGCAGGGTCTAAGGGAGACTTCGCGAAAAGGCCTGCCATACCACTGTGGAGCGTGGGTGATGACGTTTGGCTCACAGCCTTCACTCACTGCTTGTCACCGTGGTTTCAGTCTGCTCAGTGCAAGCTAGAGGTACTGTATCCTGTCGTGTTGAAATAGACTTTCAGTGCCCTGCATGTTTCATTATAGATCAGTAGGAGTGCAAATCAGACACGTGACCAAAGTTGATGAACCTCCTGGTGGAGAAAGAAACCTTTTGCCTTCTTTCCTGAGTTCCTTTCCCAATTTAAAATAGCCTAATGGTGTGTATCGGTGTGCAGATTGTTGTTTGGACTGTCCATGTCCAATGAATGTTTAGTAGTCTGGCGAATAAACTGATAGTGTAATGAGGGTGTCTTATCAGAGTCTGCCCGTTCAAAATGTCTGTACAGCTTGTGAAGTGGTGGAATTCTTTCTGGCTTTTGGTAATAAGAGTGTGTAAATGGATTCAGCAAAAATTATGTAGGATAAGTGTGGGTCACAGGGTGTGAAAAAGCACAATTTTGTAGCAGGTTGGATCATTTGGTCCAGGATCAAACTCCTTATGGTAAGGATGAAAAAAAATGATGTAGGTGCTTGGTTGGAGATAATGTAGCTCCTTAGGGAGGGTGGGATATCTTGAGCTATGTACTCAGGAAGCCTGCAAATTATCCTTATCCTTTTTACTTGTTGCACTGCTCTTCAGATCTAAGAGCTACAGTGATGCTGCAGTTTTAATGTTAAGCACTGCTAAACTATAAATAATTGAGAGAGGTGTTGAAAGCTTGTGGATGTTTAGTGCCCAACCTGTGGGAAACATTTTTTGGTGTTTTTTTGTGGAGAACTAGAATAGAAGGACTGCAGGACAATTTCAGCAATTCTTTATTGATGTAAATAATGGCAAGATCAGTTTGTGTTGATATTTTGTACAACTATACTGCCTTCGCGCTTGGAAAGTCTTGAGAATGACAGTTTTTTAAAATGAAGTTGTATGTAGTACATACAGGTGCATTTTAAGTGTGTTAATTATATGTTGTTACAGACGAAATCTTCCAAGTGCAGAGAGGAGGAATTTGGCAAATTTAAGGCTAACTGTCTTCCAGAACGTACTGATTGGACCTTTTTCTTTATTGATGCCTGTTATAGGCCTTTAAGTGAGGAATGCAATGTTGAACTGAAGCCAGTGAAATGGGGATGTAAGTGAAGGTTTTGAGTATGGGATATTCTCTAATTCCAGTAGTGAGATGGCAGGAAAAGATAAAAGGAGACACAAACTCTGTTAGAAATATTACTGGATCTATGTAGTGTTAGGGAAATATAAAGATACTCAGAAGAAATGAGGAGCAATGGCTTCTTTTCATTTAAAATCTAGTTTTCTGATTGTGTTGGAAAGTAATACCATTTTCAGGTTAAGGCAAAGGTCGTGGAGTAGGTGAAAAAACCCCTTCTGTTTACATCACTAGGTGTATCCTCTAGAATATCTCACTTGATAAAATGCAATCTCAAGAATTTGAGAGAATTTGAGTTATTTGCAGTTGTTGATGCTTGACAGATTTCTCTCTGTGATTCTTTTCAATAACAATGCACAGTTAACATATTGAATTCAGTGCTGTAATAAATAATTTCTCAGTACAGTAATGTGATGTGATTAGTAAAAACTAACACCCCCCCAAGCCTTCAACAGCATTGAATGTTATAAAAATATGGATGAGAAAGAAGGGCTTCATGTTATCAACAATTTTCGAGGATGTAATTTCTTCAGTAGGAAGGTTTTTTCCATAATTACGCACCCTAAAAGCATCTTCCGAACTAGCTGCATTAGCCATTGTCAGTTTGGATTTATGTGCGTATCTGTCTTGCTCTGCTCATATCTCCTGCACATGACTGAGGAGTCACCCAGATTCTTCTTATAGTCTTTCTCATTCTTCATGCTTTACTCCATCATCTTGCTTTGTCTTCTTCCTTGAAAAATAACCAATTCCTTCTTAGCTAGAAATAGTGACTTTCATTTCAAGATATTTTTTCTCAGAATTGCTTTAGAATCAAAAGTAGAGTACAGAAAGAAAATCCTACTGAGATTGATAATCCCACTTTTTATCCTGTTGGTCTGGTAGAGCAACATTATCTTGATAAAACTATGTATTAGACTTCTTTTTTTAATGCTGCTTATCCTTTTCTTATTTAAATCTCAAATGGCATTGTTCAGTGCATGCCCTAGAAAGATTTAACTGCAATGTCACTGGGGTAATATCAATATTAGTATTCTTTAAAGGATGAGACTTGTCAGGAATTTACAGAGTGGTATCTTGGGTTTTTCACATTCCACACAAAAGACTTCCAAATGACATTGTAAAAGTCTGAAGAAGCAGCTGGAGCTTGATGTCCCCTGGTTGAAGATAGTTATACTGCAGCATGTCAACGTCAGTGATGCCTACAGTAGTGTATTAATTTGGAGCAGCTTGGGCAGATGAGTGAAGCAAAGCCATGCTGAATTAACTGCTGAGCCTCCTGACATTTCCACTGTGTGTGGTTTGTGAGGTTTACTTTGGACTAGGTTTAGTTTTAGGTTTAGTTTCATCCTTTGAACCGAATGTGTCATAGCTCACTTCAAAGCCGTCTAACACGGTTATCCCACAAATCTTTGCTTCCTTGTGTATTCCTTTATGAATTGCCATGCTGACACTTCATCTGTCTCACTACTGCTTGATTTCTGCCCCCACTCTGAGTGGATGTTGTCCAAATAATGGCCTTTTAGGGGAACCTAGATACTGTAGGAGTTGTGCAGAACACTATGAACTGTCCCTCACAAGTACCAGAAATTCATTCTGAGGCAAACGCTTGTCTGGAACCCATCTCTTCTGTGGAGTGAATGCCATGGCATCACTTCTTATCAAACATTAAATCCCTGCCAAGCTGATAAGTATTACAGAATCCTTGTCTCATCTCAGTCCCTCCTTGGAATCTTCTCCCACTTGGTAGCAGGCTTGATGTTAGCAACAAGGTGGTGCATCTGCTGGAGAAGCTTATGCAGCAGTAGGAAAAGGAGGAAACAACAATTAAGAGTAATACAAGAGTGAAGAGGCTGATCAAGGGGTGGGGGTGATTAGGAAGGAGTACATTCTTTAGTAATCTTGAGAAAATAACAGAGTGGAGAAGCTGAAGAGCACGAGGTGACTTGCTGCCCTTGGTTTAGAGGAATGCGTGTGTGACATGGCTCTTTTTACACGAGATGCACTTCAGGATGTTTCAGGGGCTCTTAATATTTGAAGAATCCTTTTGTGTTTAGCTTGCATTGAAGGACTGGACGCTGGTGAGACCTAGCCAGTGTTCATCACAAGAATGTTTGTTGTTCCTCTTTTGAGCTTTTTTAGTGGAATTTCTATTTTAGTATCTTGTAATAATTATTTTGGCATGGTCCAAAATGGCTTATTGTACCTGCTAGAGACAGCCAGGTGATTTACTTCGTAACTGCAGTACTTCTCCAAACCTGAACTGCAGATACACCTGTAGTGTTTGTTTGGTGGCTGGGTAAAAATAAAGCCATGCACACTGTGGGATTGCATTTGATAGAAGTGTAATTTAAGCCCAGATCTTAAAAGCTGGAAGCCTACTTCAGTTTCTTATTATATCACTTGGTCTCAAGTGATTTTATTACTGAAGTGTCAAATATATTAAAGTGATAGAGCAATCTTAAACTTTGAAGAAAAGCAGAGAAATAGCATGCTGGCAGGAAAATAGCAGCTGTAAAATCTTGAGTGATAAAGTACGCTGTCTTAACATAAACCATAAATGACAACACACTGTAACAAAGTGGAAGGTTTCACGTCTTTTAACAATTTAACGAAATGTCACAACTCACTCGTGTCCCCCTCCTTTTTAGAGTTAGTGATTGCTTGGATGGTTCAGGGTTTCCACATAAGTCTAAAGAGCAATGCAAACGTTCTTTATGATGTTCCCTAGGCGTCCAAATAGTTACAGATAGAGACAGTGTTTTATTATGTATTATGTAGTCCAAATGCTCTCTGGTTGTCAGAAGGATGAGGGAAAGGGCGCAGGGAAAATCATAGATACCCATGTATTATATTGGGTTATTGTCTTCGGTGACATTAACCTCTCTAGGGTGGGGAGGTTAAGTGCAGACAGGTGAGTACTGCCTTTGCATGGGAGACGTGGTTCCTGCCTGCAGCGTGCTGTGTGTATTCTGCTATAAGTACAATTTACCTATGAGAGGTTTCAATAAAAATTACTTAAGTACATGCAGATCTCTTCACTGTCTCCCTCCTACAACCAAGTACCAAACTTGTATAGCTTGTATACAGGCACTAGGAGTCTTCTATTACAAAATGAATAGTGATGATCTTCAAATGGTGGCTTTTTCCTTTAGCAGGCAAACATTGCCTTTTTATCATCATTAATAATTACAAAATAATAATAATGAATAATAATACTCATCATTGTGTTTAACTACTTATTCCTTACTATGCACGGGATGACTGTAAAACTACTCATTAAACATTGTTTCCATTGCCTCTGGCCTTTTTGTCAACATTCTGCTTGAAAGTGTCACAAGCAGCAAAGACAGGATTAGTTTTCTCAGTTCTTTGAGATAAGGTGATGTTAGCTTTGTAAAAACTATGCACGTTTTAATGTTTTCACAGTAGGAAGTATAGAAAAGGAATTTACCTTTGGAAGCAGAGTTGTTATCCGAACTTGCAATTACTTTCACCAGTCCTATGTAGAAATGAGTATAAATGCTGGTGGTATGGCAGTAATTCTAGTTGTGTACATGTCCATGCGTTGTTGTTTTTTGTTGGGTTTTGATAGCATGTGTCAGTTTCATAGAGTATTGGTATGTATTAATAGGTCCAGAATTAAATATATTTTCATAATCAGTAACATTTAATGTAAAAAGTCTGCTACACATAAATCATACACATGCCTTAGTTTGTGTGAGTTTTCAGCTTAATATGGTGATGACTTTGCCTTATAAACATATTCTCTCTTGTGATTGAAAAGAACAGATTTTGCAATGTTTATGAAAAATGGAAGTTATGCTGTTATCTTCTGATGCAAGCATGCATGCTTGGGGCTTCTATGTTTCCATTTTCTTAAATCCTCAGGCAGGAGTGTAGAAATACGCATAGTTTGATTGAGGATGAGCTGTGTATTTAGTGCACAGATCAGATGCATCTGGAGCTTCTGGATGTTACTGTCTCAGGTTGATGAAAGTCTGAACATGTGTTCCCACTGAAGAGAGAAGCAGTGAGTAATCCTGTATTATCCTCTTCAGTATGTGTATCAGATAGGCTTCCAGGATTGAATGTAATTGCCCCAAGTTTTTTTGAGTATGTCCATAAAATACCTGGAAATCTCATAAAAGTAACAGTGTTACTCGAATTTGAAATACTGCACTAGAATAAGGTAATTCTTTGCATAGAGAAAACTCAAATTTGATGAATAATAAAAATGAAAGTAAAACATTTCAAAGAAAATCTACCCTCCTGACTAGCTCATCCTTGAAAAAGATGGTCCTTCCCTCATGTCCTGCTTGTACAATGTGTATCATTGGCCTAGGCTGCTCCCATTGCTTGCATTATTTACTGGGTCACTGCAAACATCTCTGACTGCTTCAGAAGCTTGAGTATTTTTTATTCTACAGGCAACATCCCCTGGCTGCTCTCAGGATTTTTTCTTCCCTTTCCTTTCTCTCCAGTCTGATAGTACCTGAAGAAAAGAGCCTTTCACGAGATTAGATTTTACTTGAAACCTTATTTATGTGATATAATGAATAAATAAGGAATAATGCAGTACAGGTAAGATGTGAGGAATTCATATATGAATAGATTCATGTTACATTGATAGTGAAAGAAATTAAAATGTTTAAACTTCTTATGTAGTATTTTTTAGTGAATGGCAACCTTTTAAAGAAGAGTTTTACTACTGTAGTAAGAAGAGTTCCCCTGTAAGACAGAGCAATGTTTGTTCTGAACTTAGATATATATGTCTTCAAATATCCCAAGAACTTCCTAGAGAATTTAACTTTTTAGTCTTACCAACAATGTAAAACTATTGCAAACAAAGCTCCTGTTCTTGTTACGTCTGACTGCCCTGTAACCATGCGGATGAAGTATTCCAGCTCAGGACTTCCTTGGATGTTTCTAGTTCCATCCTGTTTGCTCTTAGTTTATTAGTCTGGTTTGTTCTTAGTCTGCAGTTTTTCCTGTTGATCTGTTAGCCTATGTTTTGTGCAGAGTTGCATGCAGTTTTACCTCTATTACTTATACACATCTACACATTGATGTCTAATTGAAAATTTAAAGGTAGTGAGCGGGTTTATACACTGAGTGTTACACAGCTGTCAGCCTCTGGAACTTGAGAACCCTCTGACAGCTGAGTTCATTCAGTTGCTTTCGGGGTATTAATAATTTGCTTTTCTTTCAGAAGATGTTGCATTTCCATGCTGCAAGAAACATGTCGGGAGAAGTGCACAGTGCTTGTCACAGGCTCCCATGATCACTCTAACAACTTACTGTGTAGCAAATTGTCTGTCCTGGTGTACTAATGAAACATTCAGTATTAGTTTTGTGACGGAATGCTATACATTGTTGACATAATAAATGTTTTCTCATAGTGATACAGAGGGCTGGCATTGCTGCTGATCTGTCACATTTCTGGAGTTCCAGTCCTTTGCTGCCATGCACGCGGTCTGTCTTCAGGCTTCTGCATACCAAAAATAAAGATCTGAAAATGAGAGGAAAAAGGGCTACTTCAGTCTAAACATGTTTCTCTCTAAATTTGTATTTACATTTGCTTCAGCGTGTAAGATTTCTTGTTTCAGAGTCAGAGAACTTTACAACACTGTAGTAGAGGAAATACTGATTTGTGCTTCAAACTTAGCTAGTTAGAACAGAATTTGTGTGATGAAAGGCCCTGTTTACATCCATTCTCAAAACCTAAAATTGAGAAATATAAGCAATTCTATGGATAAAAGAATGAGTGGTTAGTGTCATTAAAAATTTTGCAAAAACATTGCTATTGATTTTTTTACTCTAATGTGTAAAATAATTAGCTTTGGACCATTATTATTTTACAGAAGAAAAATCTGCAGTGTTATTTGCAAAAAGGAAATTGTCCTAAATTTATTGAACCTGGGTTGCGTCTCTCATCAACTTTCTGTATCATGCTGGCTTGTCTCCTTAATGTCCTCTGTCTGTTGATTGTGTGAAAGTTGTTTTTTTATGGGCAACAGCAGATCTGGAGAAACTGTTAATATGTTGTGAATGTTTTGTCAGTACAGGTCTCCAAGTTAGCTGATGTCATGGTCAGACACAGTGTGAAGAAAGGAGATCGGGTGGTCATCTACATGCCCATGATTCCACAGACAGTGTACTGTATGCTGGCTTGTGCAAGAATAGGAGCCATCCATAGCCTGATTTTTGGTGGATTTGCATCTAAAGAACTTTCTGTTCGTATTGATCATGCAAAGGTAATATGTATTCGGAACAACAAACACTGTTGCATTACTTAATTGTATAAGTCAATGTCAAAACCATTTTTTTTTTCAGAGAGGTTAACAACATTTTTCTTTGTGTGGCACGCCATCTCAGTTTGTTTGTTGTACCTAACATTGCAATATGAACAAAGTACTACATGTGTGCTGAGGGTGATACTTTTATTGCAGACATTGAGATACAAATTTTGTCCTCTTTTAAAAAACCGTGAGTTTAACACACTGCTGTCTGCTTAGAGCATACTTTCTTCTCCCATTTGTCAATCATTTTCTACAAAGCATCACCTTCAAATTGGCTTTTTGCCCAGCATTTTCCTCAAGCGTATGAGGAAAGTGCTACCAACCCTGAATGACTTAATTGGTTTACTTGATGTTTAGACATACTAGATAGTACTTTTTTTCAGCTATAGATCTACTTCATCTAATTTCTAGCTAAGGAACCAGTTGCCTTAAGTAAATGACTCTGCAGAGAACATAATTAATAAAGGCTTCCAAGTTTGGCACAACTTGAGCTTGTTTATGAAGCATTATGTAAGTCTTTGTAAGTGAAAATGCAAATAGCACTTTAATAATCTACTTAGTAGCTTATGTGTGCATAGCAGTAGCTTGCATATGCATTTGTTTCAAACTAGCTAACGATATTTGTACTGGAAGCTTCTGTTGCTCTTTTTTATCACTGAACAAGACAAAATTTTTTGTCCTCTTCATCAGTCACTTGAATCATTCAGACTATCCATGGTAGCCGTCTGTCGCTGAATCACGTTGGTTAGACGTATAAGCCAAAAGATTATGCAGGGTAAAGTCCACAGGATTTGTGGAAGCACTGGAGTGCTTTTCAGATCCCCAAGGCTTGAATTTGATGAATATCTGTAAATAGAAAGTTGAATGCATCCCCCTCCTCATTGCCTTTATATTTTAACAGAGTTAATGAAATTGACTAAATAGGTTTGTTGTAATTGTGAAAAAAAAGCTGGGGGAAGGCTAACAACAGTTTCATAGTTTTCTATGTCTTTCTTCCCACTCCCCTGTTTTTTTAACAAGCTATAAAAATTGATTTTAACCCATAGAATTAGGGAAAAATAATGTAGAAGAAAAAAAGGATAAACTTTTAAAATGAAGGTTGCTATGATACAAATAATCTAGCATGTTTACTTTTAGAATATTTTGCAAATATTAACTAATTAATCCCAATGGGTTTTCTCTGAGGAACAAAGGGAGACAGCATAGTAATCATAATCCTTGCTTCACGCATTAAAAAGAAAGCAGAGAAAGTTAATAAAGATCACATAGCAAGTCTTTCAAAGGTTTAGCTATAGAATTACTAGCTACAGGCCATGGATAAAATCCTAATTTACATTGCCTTTTTGTTTCTTTAAGAGGCAGACCTAAATATTGTGGGTAATTTTTGGTCCATCGGATGTGTAATGAAAGTGTAACTAAAGAGGACAGGACCTTATGTTGGTAATATTAATTAGAAAGAGTTTAAAATATGCAATGGAAAGCTGGCTATGAGATGCTCTTGTGAAAGAAAGGTCAAACTTCACATTTCATTGGAAGATCTAAGTGAAAGAAATAACAAGCACTTTCTAGTGACTATGAAAAGGTACATATACTGTACCAGCTTACCTTAATTTATCTTGAATTTTAAATAGGTCTGGGAATGCTGCAAAGTCCTGCAGCTGATAATTTCTACTCTTGTCAGGTATTGGCAGTAACAGACATTATGCAGTGAATTGTGATGAAGTGATACAGAGCATGAGAGCAGGCGTTTCTTGTCATCTTTCCTTTCACCTGAATCTGGAAATATATAGCTTGCAATATCAAAGCAATAGATACTTTCATAGAATCATAGAATAGTCTGAGTTGCAACGGAGCTTTAAAGGTCCAGCTCCCCCTGCAACTAGATCAGGT
>VXBO01011136.1:19510-33731 GCA_013400135.1 Rhinoptilus africanus | reverse complement strand
AGAAGACAGTACAGGCATCACGCTTATGCTCACAACAGAAAAGTGAACTATTTCCAATTTTCCAGAAGTGATGTCACTTGGACTACTTACTCATGCTGCTGCATAAGTTAATATTAATTTTCCTTCTGACTTAAGTCCTTTAAAATCTGTACATTTTGGATGACATGATCTTGTACTAAAGGAACAAACAAACATGCAAGGACAGCATTAAATACACTTAAAGTAGACAGGGTTCTTGTTAACTTTGCTTCAATAAAAAGCTTCTTAAACTCCATTTCCTTTTTGTTCCTTTGAGAAAATGGAGAAGCAATTTCCATTTACAGCTTAGTTCCTGCTTCCAAAATACCCCTTTAACTTTTTTTATTATTATTTTTACGGTGGATATAAATGGCACCAAATTGTCAAATCACAGCTATTTTCTATGCTACCTATACAAATAGGTCTGATTTCTAGCAAGCCATAAAACAATTATGGCTGAATTCCGGTAGCCCTTTGATATCCCAGCTTGCCTGTAGGGCTTCAAAGCCATCTTAGGGCAATGCTAAAAATCTAATTTCCAGAAGACACAGAGAGAAAATAAAGCATTTCAATTCCCACACATTCAAACACGAACACACCAAAATCTTAGCATTGGGATGATTATGTTTGAAAGTGACTTAGAACAAACACGAAGAGATAAGATAACAGAAGGCAGAGACACAGACAGCTTAAGAAATTAGGGAGGGACCACACTACACCTGCCTCTGATTCCCCAATACTCACTGCCAGTTGGGAAGCATGTTCTCCTGCTTAAGCATTCAGCTTCCACCCATTCTTGTGTGGATGCTGGTAGGAAATAATCATAAATAGTAAAGGGAAAAGGTGAGACTGTCTAAGCATGCAGAGGAAGCAAAGGTATTACCTTCCCTTTAATGCATTGGCATTGCCTCTGAGAGAGGCAAGGGGACAACCCTTTTAAATAGCTTTTGCTTCTTAAGTGCCCTGGAATTTAAGGGAGATGAAACTGAACAAACTGAAGACTGATGATTATATTTCTTTGCATGAGAGAAACTTCCATGTTGGTCAAGGAAAACATTATCAGAGTAATACAATTCGCATTGGTTGAAAGAAAAAATGCAAAACACCATTAAACTCTGTTTATTTTAGATGCCTGGTGTTTTCTGGTAGAATTCCCACAAATATACATACACACAGAGTCAACACTAAATTAGAATTATGTATTCTCTATTCGAGAGTTACAATTTGTATAAGTGAGGCACATGTCCACATGTCACATTTTTTCTCCTCACAGAATGAAATCACAGGCTCTAGAAGTACCACATTAGCATCACCCTAAAAAAATACATTCTGTGATTTCATTTTAAATCCTTCCTTTTAAAAATAGGCATCAACCTGGTGGTATCTAGCAAGATATCTAGCAAGAAAAGAATCAGTCAAAAAAAAGAAAATCAAAAAAGGAAAAGTAACCTTTAACTCATGCCTTTTCTTGATTCCCCCTTCCCCTTTCTTTCGTGGTACTTTTGAACACACTTCCCATGGTCATTTCAGTTTTCGCATAATTTTTATGAAGTCCACTGTTCTTAACTCTGGCAAGGAAAAGTTGCAAAAACCCTTTTAATCCCAAAGATGGCATAGCTGGAAGGAATTTTGTACTTACTGTACCCCTAATTTGCATTTAAACCGTTGAGCCCCCACATTGGTTTATGAAAACTATTATAGAAATGGTTTAGAGACCAGTTATGTAAGATCAATGTACAGTACAACAGACTATAAAAAGTATGAAAGAAAACAATCTTCTAGGGAAAGCAGGAGGAAGAAGCCTTATCTTCAGTGCCTGATTGTATACCAGTCTTAACCACCCTCAGTTTGCTTTGGCGTTTTTCACACAGATACAGATGCCAGTATTCTTCTATTGAATAGTTTTATTTTCACATAAAGAATGTTCCAGATATTTTCTGAGTTTAGATTAAGTGACTGAAGCCTCAAGGCAAACACTGCATTGGATTCCAAAAATCACTTATTACCAAAGTAAAAAAAGTTGTTATGCCTCTAAAACTACAATACTTATAAACACATTTATAGATTACATGTTAGCTATATAGCTTAACTTAATATTTACATTTCAAATGCATCATTAAAAAAGTATAGAAAACCAGAAGCTTAGATTTTAATCAAGAAATCACTATTATCTAGACTTCAGGACAGACCACAGAGGAAGAAACTAGAACAAAAATGTAAAATTCTCCATTGTCTAGACACACAAATAGACAGCTTCCTATAGTTAAGCTACTCAAACACAAAAAAGAAAGCAAAACCATTTCAATATTCCACCTGAAACACAGATAATTTTGATTGTACATTTAAAATATCAGCCTACAAGTAGTATGTTAGTATTTTACCTCCTGTAAAACTGCACTCCAGGCATTAAGACAAATGTAAGGAAATATCCCTGCAGACTAAGGTTAGTAGGCTAATAAAACTAAACTTTTGTTACAAAACCCCCAAGTTGTGTAGTGGTTGCTTAACTTTGCCTTTATTATATCAAAAATCCAAGCAAGTAACATAATGTAGATCCCCTTCAGAGAAGCCAGTTTGTTTCTATCTAGTTTCCAGGCAATAGAAAGGATAATGAAAATAAAAATCATTCCTGGTTTATTTGACAACCTTTTGTCAAATACTAACTTTTATTGTCATGTATACTCAATGGAGACATTTGTAGTTGAAAAATAAACTTTCCAGTCTGGGTTCACTCTCCATTTAACAATAAAGCCTGAAGCAAGTACTAAAATAATTGATGACTACCATTTTAAGAACAGCCTTTGACAAAGTGCAACCTCAACAGACGCTTTCAGTTTTCTAAAGCGCAGGCATGTCTATGAAACAGTCAATATTTGTAAAAAGTGTGTGTGTGTGTGCACATACACTGTTTTGACTGTGGTGGGTTTCTGAAGTTTACCCTCCTATTAAAATCATTTGGTCATTGCTCTTATGAGGTCTGAGCTACAGAAGTGCTGTGACTGGGTTCACACACAACCACCTGCCTAAGGAGGTCCAGCATGAGGACCACAGGTCACTGCCACTTTCCTCGAGTGATCTCTGACTCGCCTCACCAGTGAAGCAGGTTCTACTTCAGGGCATCACTCTACAATTCATCCATTTCATTATCATCTCTACAGCATTAACCAATGGACAGGACAACTCGTGGCCTGCCCAGCCACCCACTGGAAGGGCAGTGCTAGGACAGCAAAGCAATGCCTGCAGCAGCAAACTGAAGTGTTTTACTGTTGCTGAGTGACCTTATTTGATTTAGGTTCAAGGGCTGGTCTTGGTGTATTTGTACAACACCGCCAAAGGCACCAAAAAGAACTTGCATGGAGCTCCTTCACAGTAATTTACACACAAATACCTTACAGCATTTGTCACAGTCATTTGTAAGTAGTTTCCTTTATTAAAAAAAATAAAATATGTATATAGGGAAGCATTATAGAGAGGGCAGCACTAAAGAATAATAAAAGCCAATATCCTTATAAGAAAGGATGCTTAGGTAAACACAGACTGGTGAAAATACTGCTACCTCCCCATACTTACACAAGGAGACAGAAGAAGCTAAGACCACCAGATATACATTTATGTGTTCTAGTTGCCTTTTTATTCAGCAAGGGAATGCACTGGTTCTCACGTTAAGACCAATCACAAAAAAAAAAAAAATATAGTTTGAGAAGACAAGCTTCCTTAAGTATCCTTAATTCTTCAGATAATAAGGATTTGTAATTGTATTACTATATTGCTGTTTCTGTTAATCTGACCGCAATGAATTACTGACTAGACTATATGATATGGGTAGACTATATGGTATGACTAGACTATATGATATACTTTTTGCCGAGAAGACATCATAGCAATATTCGGCAGAATTGGGCTAGAACGTGGATGAACCAAAAGGGGCAGAAGCCCCCTCACCAAATTTGCAATGTTGGACTTCCTGTTGTGGAATATTTGCTAGATACAAACAGAAGCCTTTACAACACTCACAGAAGCATACACTTACTTAAAAGACACTTTGGACGAATTATTGACAGCCAGGCAAAGAAATAACAATTCAGCAGGCAAAAAGCATTAACAGTACAGGAATTATACCGCAGAGAGGAGACCTTTGGTGTTCTAAGAGGCCTAACCTTAACAGCAGCAGTATCAAAACCAATAAGGACCCTTCAAATGTTAGAGAAGAATTCACACGAATAGTATTTTCTGACTCCAGTATAGCTTATAAATAAATTTATTTTAAGATTATATTTTAAACAAAAGGTTAAGCAAAACATCAGAGTTACAAAACACACCTTCTCGGGTTTTTTTCTCTCAAAACATATATATATACACACACATATATATATGCTTTCTAGATATTACTCTTATTAGATTCTGTCTTTATTCCTTGCCATGGCTTATTATTTTTGAGATAACTGAAGTTTACCTGTTGGGGTGGTTTTGTTTGTTTTGCGCAAGGCCAGTTAACTATACAACTGAACTTCCATCCAGCCACAGAACTACGGGAACAGTTTGCAGAAGTATTTTTGCATTCAGACTTCAAATGTACCAAAACCCCCTTCTACAGCTTTCCTCCTCATTTCCTAAAAACTCTGACATGGATCTCACACATGGTTATCTGCTGGTGGCAGTTATCCAACTCTGCCTCCTCGCTGGCCGGTCCTTCGGAGAGCAGGGGAGCTGGGCTCTGGAGCACGGCACATCCTCGGTCAGTGGCCGGTGAAACAAAATGCCAAGCCCTGGGAGAGTACAGGACGTGGCAAGTGAGCCCACACCATGTGCGGGTCCTGGATCTCCAGACAGTACCTCCAGCTTCTAAGTGGTCCCCTAATGAAAGGCAGCAACTGGATATTGCACGGGAAAGGATGGGCATTGGATCTGGCTAAAAAGAACAGATCTGTGCTTATTAGTGTCTACTTATTTCTCCAAGTAGAAATTTACCTTCTCACAGAGGCAAAACACCACAACACTGACTCAAAAAGTACTGGAAGGGCATGCTGTTCCTTTAAAAGTGAAAGCTCTTCAGCTTTGTATGTTTAGGGGGATTTAAAGAAATACTTTGGAATAGTTCTAACAAAGTAATTTTCATTAAGGTCTTTTTAGAGGAACAGAATTAAGACTGATTTCTGTCCTACCATGTGATTGTACACATTTTGATATACTTTATTCTTTCACATAGTTTTGTCTTTCTTTACGGTAATATTAAATCATTTTGATTTAACAGCAAGCATGTTCAGAAATATGATGTGTCCCCAGGTTGGGCAAACAAAAAAAGAAAACAACAAAAGAAACAAGAAACTCCATTAAAAAAAATTATCAGGCAGTATCCTGGTCAAAAAACCTACCCTTAAATATTATGCCACACCTGTGCATCTCCATGTTCGGAGAGCACACAAGATTTCAAATTCAATTCACCTCTCACCTGCTTTTCAGTAAATGGCTTTACTATATGCTTCAATGAAACACTCCCTTCGAATTTGAATTATGTAAGATGAAACGTGCAGATATTTTTTTCTGTTAATTACAAAGCCTAGTACTGGATGCAAGAGCAATTCAAATGCTATTTCCCTATTTAATACTTACATTTCAAAATTCCTCAAGAAAACTTCTGTCCTCCAATACCAGAAAGGCTGCTCTGAGTAACAGTAAACATTTTTGGACCTGCCTTATTTCCCCCCACTACACACAATGGAAAACGCCACAGTTGCTGGCCTGCAGCTCACAATATCAAGCAGTTCTGTCTCAACTGAATCTCAGCATTATTCATTTCTGATTCATTTGCCCTTTAAAGTCAGCGCATGAAAGGTAAAATTTAACATCTCCCTCTAAGTAAACAAGAAAAGCCCTCAATTTCCCTTACAAGCCTACTAGTGCAGAAGACTTTGTCTGTCAACCCTTGTCTCAAGATCAAGTTATGTTTACATTACTTCCATCTAGAATGAGGAAAACGATTAGTGTCGCATTGAGTTGGGTGGAGTTTTTCTGTACGAACTTCAGAACAGCAAGCACAAATAGTAAATTCAGACTTACCACATACCACTCAGTATCCTAATAGTAATCAACAAAAATCAATCCACGTCACATTTATTGCTCAGCTCTGCTCTTTTTTAATGTATAATAATGCAGGTTGCACTCTAATCTCTGTCATCATAACCATCTGAAAACAGAAACACCTGTCTTGGTATTTACCCTCATGAGAAAGATTCCATGTGAAAGATATGCACATCATACTGTATGGGCATATGTTTTTATGTAGAATTACGGAGAAGCTACTGAAGCCATAAAAAGGCAATTCAAATGCGCCAATCGCTGAGAATAGGTCTGGACTGTACTTAAGAGAAGTTAGAGTTGATCCATTATTTACATGACATTACAGCTGTTGAGACCTCTGTCACCATAGCGTGCCACAGATTTTAAAAATCAAACTTGTCCAGCACTGCTGGGCTCATTCCACGAGCTCAAAGAAACAAACCTGAATGCCTCCAGAGAGCCAGAGCCAGCGTAGGAGCTCGGCACAGGATTAACAGCATGATACAGCCTGTAGCTGGCAAGCAAGAGAGAGTTAAACATTGATGCTCTGCCGAGGAGCACCATCACAAGGGTACTGTGATGACCGACTGCCTAGCAGTAACAGTTTTGTGCATTAATATTGCTTAAGTTAAATGGCATACCAGAAAGAAGTTAACCTTTTTAATTTTTTAACAAGTACTGAACAGCACTGTACAGTGTTTTATTTTCTACAACATATTGTTATTTTAGCTGTACCCTTTAATAGTAGGCAGGATAATACATTTAATTTCAAAACAAATGCCCACACAGAGATTTTAGTAAGCATACAAATATTTTAAATACGAGTCTGTTCCTCCTCCTTTTTGCTGTACTAGAAAGCACAGCAAAAAGTCAACAGTCACACAAAAAGCAAACAACGTTTGCAGTTAGAAGTGAAGTGTTTTGTGACAAGATGAGAAACTCTAGTTTTCATGCAAACATATAGAAGTGCTAGAATTTGATTGTTCCTTTGTTTTCATATATGCCTATCAATCATTATCGGGAAGGCAAGAAACAGAATGATCGCACATTAACTACCTAAATTCTGCTAGTTTAAAAGTGCAGGCGTTCCATCATAAGAATCCCACAGAAATTAATGCAGTCAAACTGCAGCAGTCTACAGAGTTAATTCTAAATTAGTTTTAATTCTTAAAACCTTTATAAATTAATCTGTCTTTTCCTTACCTATCACAAGCATTATCAAGGGGCTCTACAGGGTGCAGCTATCAAGTTGTCAGTCTTTTCCACAGATTCTACCAGAACAAACGACTGAATAACTCTCTCCGACATTTCTGCCACAAACCTGAGCTCCAAAACCAAAAAACCCACCAAACTCAACACAACAAAAAACAACCCTGACCATACTGCACAACACTTACAAGAACAGACTTCACGCCTTGAACAGTAATACAAAAAATAACACAAATCAAATTTCCAAGATTTTACAGCTTACTAATACAGCACTGAAAAATTTTAAGACATAATTGTTCCTGAAGTTCAGATTCTCTACTCTGTGACAATAAATACGTGGTTTAAAGATTTCTTACATAAAAACTGCACAAAACTAAGTATAGTAACAACTGTAAATAGTAAACCACCCAGCTGTTTTCATCTTCTCAATTAAATGCTAACAAATATAACTGTCTACTGATTTAAACATTTTGAGGTATCTTCTCCCTCATCTTACTTAAAGAAATAATAGATCTTACACAAACCAATCTGTTTTTCTGTACTTCAAGTGAGTATTATTCTACAGCTATCCAAAAACCTTGCATACGATAGCCCTACCAGAAGACTTACAATCTGAGAGTATTACTACCATAGCTTTAGAAAGATGTAACCATAGCTTCTTAAAACGAAAAATACTGTATTAGCAATTAGATGTATTCAAAGTTAACTTAATGTGAAATAAATAACTTAAGTTCATCATTCAAGGGTTCAGAAATAAGACTCAGAACAGACTGGCAGTTCTGACAGATATCAGTATTTGCCCATGCTGGCAGGGGGAGGAAATCTAGCCGGAACTACACCCAGGATAATGAAAAGAGCATGCACTGAACACACAAACCGCACAATTAAACCACACCAAAAAATGTGCAAGTAAACTTTAAAAACTGTGAGTTTGTGTATGTGGAGGATGTAGCAGCCTTGTTAACTCACTTGTATTATCACGCTGAAGTACTACAGACTACACAATCACTAGGTATCTTCAGAAAGCCTGAGAGCCCATTGTCACACTGCGGTCTGCATTTACCTTTGTTTGGCTTGAACGCAATGCAAGTCTTTGCAGACAGCGAATCACTGATGATCCGTTTCCACCAGAAGAGTTGTATATTCATAAAACAGATGTATACCACCCAAGCTAGGAATCAAGTCCTTATTATATATATACTGTATACTCCTAAATAAAGCATAAGCATTAACATGGAATGCGATCATTTTTAGCGACGTATCAGGGAGGGGAAATTATTTATCAGAAACAGGTTTTCCTATACAGGTAGCATCTTAGCATCGAGTCCACCAATTATTTACTGATGGCAATGATGTAAAGATGAAACTCACTATCTTCCTTACATTAGAACTCTTCTCACTCTCTTTGAAAAAAGAAAGCTGTGAAATGCCCTTTGGATTTGCATTGAGCTGAATTTAAAAGTGCACTTGAAAACACGTACATACTCTCAGAGCTGTTCAGCCTCTTCTTAAAGTAGTAGAAACATTAAGTCTCAAGATTTTCCTATTAAACAAAAATTCTTCCCTAGACTTCATAAGTTTCATTTGGCCACAGCTGAAATCCACCGATGAGCAAATCCATGCACAATACCACAACCCTTTCGCAACTAAAATAGCAACACCTGCCCTAAAAGGTGCAATGTACAACCTCTATCTGTAAGACTGATGGAAAAAGAAATTCCCACATGATTATTATACCTAGAGGGCTGGGCTTAGGCAAAATTTAAGGGGGGAAAAAAAACCAAAACAGACCTACAATTAACCTAAGTTCTTACAAGTGTAGCCAAATATCCTACTGAAATATCCAGCAGAAAACTGACTGCCTGTTTATTGATCTTGACCATCTGCCTGCATTACTTGGTACAAAGGGAAAAGTCAAGTCATCTGGTAAGAATCTCCGTGTGGATCCCTATCATCAGGCCACTCAATTTACTATAATTGAGAGTCAAGTCTCACTGACTTTAAATGGAGCAGCGAGAGACTGTTTTACACTTAGTATTTAAAAAACCATCACCAAAAATAAAATAAGCAGGAACAGTGAGTGAGACAGTACTGTTTGGTCATTTTCTCCAAAATTTTAAAAGACAACATTCCAGCTACTAAAAGCAGCAGCACTTGCATTGTGGTCAACACATTAATAAAACGTGGCTGGGAAAGGAAGGAAAGATAAAGGATCTCCTCTCCTTTCCCTACCCTTCCCCTAACATGCCTTCTAACATAGTAAAATATTTGAAAAGCAGATTTAAAAAAACAACAAAAAAATAATCACAAAGTAACCAGGGGAAAACTACATCACTTTTCCTAACCAAAGTTCATTCTAAGACATTTCATTGATTTTCTTGGACAGCATATTATCAATAAATACTTTTAGGGAGCTTCATGAAGCATTTTTACAGCCAAAATATAGATCAATGGAGACTGTTTTAAAATACAGTGTGAGATGTGCTTTTACAAGAGGATTAAGCTGTCACTGTAAAAAATTTTGTCTAAATTAAACATTCCTTTAAAGCAGCAGACCAAAACATCTCCACGGATGAGCCTATCCACATCTTGAAACTGCACCAACCTGTCCATCATAGGTTGAGCAACAGATGCAGTCAGCTTAGTTCAGGTTTTGTAAAAGAAGCAGAATTTGATTGGCATTTAATTTCAAGATAGTGTATAGGGCATAAAAAGCCATGAGGTGGTTTTGGGGGTTTTTTTTTAGCTTCCACCAGCTAAGTCTATCTCAAAATGTGTGTTCCAGTGAAGTTTTATTCTGCACTAAAGGACAACCTTAACAAAACCAACCAATACTGGAAACATGGATTTTCTGGAAGAATGTTACAGAAAAGTTTCCTATAGCAGAATAACAAGCAGCTCCACTTCCCTCACTTTGCCATATCATTGTAAAACTTTTTGAACTACAAGATGCAGTAAGCATTGTCCCCCTCAGCCAGGCAGAGGAAAGCAGCACCTCACTCTTTATAGGCTACAAAATTCCAGAGTCCAAACTGTCATTTTCATATTGCCCAAGTTATTAGCACAGAAATATTGGCCCGGCTTTTTATTTTTTTTGAAAGAAAAATATAGTTTATCAAAATGCACCACTGACTCAGAGAAACTTAACCACTCAGGCCACACTAGTTCCAGTGTAGTTTTTGACATGTACTTGCTGAAACAATTAACAGTAACTGAAACACAACAGATGTGTTTCCTTATCCAACTGAAATACCATAAGACAAATAGTACATTGGACTACTGTTGCAGAGTACCAACATTCATCAGGTGAGAAGCAGAAGAAAATATTTCTACATTGCTTCGCCTCCAAAGAAGGAGTGAATGAGACATGATATCAGACAAGAGCAACAGCTTCTCTTTGGGAGGCAGTATCACAGCAGATCAAAACTAGCCATAACCTGGTGACAAACCTTGTTCCACAGGCATCGCTTAAGATACTAGACTTTTACTTTCACTTAACATGAATAATGAAAGGTAAGCAACACATGCTTTGAAATAAGGCTAGAATCTTAGCAATTCTCCATTTCTTCTCAATCAATTCACATCAGCAACACAAAATATACAAGATTTGAAAACAGCAGTATTTGTAATTGCATGATGATTTCAGCCAGCTTTTGTCTTGCAAATGCCACTCAAAAATTAGTCTGGGCATGAGCCTACTTTCTTTAAGCTGAGAAGCAGTCCTGTAGCCACCCCCCTCACCCACCCCCATGAAACTATTCATAAAGTCAAGTGGCAGGAGCAGGCCATTAAATGGGAGAGAGTAAGGGGAACCAGTCACTGCAAATGCCAGTATGCTCCACCGTACAAGGACAAACTGAAGCACTCAGTCACCATCAGGCAAACAGAAAACAATGAACTCAGTGCCAAGCTCAAGTTTTTAAGGCAAGACACAGTGAAAGATAAAGGAGACTATTTTATTAGGTCACTCTAGCTTATCTGTATTCTCTTCCCTGTTAGTCAACATCACCTTCCCATCCTGTCTACGCAAACAACCTGCTCTGTGCTCCACTGACGGAACACCATTCCTAGTTGTGTTTCCACCTTAAAACTGACGCAACTTTGAGGTACAGGACCTTGCTTGCTCCACAGCAACTATTAGTAGAGCAAATACTTGGACACACCTTTGCAAACTCTGCACCGACCTCTAGAATTTCAAAATGCCTAATATAGCTAGAACAGATGAGCAAAGCCAGAGGTGTAGCCAGCAAACCGAATTTATCCAGCTATTCTCATAAACATAGAAAGCAAATGCACTGAAAATAATTGAACTCCCTTGCCCTCCTTGATGTTTGGAATGATTACACCCCTAATAAAAAGTGATCTAGCAACAGAAATACGTTATGAGCTAATAACACCTATGATAGCCTATTAATTTATTGTTTTCAAACGGATCTGTGAGCTCTGCAGATGGACGCGATGAATTAAAACTTCTCCTAGCAAACACACGTTAGAGCAGCCATTCACAGCATGAATCCAGAGACAAAGATATACCAGAGAGCTAAGTGTTATAATGGACAGTCACTATACTAGTACTTGCTTTTGATCAATATTGTACACCTAACTTCAGCTTACTAAACCCATGGCTCAGTATTAGTTGAGAACTTAGCAAGTATCTCCAAGTGGTAAGTTATCTTAAACTAAAATAGTAAAGTACATAACTTCAGAGGAAGTGATGGAAAACAGTTAGTTTTACTAGCACTACAAGCAAGCCTATAATTCCCAATACGCACCACTTAAGCTACAACCCTGAAGGCTATCTGAGGTCACATCAAACTAACAGCACTGATTTACAAAGCCAAAAAAGAGCCTAGAATATTTCTGTCAAAAATTTCAACTGTATTTGTAAATTAGAAAGACAAACAAAATGCTCCCATTTACAAGGCACACATCAGCACCACTCTTTTAAACATTTTTGCACAGTGGAAAACGTGCTGTAATTCATACATGGATCACTCTCGGCAGCACAATGCTCGTATTTCCCACTGTGACTTTAGGGCGCTAAAATTTCTTCAGCATCTATTTTTTGCTCATTGCTGTAGTTTTAGGAGGCTAAGCAAGCCCAGAAGTGAATGGAGTTTCTGCCATCTGAGCTTACACTGCTGGATGGGGGCGGCTGCAGTGTTCTCCTACAATCCAAGTCATGTGCAATCACAGTATGACATGTCCCCTCCCGGGCTATATAAGCTGGCATCTTTCCCAGCAGTTGCCACATCATGAAAACGATGCATACAAATAAAACCCCAAAATAAACACTTTAAAACAATGGCTTAAATGACTGCATAACCAAACTCAGCAGCTGGAGACACAAAGCATTCCCAGCAGCAAACTACACATCTTCCACTTGCAAAAATCCTAAAATGTATTCTTATTAGCAAGCTCCACATCACACCTAGCAACCCCCAAGTTCGGGCTGCACAGTCATGTAGCCTGAGGCCAGACAACAAGGAGTAAATAAATAAAGCACAGATAGTAAAAGCAGAGAGGATCACAAACACCTCCTATGCAGAGCTTCAAAGTATTAAATGTACTTTCTACCACTGATTTCAATACATCACCTAATTCTCTGAAAATGGACAATGCTACCTCACCTGTTCAGGCTACTCAGACCTTTTCTCAGGTGTTTCTCTGCCAAGCTATTTAGATTGATATGGAGTCATGTTTTTCTGTACAAGAAATAGCAGAAAACAGGAGGAAAACTCTACAGTGCAATGTGAGCAATTTAATTCATCAGAAATACTGCAGTATTGCATACGATCCACTTAAAACTTTGTGTAGCACTGCGCTGGTTTACAGTAGATTTAAAAATTTATAAACTCTATGATAATAAAAGGGAATTAGTAGCTTATACTTTAGAAGATAATCTCAGCAGTTCAAATACTGCAATTCTTACATTCCATTGCTTAAGGGAAGGAAAATATCCTAGAATAAACACAGTAATTAATGTAAAAAAGTCACAGTTTGGTATCTTCAAACTGAGACACACTAAACCAAAATATATGCTTTTATCTTACCACAAAAAAAAGCTTTTTATCTCAACACTGGAAAATTCCCTGGTTTTTGCTCCCTGAACATTCATTTTCTCCCCACCTAGCTCTGAACAGACAGGATTTATGATGATATTGTTCTAAGGCACTGCAGGAGTTCTAGATGCCAATAAAGATTACAGATCAAATGAAAGATAACTACTAACCATTGTGTCTGCATAGATAAATAAACCTGCTCACTTCTTCTGTTTGTCCTGTTACCTCTACTAATCCAACTACAATAATCATGACAGTAAGTGCTCGGGAATCAGATCTGAAGACAAAAGGCTTCTTATACCTCTCCCAGCCCAACATACGTGGGTACAGATGCAACACACACACATCCCTTTTCCGTAAGTTTTCATGCACTTAGGAAAGGCTGAAGCCCTGACGATGAACTAGAGAGCGAAGCAGAAAGCGAAGTGCTGGGGGAGTCCAAACGCCAAGTACCAGCCTGGGAGCGGGAACACGTTTCCAGGCATCCCTTCCCCAGTCATTTCGCACACGGGGGGAAAGCGGGACCAGCCAGAAGCGAAGCCACACGTGGGCAGCCATCCCGAGAGAGGCCACCCCTGACACCGACACGCCGGGAGGAGCCGGGACCCCGACCCCCGGCCNNNNAAAACGGCACCGGACGCCGGGCGAGAGGAACAAAACCGGAGAGGTACCGCCGCGACCCCGCAACAAAAAGACGGCCGGGCAGGCGAGGGAGCTCTCGCTACCGCGTCCGCGGGGAGGCGCGGTGCCGCCCGGCGGGCGCCGGCAGCCGGAGACCGCTGTCAGGGGAGACACCGTCCTCCCCTTCCCGGTGCCCCCGGTGCGGCGGCGGGGACACCGCTGAGGCGACACCCGCCGCCCCCCGTGCTGCCGCC
>VXBO01011136.1:0-19199 GCA_013400135.1 Rhinoptilus africanus | reverse complement strand
CGGCCTGTAAGAGACCCCCGGCCGAAATGGAGTTAGAGGGCTCCCTGTGGTAAAGGTGCGCCAACAGAAGGACCTTCCTCCCAGACCCTCAGCCTCTGCCTCGTCCGCCCTCACAAACAAACGTTTCTGAAAAACCCCCAGTAAATCCTTTTGCAAAAACAAAGGGAGGACGACACGGGGCGGGGGGGGCTGATGGCACAGGTACCACAGGCGATGATGGGCAGCGGGCAGGAAATGACACTGGGGGTTATTTAAATGGTGGTTGTAGCACGAGCTGCTATTCCTGCCACCGATGGGCTGGTGCTCTTTGAAAACAACAGCTACGATTTCCTTGTCCCTTCCGTGCTGTATGAGATAACGCGCTGAATCATGCCACAGTGAGGAGCTGGAAGTGATTTTCCACGAGTATCTCTGTGACGCCCATCAGAAGAGTACTTTCAGACAGACATAAAATTGTCCGAAGCAACTTTTGCCACACTGAAAACTATTTTTATCTGTTCCATAATTGTATTTTTGATAATTTTTCTGATGACAATTATAACTTAACGGTTCCACAATCAACATATCCTTTCCAAGAGAAGGATATACACACACACAAATTTTAACACCTTCCCTGGGCGTTCCAGATTTCACCAAGAGATGGCGCACGGAGTCCTTGCGCTAATGTCCTCATCTGACCTCTTCAGAAGTCTTCAACTATCCATGACTGCTATCTCCCCTCTTTTCACTTCGGAATGAGAATCGCACGTTATAGAAATTCCAGCACAATTCCTCCCAAAACTACTGGCCTGTATCTTACTTTTTCTTACAGATGCTGTAAGCCCTAGTCAATAAAATCAGTACTAACAACTCAAAAAGATGGATACAGTTTGTAAAAATTCCACGTTGCAATGTGGTTTCAAATTTTTTAATGGTAACCCCTCTAAGTATTAAAATTGCAATGTGCAGATCTAGTAGCTCAGGTGTGTTCTATTAATCTTGCATTGAGCTAGCCCGCAAGTCAGCATGCATAAGAACTCCCACTGAGTCCTTAAACCCATCAAAGCTGGTTCTGGTAACTTTAAAACTTTGTACCAGCAAGACAAATAAAGATGTGCTGTTTACCAGGGTAAGGATTATGCACATGAGCAAGGACAGCAAGGTTGGACTACTACCAGGTGTCAGGGTCCATCCAAACAGAGCAGTCTGCAGGCTGAGGATCCCTAACATTTCTCCTAGAAAGGTTCCATTTTTGCTGTGGCTGAGCTGCTCTGCTCAAGTGTTCAGTCACTTAAGGGATTTATGAGGACTCAGAGTAGATCTTCAAGAGCATTTAGCTGTCTAGAACCCTTTGGTTTCATTGGAAAACTGACTCGTGCATTTTTGAGTCAGTGAGGGCTTTTGCCATTCAGAAGACACTAATTTTTGGGTGCTTCATTGCAATGTACTCTTCCACGTTAGTGCAGAGTTGAGTCTGTAACACGTTCCCAATAATAACAATAATATAGATGCTAAAAGTATTTTGCCTTTCATTATTGGCACAAATTTAATTTCAAACCATATGTGACCTTTCATTATCAAGTAATGCAGCTCCTGCAAGTACTGTTTGATTCTTGCTCCAACAATAAATTTGAAGAACTGACAATTTTACAATAGTAACAGGGTATGATTATTTAAATCATTACCAGACTACCCCTCTTTCTTTTCTTCTGCCCCATCACCCACATCCCAACTTCATGTTACGCTGCCAATCTGGGCATAAAATCCCCATTGAAGAAATGGAAGATGTGCTTCTCTGCTACATAAACGGCACTAACACTCCATTCATAGCATGGCAAATACAGTGTGTTTTATGACAACTACAATGCATATTTCTGCTTTCTTCGTATTGCCTTAAAAAAAAAAAAAAAAAAAAAAAAAAAGGAAAAAANNNAAAAAAAAAAAAAGACAAATGTGCTTGAGTTAGTAACAGGCAAACCTTAATTTAGTCCATAAAAATGATAACAATTTTTAAACATAGGCAGCTAAAATTAAATATACCTCAGTGGGTATTTTAGCTCATACATATGTAGTTGCATAGGTATTTTCAATGCATTGAACATACCACCGTTGACAGCAATTACACAGAAAGAAGAAAATGCTCTGTGATACAGATTTGTTACTGAAACAGGTCTATGGAATTATTTCCATACTCATTATCAGTCCCAAGAGTCTTTTTTTTCTCTGTGTATCCACAACTTTAAGAGTGCAGAACACTGCCCTGAAATATTCAGGTACAGGCATTATTTTCTTAAGGAAAAGTATATTGGAATCACCACAGTTCAAAATGCTATTATACACAAACTCCTGTCTTCATCTTGCTAGCTAGAAGGTAAATCCTTTTTTAGTATCTCTCTACATTTCTGGACAACTCTTCAAAGATCTTGACTGCCTGTTTGTGTTTTCCTTCCTTTTTGCAGAATAGTTTGACATTATGAAGAATACATTTGCTTCCTATTCTGTGGCAGAAGTTGGGGACTCCCATCTTTCTGTGTAATAAATTATGTTCCGTTGAGGGCCTATTTTTTTCAACTCAATTGGAATGGAAAAAACAGTACGGACAATTTCTATGTATGAGTCACCTCATAGTTAAGTTTGGCCGAGTAGAAACAAGGCAGAATGCAAAATGCATTCAAGTAGTCAAATGCAAAAATAAAAGCATCACTGTAAGTTGGTATATTTCTATTTCTTGTCTACTTCCTTCCAGTTTTTCTTCTTTGTCAAAGATTTGGAATGGTCTTCCCAAGTTTGTTCTGGAAATCATTATTACTTAATATAATTACAACCTTTCTGCCTGTTTAAATTTATTTCTCCCTTTGTATAACAGCACAAATGATCCATAGTGATAGTTACAGAGAAGAGAGGTCACAGTGGGCCTGATCCTGAATGTACATTCACTTGTCAGGATTCATGGTAGGGATGGAAGAAGCATTTCCCATTTTAAAGGTGTGCAAAAAGGATTACTATCTTGCAAGTTGAAGAGCCATGATGACACACTTTCACACAAGATACACTTGTACATACATTTGTTTATTTATTTGCCCTCAGAAGGCTGTAAAGATGGGATTTGATTTCTTTCTTTCCGCCTGATATACTAATTTCTAAGAAAGGAAGGGTTCTTTTAGGTCTGGCAGAATCAGATGTATGCACTGCAAAAGAGAGCAAATCAGTGAAAGAAGAACTGTCTTTTATTTCCCCAAAGTATGTGTCGCTGTGTTCCTGCTAGCTTTTATGCTGAAGTTAAGAAACCACAGTCTCTTTTGAATCTTTGGGGATTTTTCCTGAAAGCCACAGAACTATAATCATTTTAATGGTTGTCCTGTTACCTTATGGTATCTTTGACGGTTTTGTTTTACCAGAATTAGAGTGTAGATGAGTAAAACAGCTTTTATACGCAGGCCACTTCAAAAGAAACCAAGAGTTTTGGTAACAGTGTAGGCAAACAGAGGAGCTATTAGGCTTTTTAATAGTAGCTCTAATACAGCTGGTGATATCCGAAACGGTTTAACAAGAGAGAAGGTGTCCAAGAAATAAAGACTCTCTGCTACACTCTATGATCAGGGTTACTGGATTTTTAAATTTTATCCACAGAAGAAACAGGAAAGAAAGGAACAAGAAGTCTTCCACTGAAGGACGATGCTTTTTCTTTGATAGCTCTAGCTTGTGTTATGGTTGAGAATAAGGCTATCAATCAGGAAATTCATTTATTCTCAACAGGTATCAGTGAGACAATCCTATTTTCCAGAATCCCTTAAATGGGAGAGCTTTCTGGCACAGACTCACACTCTGTATTCATCTCCCTAACTTGGGATTCCACTGGAAGAAACAGAGCTGGATGGTCCTTCTATGCTGATTTTTATTTCTCACAAATTCGGACAAAAGTATTTCCCTATTGACTTAGAACAGGACTGAATCAATACAAGCTGTTTTCCTATACTGCACCTCAGTGTGACTTTATTCACTCTAATATTTAGCTACTTAACTGAGACCACTCAGTTGAGTAACGATTACTTAGAAACAACCGCAGATTCAGGCTCAAATTTGGAAGAGAAAAGGGTGTGGTTTAATACCCTTTGTTTAATACCAGCTGTGAAACAATGTTGATTTTTAAACCAAAAATAAATTCAAAATAGCATCTGTATTCAAGCTGAAGGTATTGTGATGCAAGTACAGCCATTTAAAATATCTGTCAATTTCACAAAGGCCAAATATAACCTTCAGTGGGCAGGAGCAGATTCAAAGAACAATCTTGAGCTGGTTAAGTGACAAACCGGTGCAACTATTTTCTTCATTTTGGATTCACAGTTAAAATAAACATCCTTTGATCTCACTGCAGCAGATGGATGCAATTATGTGCATATGAAAGTGCAAAGACCCTGGCTCAAAGGACTACAGAGTTAAAAAGGTAAAGGCAATTTTCTAGTAGGACTATCCACTACTGCTGAAACAGGGGCTACCACAGAGTAATTACACAGCTGCTGGAAAATGAGAGACATTTGGATCATGTTCTTAAAGGTATTTAACTACATAAAGGTTCATGTAAGGAGCTACTGCAAGGCTAAAAATGCTTGCACATTTGTATGTCTGCTGAAATAACTGATGTAGCTGTGGGCTTCCCAGTAGGCACCACTCCCTGTGTTCAGACACCCTCAGACGTACCTGCATCACGCTGTGAGGTGTGATGCGCAGATCTCAGGTCCCTGACATAGATGCAACATGAATCAACGTTTCTGCTTCATGGACATTTAACCCTGGAAGCAGCACAGCTGTGTCAGTGCAGCATCGCCCAGCAAGAGCCCTATTTCATAGCTATACTGGTGGAGATTCCAGAAACAGCTGAAAGGAATTGCTGCCTTTCTGTGTTATTTCCTTACACAAGGCAGATATGTCTTATGTCACAAAAAAGGAGACTGCTTCCCAAGTCACTTGGACAAACTGATTTGTCCTTCGTGTTTCAAACAACAGCTGTTTTAAATTTACTTTTTGATGTTCAAATTTTGTGACTGGAATACATGGACTGACTTTTACATAGGCCTTGTTTTCAAATGTCAAAAAAAGCGCAACTAGCTGAAACAGCTAATGTTACCAGCTATAAAGGAAACCACAGTGGCTTTTAAACATATCATCAGTCTGAATTTCTCTGTATTTGAGATCTTTTAATTTCCTTATGCAGACAATATATAAAATCATAGTCCTTTCCTGTTCCAAGCCAGATACTTTGATTACAGTCTTAAGATGCTTGTCTGAACCAGAGCCAAAACTTAAAATGAGCCTATAGCTGATCTTACACATATGACAAGGAATATGTATAAGCTGCTTTGTAATGGCACTCTGGCTGCCAGGAGCTAATGGCAAAATAATCTCTCCGGATTGTTTGGGTTTTTTTTTGAGTAAGCTACAAAGGACGAACAAATGCCAAGGAGCCTGAACCAAGCGCACGCGTGTTTTGAGGTTTTATTGGCTTGTCCGTTTCTAATCACAAATTAAACAGAAAATAAGCACTTTATTTGGTACAATATTAAACCTCTAGACAATGGAAAAGGTCTTCAAGAGCAATGGCTGCATGTTTTAGAAAACAATATAAAATAGTTTATAATGCACGACCAGCCATCTCAGAGGGAGGCAGTAATGACAAAAGATAAATGCGAAAAGGGAGTCTCAGCTATGCACAAAATTGCAGTATAGAAGGGAAAAAAATAAATTGTTCAAAGGCCTCTAGGGACACATAAGGAAATGTGTTCAGAGTGGAAATTCTTGTTGACAGACCTGTAAGGAAGTATTTAGTTTTTTATTTCCTCACAGTGGTGTAGCCCCTAGAGGAAATACTCCTGTTAGACAAAGAAACACAGTCAAATTCTATACTCAGTTTGGGGCTGTGTAATGACCAAGTTCAGAGAAGCTGTTCTGCATTTCCACAACCAGGACAGAGTCTGATCACACATGCAGGAGAGGTATTAAGGAGTAACTTCACTGAAATCAGTGCCTTTGCTTCTTGGCCTGACATGAGATCTCCCCGCTGGAAATCAACCAGAGTGTAAAGGAATTCGGTGATTGTGCTCACCTGCATCAGGTTCTTGTGCTGGCCCCTGTATCCATTACATACGTTGACCACTATCCAAGATAGGAGTTTATGCATAAGATGACGAGCATGTCTTGGTCATAGACTTCCTTGTTATATAATATTATATATAAAAATAAACCTTCCTTATTCCCAGTATCACTAGAAATTAAGCGAGAAGCTGGAATGGCTTAGCATTACCTTGGTGAGAAACTCGTGGGGAAAATCAGAATTCTTTATCAGTGACAAGTACTCATACAACCATAGGGTCTTAGTTGTCCTTACCTTTAATGAACTCATTATTATGCCGTGACTGTGACTCAGAAAGTAGTTTTAACTCAACTTTATGGATGGGGAATTGAAACAAAAAAGAGATGAAATGAGTTGACCAAGGACAACAAAATAAGGCATGAAGTGGGACAAGCAGTTAAACCCAGTGAAGACAAGGCTTGGCCCTGAAAAGAATGGGAAGAATGAAGAAATGGAAAAAAATGTGTAAACAAGGGTAGTATGGGAGAGCAATGGTAGTATGAAATTCACAGCTAGCTCAACAATTAATAAGAAATGTTTTGTTAAATGAGAACATTGCAAAGTTTGAGAAATATATTACATATATATTTGCAGAAGACTGGCCTTAGAGACTAGATAGGCACATTTCAGAAATCTAAACAGAAACCGTATGAATGACAAAATAGCTGCCTTTACACATGAGAAAGCTGCAAAGCAAGACTGCTCAACATACGGATGTTTTGGAGCTAGCTAGTAATCACAGCATTACAAGAAAGCTGGAGGTAATTTTTATGAAGCCACAGAAGGAAGCAAAGCAGAATTAAGATGGGTGGAAATGCTTTGCCAGCTGCTGGAGGGGGACCAGTGGAGCTGCAGCCTGTATATTCTGACTTTCCATGCAGATTTCAGAAGCCCTTCCATATAAGCTTTGTGTCATCCACCGAATTCAGCAGATTTCAGTAGTAGAGCATCTGTACTCCGTTTATACTCCTCCTAATGGTAGCCACCCCTCAATGCGCAATGAATTTCCTATCAAATACTTTCCATCACCATATGACTTTAATTCCAGACACTTTTCTATATATTTACAGTTTCAAATACAACTCCTCAACTGTCAAAAAGATACAAATGTAAAAAGCATGCTGTCCTGATAAAAGGCACAGTGGCCTGATCTACTGCAACTTCCACCTTTCAATGCCCCGCTGCCTCTTTTTCACCCATTCCCCATTTATCTGTTCCCCACATGGCATCTTTTAAACTGACCAAAACTATCAACTTTATCTGCTTCAAATTGCAAATACATACAAATATATGTTTGTGTGAGATATATACACTACATATATATACACAAATATATAGACAGAGCAGTATTTTCCCAGCAGATCATTCATTAGTGTTCTGCACTTGCATTCCTATCTCAAGGAAATCCTTGAGAGACTAGGGTAAAAAGGGGCACTACCTCCTATGAAAATGGATGCCAGGACGCCGGCAAGTCTTTCAGGGGAGTACTGCCATCATAAATAATTTGCTTTCAGAGTCAGGGTCTTGAGAAAGAGGGGTCAAAATCTATTTGTTCTAAAAGCCTCTCTTCAGTGGGAGTAAGTTTCACAGACACTTTGTAGGGCCAACAAAAGATGGAAAGTTTGGGTTGAAGAAGTGTTTCAACTGCTACAATTGATCTTACTGCAAACACTGGAAATCATTTCAATACAAGTGATTGCGTTAATAATGAGATTAAAATCTTGAGTGTTCCAGAACGCAGTCTCAAATGGAACCAAAGGAAATTTAACTCCAGTGAGCCCAACATTGGAAACACAGCCTGGCAGCAAAAAAGCATAAGATGGAAAGACATCAAAAGGTAAAAATAAATTACTGGGCAAAATACAGAAAGCCAAAAGCATCTTAAGCTGTAAGAAAAAAATAGTATGTTTCAATGAACATTTTTTCAACAGTGAGTTCACTCATGTCGTCAGTCTTCCCTCATACTGGTGGTCCCTTTCATATCACTAACATTGCCTGTGTGAAAAGAAGTATAAGAACTTGTAGAACTTGCCAAAAAGTTATCAGCAGTTCTTAGTTTTAATTTTTCCATTGAAGGTTCAGGTGAAATCCAGTGGACTTCAGTGAGAACATTAAAATTAAAGCCTTGTCTTACAAACAAATACTGAGTAAATCTAAGCAAATCAGTAGTCTTATTAACCTCAATGTCAGTGACTGTCATGCTCATCTATTTTAAATTACTCCTGACCAGTCTTCTTGCAGGTTTATGACATGAACTAATGTCCATTTATAAAAATGTATAGTTTAATGGGTTTGTGTTTGTGCCAGAAAGAAAACCAAAACCAACCAACCAAACAAAAAAACCCAAACAAAAAATAGAAAGCTGGTCTGTTAGCAAGGGTTCATTAACTGGAAGGACTAAGGAGAACTTAATCCCTGCCATTGCTCTCTGCTTCCCTATGCCACACAGGCATCACCCACATTCTCGTTTTCTCTCTGGTTTACTAACTCTGACTGCCCAGAAGAAGAAATGTGGTGGCACAGCACCCAGGAAGTCTGCATTTGAAGATCTATGTCACTTTTCGGTCTTTCTGCCCCCTGACCCAGGGGCTTGTACTCATCATAGGAATTCCAAGTATTGTCCTTTGCCCCCACTCGGAAGCTACCCATAAAACTAATCCAGCTAATAAAGCTTTTCAAGCACACGGGAACAAAGGCTATTCTTTACGTATTTTGCAAATTAAGCTTTTTTCCCCCTAATACTCAAATGCTGCTTCACTCCCAGCCACATAAACTGACTAGATGCTGCTGCTTCACAGAGCATGATTCCAATAACTGAAATGCTGAGGCTGGCAGACACCATACAGCCCTCCTCTCGGACTTGTCCATACCGCTGCAATTGGCAGAATTGTACGGGCATATTGCTTTGAGGGGAGCTGTCTAAGCACCGAAGGTGACCACACGACTACCAGGCATTTGGGCAAGCAGTTTTGAAAGTGGTGCTGAGGCATAAAGGAATCTAAATCTAATCCTTAATTGCATTCCTTGAATCCTCTTCAGGTTTTGCTGTGCTGCGTTGTGTAAGTGAATGTAGAATGCAGTGTGTTATTTCAAAGTCACTTGTATCCCAGTCTCGTGGCTTGCTTTGCTGCAGCTGGATCTTTTATCTCGAATGCAGAATCTAGAAGACCATTACTGATTAAGGTGTTGCCATAATATGACATATGATTTCAAAATAACAGCATTAGGGAACTGGTGGGAATATTAAAGTAGGCAGGGAGGCAGCTTCGAGGATTTGCAGAAATATATTCACATTTGGCAGTTGAAAGCTGTAATATGTTTTTGAAAATCGCTTACTGAGTTTGAATTTTCCACTTGAATTCTGATGTTCAAATAAAGACTTTTCATAATTATTAATCGCCACAGAGAAGAAGTGAGTATCTGGAAGACAGGTTGTCTTGTTACATTGACCATCCCATGTTACGAAAACACCAATGAGATTCTAACTTCATGTTTGAGTACGTATGCATATGAAACATCTACTCTTAATTTGAAGCAGAATTCTTGCTCTCTAGAAAGGTATTAAATGCTGCTCCTAAAAATCTGATCCAAGAAATCCTCTTGGATTGGGATACTGCCCAAGATATTGGGCAGCACTGCCTGCAGTGTCAGCCCCTGGTGCACACTAGTGACCCCTCTCCAACCAGGTGTCGTGCTGCAGATCACAAACTTTTGAGCCTGGCAGTGCAACGCAATGGGTATCAGTTTCTGGTACATTACTATTTGCACAGGGTGTCCATACCTATCAATGCATGGAATGCAGTCTAGATAATAGTAAGCAGAGTTGGAAAATATTTCTGTATTTTGGAAAATATGAAAGAATATCCATTCAACTCCAAAAATTCTTCTTGTCAGTGGGAATCACCCAGTCAGCGCTCTCCTTTTCTGAAAACGTACTAGGAACTCTTGGTATAGTTTCAAGTCTACCTACTCCATCTTAGCCACACAGTAAATACAAAATTACTCATTGGAGCAAAGCAAATTTTTTGGTTTTGAATGTGAATTCCACAGAAAATTATGTTGAGTATACACATTATGTCCTGGTGAAAAATTACACACATTTCTGCACCTTACCCACACACAAATATCCCAAAAGGAAAATGATGCTAATCATAGAATCATAGAAACTAAGGGACAGAACAAGCATCAGGGTACAATTTAGTATAACCCTCTGCACACAGGCAGGATCAAATATACATGGAACCAACTCAAATCTCTGACCTGCACTTTCTCTTGCTGTAGTTTCATTGTGAAACCATGGGCAAATCTTTTTCTCTCCTTTCTTCAAATTTTGTGAAATGGGATAAGAATACTGGAATTAGTATCTGAACAGTGCTCTGAAATTTAGCATTAAATATTACTCCCCCATCTTAGTTACGAAACATAACTGCTTTTGATTCCACATATTGGAGGAACCCGATATAAACAGAAAGTACTACATGGGAAGAGTTCCAGCTCTTTTCTGTCAGATTGCAGATAATGGTTCTCATGACATGATACACAAATGCCTTTCTAAGACTACAGAGAAAGATACAGATTTTCCATAGACTTCAGGAGCACCTCTATTTGCAGCAGCTAAAGATCTGTTTGACAGCTTTTTGTAATTATTAATCACCAAGTTTGAGCAACTACTTAAAGACATTTATTGAAATTAATATACAGATGACCTGTGCAAGTTTGGTTCAAAAAGCAATTTAGTATTAGGACATTTAAAATGTGGTCCGCAAGACGACAATTACATTGCTGTGGGATGAAACCCTTCACAGATGACACCACAAGATTCCAAAACCAATGAGAGCTTTACAGACAGGAGAGTTGGAAGCAAATGTGAGTTTTTCAGGAATAATGGAAATGCAGAAAGAAAAAAACTTACAGTGAACTTGCACAATGTTAGAAGCTTCCTGGGATCCCTTTATTTTAGCTACAATCATGCCTCAACAATCCAAATCTGCTTGCAATTTTAATTTTTATGTGCTCAAAACCAGCATCAGATTAACAAACCAGCAAATGTATAAACACCGGGAGATTGCTCAGAGAGACAAATGACTTAACAATGCCCAGGCACACTCAAATCTAAGGGTGAATCGCAGGGACACAGGAGGAGGCATCCATGCAGAACAAGACAGGTCCTTCCCCCTCCCCAGGGGTTAGGCTGTCTGTGCTCAAGCCCCATCTGGCCACCCCACCAGCCTCGTCAGCTCTTCTCCTCTGGCTGCTGTGGGACTCTACTCCGGCTGCCACCTTCTTGTAAAGCCTTCTTTCAACTGATTTGGCTGTTCCCTTTGAACTGTGAAATACTCTCAGCCCCATGCAGATAATAGTGCTCAGCATCTCGGGGGGTCAGATGCTAGGGAGTTTTCACTGATACACTTCTGGTCTTCTATCAAACAGGAACTATATAACATGGGATATCTGAATATTCTTTTCAATTTACATATATTCATTCCAAAAGGGTTTGGAATTTATCATTTTAGTTGTAGGGGGTTTTGTTGTTTTTTTTTGTTGTTTTTTTTTTTAAATTTAAATCAGTCCTTGCGGATGTTATGGTCTGAGAAAACCCGTAACAATTTATTGCCATTTAGACAATTATTTTATCACCTAATGAGCCCTCCCCATCTGGGAAGGAGAATCAGGGAAAACAAGGAAACACGAGGGTTGAAATATAAATAGATTTAATAGGATAAGACTAAATAATTAACAATAAAACTAAAGAACCAATATTAATCCTGATACTAATATAAAAGAATTATATTCAGCCAATTCTAAGAGCAGGAAGCTGTGCACTCCCAGCAGCGGACAGCAAATGTGGGACACTGTGAGCACTATGGTTTTGGGGGGAAGGGAAGGGCTCAGGTGTCCGGCACCGGGGCAAGGAGTTCTCTGGACCACTGCCATCAAGGGAGAGAGAGACTATGCAGCAAACTTTCTAATTTATATCGAATGTGACGTTCATGGTATGAAATAATCCTGTTGGACAGCCTGGGTCAAGTGCATCCCTGCACCTGGCAAGGCTTGAAAACACTGAGACCTTGAATCCCACATAGCCTGGCTGGCTATAAAGTAAATATTTTCACAAATTCAGACACTAGAGTCTTCTAAAAGTGCAGTTTTCCCATGCACTAGAAGAGACATTAGTCCTACGTTGCTCAACCCAGGACAGCGGAATAGAAGCTTCTTTTTCCTGTTCTTAACTAAAGGAGCTGCAGCTGTGGGAGACCCTAACCAAAATAAGAAAGGTGAGGTGTGCACACAGTAAGTGACACAGAACCATGTTGTACAGAACACCTCAGCACCTAGTAAATGGAGATAGGATGTTGTTGCAGGATAGGATGGGTGAGTGCATAAACCCAGCCACTAGACACTCTACAACTGGAGAGGGCTGGAAAACCCAGGGTAAACAAGCTGCTGTCTCCTACCACAACCACTTGTGTCCATGAGCCAAAGTGCCAAATAAAGCGCTTACAAATCCAAAGCCATTTTATCTTGCTTGCGAAGTGTCTGCGTTTGAAGGCCAGTTTCCTTGTCTTGTCATTCAATCTGGATATACAACCCAGAAACCCTCAGCCAAACATTTAGCACCATTTCCCCAGTGTGAAATAATCATGATGCTGCCATACAACACAGCTACTTAATTACTTTTACTGAAATCTATGAAGAGATGTGCTCAGTCTGAATTTTGCCCCATATTCACTTCATTAATGGTCTGAAGTCCACCGGCAAGAAGTACTCTACTGACTCTAGCTCTACTTGACCAGCCAAGCCCTCCATCAATGCAGGAGCACTTTAGAGGGATCCTTAACAAAACCAGAAGTAAAACAGCACCTCATCCAGGAATGCAGGAAACATCATGTGTCTGTAAACGTAGCAAGCTCGACATAAAATCCATTAATGGTCCTAAGTAGCCTTCATTTCCAGTCCAACCAGTTATTTCATTCCAGTTACAACAAAGAGATCTTTAAAATAGTAAATCCTGGAAAACTTCCCTATTAGTAGTTCAGGTGTAGGTGGCCATTTTCAGTCAGCTCCCAAATAAGATGAAATAATGCCAGGATGGATGAAGGAAAAAGCCTGGTAAGCATGAAAGGGGAAATGGAAACTAAGAAATAGCACTTCTTTGCGCACAAGACCACGAAATGTGGTCCTACACGTAACTACCTTGAGGGTTTATGAGATTTTGTTGGAGCAAAAGGAAGGGATGAAATGTTATTTGGCATCCACTTTATATGCATCTCTAAACTAAAAACAAAAATCACAAATGTATGTACTTTAATTCATATTGGTTAAACTAAGAGAGCTAAATCAAGTAAAATAACAGACAAGAAAAGGCAATTTAGGTTTTATTTATTTTTTTAGAAAAAATAATTGACATATTTATGGTTTAATACCTCAGTGTCTTGGTGCTCTCTGCCACCCGCTGCAATTAATGGGAAACTGACATGCTCCAACAGTGACAGAAATTAGTCTTTGCCGGGGATACGTCTCAAACTTTCTATACCACTCTTCAGCAGAGTAAGCACTGTACTGTTACAGGCAGCCTAGCTATTCTGCAGGCCTTGCTTGCACTAGCACAAAGGGAGTTTTTATCTACCAACTGCTGCAAGATAAGGTTCAATAAGGCATTTCAAGCCTAATCTTGTGAGTTGCAGAGCACTCCCAGGCAAGTGTTAAGCAATTTCAATTCCCATTAATCTCAACTGGCTTTGAGGATACAAATCAGGGACTTTTTGCTAAATTCCACCCTCAGGCTGACCTTCCTGAAGGTCCTCAAGTCCATGGAAGCTCTGTGTATGTGAAGTGATGGTGCTTCATAGCTGACTACTGCTTGCAGTAAAAGCAGCTGCATCTAAAAGTTTAATGCATTTTAAATGAGCCTTAATCTTAATAATAAAGGCTAAAGACATAGCTGACTAGGCCCATTTGCTAAAACTGTTTTTTTATTATCAGTCTTAAGAGATTTAAAATAAATAAATTTTAATAGTGGCAAGGTTTTGGTGCTGTTGATTTCTGCAATAAATTTCCAACCGTGACTTTCCTTAGTCCTTTCCTTCATTTTTAAAGCTCGAATTACTTTCTGACTTGGATAAAACTCCATATAAGAAACAAGATATGCAGATTAGGCCACCATCAGTGCTGTTACTGTATGATTTTCATTTGGATAATCACCTTCACTGAGAGATCTCACAGCACATTACATAACCTGCCAAGAGAACCTTCTGCCAGTTCTTGGAGCGCACTACCAGAGCATCACCCCTCATGGGAGGACTGCCCCCTGATAAAATAATCCAGAACGTACTAGAAAAAGTGTAACTGGAGCCAAGGACTCCTGTCTAGTTTCTCTCCTGGAAGAGAATTCACAGGCCAGAGAACGGGGCAGTTTTCATGGATTTAGTGACCTTTGCAAAAACTTGTCACAGGAACTGGAGGGTGGTTATCCTATTTGGCAGCCCAGTGCAAGCTAACTGAATCCTACTTTTACTGCTTTCTGTACAACAGATAGGCCACATTAAGACCAGCAGGAAATGATGTTGGAGACATCTCCCAGAGCTGTCAAATTTCTTTCAAATTTGACTAGTGAAAGCAGACTTTGCAGCAAAATCTGCAGCTGGTATGACCTGCTTAGAATCAAAACCAGTTATGACTTTGACACTGACGCTGCCTTCATAACTTCCAAGTATTTATTTAATGGAAGACCTTGGATGCTTGGGGACACCACTTCAGGGTACCACAGAAAATATATCTCAGTTTCACAGCCAGGCTCTACAAGACTTGCAAGTTGAAAGGCAGTGAAAAGCAATGTCTGTGAATTTAAGCATGTCCATTAGCAGCTATCTTCTGCTTCTTTCTTGCTTCTGATAGGAAGAAAAAAAAGGGTATTAAAACAGATCAAGACCATAGGACAGTAAATGGTTCGTACAGATTAAATGGATTCCTTTTGTCTCAAGCCAGGACTGAGTCTCTGAAGCCACCAAAAGTTGTTTGCAAGAGTGTTTGGGTTACGCATGCTCAATGTCCCCATGTATGCTCCTTAGATGACCTGCACGAAACTCAGGGGTTTGAAGTAGTACTGGGAATTAGGCACCAGAGTCAATTAATCCAGAGAATGGATGTGATAACCCTGATATCCTAATGCTAAGCATAAAGCCATCTGGTGAGGTGCTTCTCAAAGCAAGATGCTCCACAATATAAACAGGATCAGATCTGTCAGCGTCAAAATATTTCCAAAGGCTATATGCTCCTTTCCCTTTGAGAGATCTCACTGCAATTTTCATCTAATTGAAAGCCGTTTTGGCTAATGCTCTTTCAGGCAATCGCAAATTTAGCACTGTCCTCAGAGAGCAGGGGTCTCCTCTCTTGGGCGTAACACAGAGGTGGCAACGTCCTTGGTTAACGTGCTACTGAGACACAATTCACCTGTCTAGGCAAGCTCTGGAACATGGCAGCTCTATTGGACCTCACACTTTGGCCAGAGAAGCCTGTATGTTATTCTTGTAATCTGTAATGTATAGTATCTTTGGGAAAGGTAATGTGTACATGGATCAAGGGGTGGAATGTCTTGATCCTTAAAAGGAGACCACTGTACATCGAGGAGTCAGAGACCCACATCACAGGTGCCCTGAGCAGGTGCAGGACGGTGCTGCTCTTCGTGTCCCGCATGGCTTTCAAGCCTGTGTTATGCTGCACAGGACCTTTGGCACAGGACAAACTCAGACAGTGCATTGTAATTGCAGAGCCTGCAGGAAGCTCTCACTTATTACCAGTGATTCCATGCTGCGTGAAGCTCTTACGCAAACATCCTTTATGGAGTTGTTTTCTTGTAAGAAAATTGTATAGTAGCTTGAAAGACCAAAAAGGAGGAGCCTCTCTCCACACATGGGATCTGTGCAATGTGCCATGGGAAAGTCCATCTAGGGTCCGTCCAATGCTGCATGAATGCAGGACTACCACTTCCTGAAGAGACACAAGATTTATTTGCTATCTACATTCATCTTTCTGTTCTATCAGCTACCCTCCACTACCCAGAATACGCTCGGCTGTGCAACTCGTCCATCGAGTCAAACTGACTGTGATGGGGGAAACCCACACTAAAATTCCCACAACAAATGTCCTGTCTTCCCTTCCTCTGGTCAGCATCTGAAAACCTCAAAACCCTAAAGACAGTCATGTCCACTATAAGTTGGTGGGGGTTTTGTCTGTTTCCAAGTAAAGCTAGCAATAGCCAAAATTATTACCTGGTTTAGTGTGCAGGCTCTCCCCTCTCCTCTCTTTTATTTCTCTATCCTGACTGAAAAATAAATTACGATGACTTCCTATCTATTCACATATATAGCCATCTATAAAAGACCATCAAAGATTTTTTAAACCTATTTAAGATTCAATGATTTCACAGACCAATTCAACACGTTTTGGGTCTAGCTATCACGTAGGTTACTGACAGAACAAGGTATCAGGAAGCATCAATCAGGCCCAAGATACCTCAGACAACGTGTCCTACCATGTCTCAACAACTAAATGGAGAATATGAGACTCGAAGTATCACACAGCATGTCAATAACGAATCAACCTGTCAACAGTGAGATGGTCTCAGATGAAGCAGAAAGGGTGGAATGGGAAGAGGAGACTGAATGCTGCATTTTCATTCATGCCATTGCCTACAATCACCTAGGGGCAGAATGAAATACATCACTGTGAAAGGTCCTACAGGTCCTTTTAGCTCATCTTGGGATACTGCAGCTCCAGCAGCAAGTGGACTTGTGAGCCCATCTCAGCCCATCTCAGTGTAGGGAGCCGAAAGCCACATCACCAACGCTTACACATGCCATTTGCAAAAAGCTACTGTGGAGAAAACAAGCATGGACCTGAGTGCTCTTCGCTTTGCATGTATGCATGTAGGCAGCTCAAGAGAATACAGTTTTGTTCTCTGAGTCACTTCTGGGCTTTTTCATAGAATCAGAGGATGTGCTGGATTGGAAGGTATCGTTAAAAATGATCTAGTCCAACCCCCTGCAGTGAGCAGGGACATCCCCAGCTTGATCAGGTTGCTCAGAGCCTCATCAAGCCTGGCCTTGAATGTCTCCAGGGATGGGCCCTCCACCCCTTCTCTGGGCAACCTGCTCCAGTGTCTCACCACCCTCATTGTAAAGAACTTCTCCCTAGTNCTAATCTAAACCTACCCTGCTCTAGTTTAAACCATTGCCCCACGTCCTATCGCTCCATGCCCTTGCAAACAGCCCCTCCCCAGCTTTCTTACATGCCCCCTTCAGGTACTGGAAGGCCGATGTAAGGCCTTCTCCCAAGTGAAGAACCCCAACTCTCTCAGCCTGCCTTCATAGCCCTCTTGTTACCTGAAATAAAAGCTCTTGAAACTAAAGTAGTTTAGAGAGATGTTGCTTTATTTGATGTCGGGTGCTAGGGGGAAATCTAGCACACCTTACTGGGGATATTCACCCATTATTTATACACAAAATATTCTCATAATTCTGCCTACCTAACACATAGCTCCACCTAGACTTACACATTTATTAGGATGACCAAATAGTCTTTTTGCACATGCGTGTCAAATTTTGCTGTATCAGTAAAACATTTCTGTGAGTGTCTCAATGGCTATGTGGGTAAGGAGACCCTTCGTCACATTATCCTTTTAAGGTACTGAGTCATCTCAGGACAGTAAAACTTTACTGTAGTTTGCCAGCTTCTTGAGGATGATAAGGAAGTAGCCACAGCTCTGTCTTAATTGGTATAGGAGTACATACTTGATGCATAAAAGAATCTTGAAGTGATTAACTACTTGTTATCCCATCCTTGGTGATCAGCTACTTCTGGCTGTCTCCTCATTATCACTATCTGTAACATCAGCTTAGTGACAAACTATTTTCTCACACAGTAAGAAAGTCAGTAGTTAGCTATTTTGTCACACAATAAGAAGGTTAGTAGGAAACAAACAACGTTTTAGTTAGCATATGGTTATAAACAAAGCAGAGGCCTGCCTTTGGTAATACTCTGATCATCTTCGTGGCCCTCCTCTGGCCCCCGCTCATCACTGGCCCCCGCTCCAACAGGTCCATGTCCTTCTTGTGCTGAGGGCTCTGGAGCTGGACACAGCACTCCAAGTGGGGTCTCACCAGAGCGGAGCAGAGGGGGAGAATCACCCCTCTGGATCTCCTGGCCACGGTTCTTTTGATGCAGCCCAGGATGTGATTGGCCTTCTGGGCTGCAAGTGCACATTTTCGGCTCACATCCATTTTCATCCATGAGAACCCCCAAGTCCTTTCCCGCAGGGTTGCTCTCTGTCACATCATCCCCAGCCTATATTGATAACTATTTATTTTAGTTATTTTATGGCTCTTGAAGTGTCAGTGTGTGCTTTCCCGCCAATTCAGTGGAAGTAGGGACCCTCTGGACACCATAAACTGCCTATGGCTTTAGCTGGTCAACTTGCAACCAATAAATTAAGAAACTATGCAATCCCCCAGCCTTGTAAAACTAAGAAGCAGCTAAAAAAAATTAGATGGACTTGCCTACATTTACTTTTGTTTCGCACTTGCCAGCATTTCACTACTTTCACCTCAAACCAACTTGCAGCATGCACCCTTGGGTTACATTACAGAGTAATCTGCCCCTTCTCAAACCAATCCCTTGAACTGAACGCGTTACCTTTTCCATTACAGCGCAAGCTACTTTGCTTCTGAGCCTTTGGATTTAAGGCTGCGTTTCCGCTTGGCTCCAAGGAAGAGCGGGAGCGCAGCCCACCACTACCAGACCAATTCACACCCCGCATCCTGCGGAAAAGCCTGGGCTCAAGGCGCCGGGCGGGAGAAGCAGAGGGAACCCGGCCAAGCCCGGGCCAAGGCGCAGCGGGACGGGGGAGCCAAGGGCAACCACGCTGCCCTCACACGGCCACAGCACGGAGGAGCGTCCTGGCGGCTCAGACCTGTCTTGCTGTGGTGGCAGTCCCTAAAAAAGACGCCAGATTTACGCGACCGCGGACAGAGCGCTAAGGAACACCTTCCTGCCTCGGCCCCACCGGCGCGGCGGCCACCCGGCAGCCGCTGCGCAT
>VXBO01011105.1:96074-114845 GCA_013400135.1 Rhinoptilus africanus | reverse complement strand
ATGATTCTATGATTCTAATAATAGATTCTCCAACTCTCTAGATGTACTAATAAGTACTTTAGATCCTAGCAAACATTCATCTTTTAAAAAATAAAAATATTAATTTCTCAAAACTTTGTTTTCACACCAAATTTTGGTCATTTGGTGTGAAAATATTGATTTCAAGAGATTTAGTTCAATATTCAAATAATATTTTGATACTTTCTATGTTTTGGTGCAATTTAGGCTAATTATTAACTCTTCATTTTCTTGCAAAGAAGCACTTCAGCTCCAAAATCTGTTTAGAAATAGAAGACTATAAATCACATCCTTTGGCTATATGCTGCTCTAGCCCAGAATATACAAGTTAACCACAAAACGAGCATGTCATGTCACCAAAAATTAAACACCAAATTTGATCTGAATTTCCTTCTAGTTTTGGTTGCTTTCTAACCTTGTTTTTCAGTGACTAGATTATTCATTGAAAAAATACACTGTGTAGTCTGTTACTCTAATGTAATAGGATGTGAAATTCAGCCTGGGTGAAACAATGCATTTCCTTTTTCCTTGTCCTCTTTCCGCTGGTAAGCCTTGCTCTGGAGTATCCCGGGAATGTTGCTGCAGGACATCTTTAGCCTTTTGCCAGCTGAATGATAATTGTTTCCTATCTCTCTGAGCCTTGAGTTCCATGCATCCCTCCTCCTCCCCCATGCCCTGGATTGAAGCTCTGAGCTTCCTGTGCGGTCTCTGCAACAACCCCAAGGGCCTCTTCTGCCACCATATGTATGTAATCACAAACTGAAAACTTCTCTGCTTCTTAAAACACAGGGCTGCTATGTGAGATAACTATCTACAGATCAGCCTTGCACTGAAAAGAGTTCAGATGTATCCCTCTGCTCAGTTTTTTAATTGTCCTTTTATGCTTTCGGCCTGGTGTTTTTGTTTTGTTTTGTGTTTTTTTGCTCAATTTTGTGTTTGTTTGTTTGTTTGTTTTTTTTTTTTTTTTTTTTGTTACACACATTGGTATTGACCTAATGAAGGATCAACATTAGGTTGATCAGGCACAGGTTCCACCTCAGGAACTTAGCATGCCAGACCTTCTCCACATTGGGAAACATGCACCAATGCATAACCAAAATCAGTTTAACTTCCCAATTGGAAAGCAGGGGAAGTTACCTAAGCTATGCTGGTTGGCAGAATCTAAGTTATTTTAAGTCTATCTATCTTATTCACAGTCACCTAGAATTGTATGAATGCATTTGCAGTGCAAGGACCTAAGACCTCTAAGAGCTCTGAATTGTAAGCAGCATTGTCTTGCATGGACCAAGGTCCTGTGGTTGTCTTCAAGGGTTTTCTGGAGCCTTACATCATATTGAAAGGATGTTTTTTCATTGCACATGTTGCAGATCCGCAGTGGCTGACAGTCTTACGTTGGAAAGTGGCCAGAAAAAATAGAACTAAACTGGTAATAATTTAAGCTACAAAAAATGCTTGAATAAAAACTGTGATGGTTCATTTGCTTCAAGGAAAACTGAAACATGCTTCAATGGGGGTGGAGCCCCATAATAGTGTCTCTTCTACCTGGGGTGGGACCCCCATTGTGTATGTCTGATAGCGAGACATGCCAAAATAAACACCATCTTTATAGGAAACAGAAGCAATTTTGTTTTCATACAGTAGTTAAAATCAACTGTCCCAAATGAACGAAGAGAATGAAACTAATTTAACCTGGGCAAACAAATGCACATTTTTAACTTATGAAAGGACCTGGGTTTTATAATTTCTTTTGATAATATTATTAATAATTATTATAAAAATAATATTAATAATCTTTACCATTTTTTCCATTGAATGAAGTAACAGTAGTATGCTTCCAATTTTTAAATGTGAGTCAATATAATGCATCTGATCTAGGTAAAGCTATGACGTGTTCGTTCCAGTAAACCCAGAATAAATTACTTAAAAGAAAAAGTCTAATCTACAGAATAGGAACTCCTAATTTAAACCAATGCTAAAAATATTACATTAAGTATTCTCCAAATCTAGGAAGATTTCAGGATTTCATCTTGGGAGAAAGAATAATGTAGTTGTGAGGGCTATACTGGCACCAGAAAATGGAGATTGCCCTTGTTAGAGACTTCTGACAAGTCATGATGAGTCAGACTTCAAATTACCTCAGCTTCCATTTCTTCTTTATTCAGATTCTTCTAACCTGGAGTAAGAGGGTGGTGCGGGTTTTTGGTTTTGTGTTTGTTTGTTTCCCCTATACAATTTGTGCCTCTCAATTAAGATCCAATATGAGGCTCACATTTTAAAACATACTCAACACTCACACTGTGACTCTTACTAAGAAAAAATTTCACTCAAAGTGGGCAAAATAATGTCTTCCTGGTCAACTGTAGTGCAATTTGTGTTGCAAATATAACCTTAAGTATATTTGTACTTTCATCCTTTCCACAACATGATTTCATTAAGCATTTGGGTGGTTCTTTTTTATTGTTTCAAGTGCTAGACATGGATTTTTTGCTGTTTAACCCCCTCCCTCCTCCTCCCCAACCCAAGGGAAAAGCAACTTTGCATATGTTTTTCCTCTTCTTTATACTTATGTCAACATTTTCCTTTAACAACTTTGAAAACATATGCTCTTTTTGGAGTTATTTCCATCAGTATAGCTGTGTGATGAAATGATTCATGAGCACTGAAAACTGAACAGATTCATGTGTATAGATATTACTTCCCATTGATAACAGTCATTTAGTGATGAAATTATTCAGGCAAGGCAAATGAGATCCAAGGGCGAATTTCAATTTTGAGTAAGTTGACTTATTTATAAACCAGATGACAATTTCTTACTTTAACTGGCTAGTTGTTTGGTGTACAAATAGGATTGTTTTCTTTTCCTCAGGAGGATTTGTTTGGTCAGTGGATGTTGCTTCCAGTCATGTGACAGGAAATTTGACTTTCTAGTTTAAAAGTCTAGGTTCTCTGTAAATTTCAAACCAAGGGAAAAGCCAAAATTTTTTGCCAAGCTACACTGAGAATTCAGTTTCCTCTATGATATACTAAATGAAAGGACTTAATTATTCTGCCTTGGGTTTGCAACACTAGCATAAAACAAAAATAATAGTGCTGGTAATAGTACTGCTAATTCAAAATATTGTGAGCAACAGGTACCTCCTGTTAAAAAGATGTTCCCCATTAAAGAGGACTTTAATATGAACTGCCAATATTTGAATTTGTTTTTCATATAATTCAATTCAGTCCTCTGAGGGAGAAGTCACTGAAGGAACACATTCCCACTTGAAGAGCATTAACTCCAAGTTTGTTGTCACTAAACTAATCTTTCTTTATCTTCTATTTAACAGAAGGAATTCCTCTCCCAGTTGGAACTGCCAGGTTTTTCTTAGAAATCCTCCTTGCAGAGGAGGTTCTGAAAGCCTAAATTCCACAGAGTGTTTTGTCTTGCTAATGACCTCAGAGCACAATTGGATGCCCAACTGTGCATCTTTGTACTTTGGCTGGTTTAGGACTGATTTGTCCACAGGGGGAAAGTAGACAGCTACAATTGTGTCTGGGGGAATCCCCCCTCAGAGCGTGTTGGGGACATAAACACCGCTGCTCTAGCAGACCCTGTTTTCTCTGCAAAAGGCAATAGCTAAAGAAGGGGTTTAACAATGGGATGAAAGGTTTTCTCTGAAGTCATTAAACTGTGAGGAAACGGTGAGAGTCATGAATGGTCCTTAAAAGGAATTAATGAGCATGAGGTGGGAGGTAAAACTATTAATGTGTTGCTGACACCTAAGTTATAAAGCAGTCAAGATCCTGGATCGGCAAAGAGTGTCTGCATTTTCATAGCAGGTTTATATTTTGATGATCAGATAGTTGCATTTCAGTGTTTTCAAGTATTTCATATTAGCTTTAACCAACCATACGGTGGTAATTGTTCATACTTGGTAATCCTGTGAAAATGTAAACCAACTTAATCACACTATACAACGTTCATATATTTCATTGTAAAGTCTGTCCCTATTGATTTCCTCAGGAAAGAAAGGTCACAGGAGCACCCTGAACCAGAAAGGCCCTTGTATTAGGATTAGGAGTACAAAGCAAAAGCTTCTGTGTCCGATGAGACAGCTAGTGAGGGAAGAGAGAGCACAAGTAAATAAGGGTGACAGTATTGACTTAAAATGCAAAACTGGAGAATAAAGTGTATCAATAACACTCACCACACTGTAGGTCTTCCAAGAAATTGGTAGTTTATCTTCTTGGAAACATGAAGATAGAGGGAATAAGCTAGCTGTACAGCTGCGAGGCCCCCATGTCCTGCCACAACTCCTTGCTGTGATGATAAAATTCAAAACTGGTGAGAGCTTCTGAAACATGTTATTTTGAAGGGCAAGTACTGGTCAGTGTCAGACACTGGACCCTGCCCTGGGTGGATTATTTGGGGGAGGCAGCAGGGGAAATTCTGAACTAGTAGGGATGTTTGTTCTCCTTGCTTCCAGGGAAGGCACTGGAGTAATGCCCCTCAGGTACTGAGCACGTACTAGCAGAACTCAGTCTTTCCTTTCTTTTCCTTGTCCACCATTTTAAATCTGATCTCCAAACTCAAGCCCTGCCTACAGTAATTTTTAAACTTCCTTGATGCTTTGATAACCATCAGCAGAATCCCCAGGCTGTGTATAATCTCCCATTAAGCAGATGCAGAAATATCTACCTTTTGATAGTACCAGTTGGGATACATCACAGGCGCTGTTGATTTTACTACTACTTGCTAATTTGTTACTGTCAAGTATCAGTGCTGGAATAAGCTCATTTTCACTGAAGACTCCACTTAGCTGCAGGCTAACAAAGCTGTTGAATACAGAGCACATTTATTATTGTGACTTGAAATAAGATTAGTGGAGCAGGACATTAGGTTTAATTTCTTCCAGGTGGCATAAAGCCTTGTTTTTTGGTTGTTTGGGTATTTTTGTTGGTGGTGGTTTGGTTTTTTTCCCCCCTCTCTAATTTAAGAAGAGTTTGTGGTTTAGGAATTAAAGACCTAATTAAGCTGCATGTCAAAAACAACAAAATACCAACACAAGTGATTCCTTCTGACAAAACACCCTTTCAGATCAGGCTTCAGCCTCATCTAAGCATCAAATGACAGGTATTCTGAGGAGTAGCTTGTCTTAAAACCAGTCCAACACTGACAAATCTAGCCCTTCAACATAGCACCAGTCTGCTCTTCCACACGCTATTTGATTACTAGCATGTATAGCCAATAAAAATCATAGTGAGAAACTTGCAACCATTCTCACTGGTGGGTATTCTGTAACACTTTGTGTACAAGAGAGGCAATCAGGCAGGGATTTTAAAAATACAGCGTGCAATGTCCAGAAAATAGCTGGGGCATCTGCTTGCATAGAAAAGGATTATTAAGAAGTTCTGTGCAGTATTTTTATCTGTCTTAAGAAACTTGTCAGTTGGAATGGGGATAAAAAGTTGTTTTTCTAACTTAGTTCTCTGGAGGACTTTTCATGTCAATTATCTCCCTAAATGCCTAGAGAGAATACCGACTAAATCATGGGGCAGACAGACAGAACAGCCATGTGCTAAGTATAAGGCATAGAGACAGGTGTGATTAGTCTGAACACTTACTATGAACTATTACAGATGTAATATTGCCCCTGAATGATACAAGATGTCTCACAAAACAAGGACTATACTGGAAGCACACTAGAAGAATTTATGTATAAGTGGAACTGGAAGGCGAAAGAATGAATTAATGATACATGATTGGACATGTTCTGTTAAACTTGTCTGTGCCAGCATAGTAAACAAGGGAATGAAGGAAGTGTGATCCATGGCACTTTCTCTGCGGACATGTGGCTGGAGATATGGAATCACTGGAGAGGCATGCTGTAGAGATCACTGAGTGTGAGGTCTCATTCCACCACTTCACACAAGCCAAGTGGAGGATCACAGGTTATGGCAGGCAAGTGGTGCAATAAATTCTTAGCCTCAAGCTTTTGCACGACAATGATTCTTGTTCTTTCATTTGAACTGGACTCTAGACATTTATCTTCAGAACACACAAAATATTCCTTTCTCAGTGTGTAAAAAAAAGCTTTTAACTGATTATTATCTTGTGCATCTTAACTCTCAATGGGCTGCAGAGATATTAATATCTAAAAAACAGATAATGGATTTCATAGATTTGAAAATTCTTGCTGCTATTTTCCTTAAATTGATGTAACAGATGACCTGAAAACCATTTTCAATTTCTAGTGAAATGAATCCCTGAAGTTACACCTTGTTCATAGAATCATAGAATCATAGGGTTGGAAGGGACCTCGAAAGATCATCTAGTCCAACCCCAAGAAGCCTACCAACTCATTTCAGCAAAGCATTTGTCTCCTCTTAAAAATAGCTAATTTGTAAGATTTTCTGTTTCTTTAATATATATATTTTTGAATATCTGTAATAATTATTTTAATATTTCTACTTGAATTTTCTAAAGTATCAGTGCATATAGTAAAAGTAATTTTCTCTCTTTCTTAATGACAGATGTTAAGAGCTAGATTGCTGAGTTTCTTCAGAGCAATTAGCATTCATTATTTACCTTCTTAAAGGAGTTCTGTGATCTAGAAATAAAGATGTTTTCCTTCATTTACCAGAGCACAGGAACAAATTTTGTATCTTTTGCTTAGAAACTTCTAGTTTACTTCCTGTGAGGAACGGTAGGGTGCAAAGAAAGTAAAAGATGGAGGGAAATGATAAATCAGAGCAAATATCCTGAAGAGTATTAAATAAAACACTTTTTTTAAAAAAAGAATATTATTCTGAGGAAAATACTAGAAGTTCATTTTGATGGAATACAGATTTTTGCTCTATAAAATTTCATATACAAAATTGACAAATTTATTTAACAATATCCTCTCAAAGAAGACTTGCATGACAGAGACATTGACTGACAATTAATGTTACTGAAATACAGTTGAATGATAACTCCTGTACTGCGTATGCAATATATAGGAAGGGTGAATTGACACTCACAATTCTTACAAAATTGGGATTACAAATAATGCAAGAATACATTTTCTTACAGAAAAAAAAAAGACCACAGAATAGAATAGATCTGGATATGAGTCCCAAGTCATAGTGAAACAGTAAATGGTTTGCTACCACATTCCACAGCAAAGTTACTAGGTGCTCGAGGTTGAAGGATGTCACAGAAATAATTATATCTAATCAAATAGCCCTTGTGGTGACTCATGCAGTAGGTTATTAAAATATTCTGTCAAAATAAGTTTTACGGAAACATTTTCTTCACACCTCAAGCACTTGTTAATTCCAGAAGACAAAATACAGTGGTTTTGATTTGACCCTTAGAAATAAACAAAAGTTGGTTCAAACATAAATTAACTTACTACATATTTGGAAAATGTAATATAAGTTCATTCAAGATCTTTTAAAGAATGGTGATATTAAAATTAGGGAGAAGTTACTGCATCTAAATTAGGATCAACTACATCATCTGAGATACAGGATAGTGTAAGAATTCACCTTCATTTGAGTCTCTAAGTGAAATAAAAAGAGTTCTTCCCATGCAGTAAGATACCCAGCATTCATCCTTGCAACATGCTGAGCTTTCTTAACAGGGCTTCCTAAGTAGGATTTTTACTCTCACAGAATCACAGAATGGTGGGGTTGGAAGGGACCTCTGGAGATCATCTAGTCCAACCCCCTGCCAGAGCAGGGCCACCTTACAGCAGGTTACACAGGAACCCATCCAGGTGGGTTTGGAATGTCTCCAGAGACGGAGACTCCACCACCTCCCTGGGCAGCCTGTGCCAGTGCTCTGCCACCCTCAAGGTAAAGAAGTTCCTCCTCATGTTTAGGTGGAACTTCCTGTGCTCAAGTTTGTGCCTGTTACCCCTTGTCCTATCACTGGGCACCACTGAAAAGAGCCTGTCCCCATCCTCCTGACACCCACCCTTCAAGTATTTATAAGTGTTGATTAGGTCCCCCCTCAGCCGTCTCTTTTCAAGACTAAAGAGACCCAATTCCCTCAGCCTTTCTTCATCCTTCATCTCCTTACATCCTTCAAGTACTAAGTGGGAGTAGAAAGAGTTGTGATTTTATTCATAAAATAATTAATTTATCTCAGTATTGGATCTTTGTTCCTTTTTTACATTTCATTCTAATGATTTGATTCTCCTCACTGGTTAAGGTATCACTGTATTTTTCTCTTGCTACTTTTTTCTAATCCCTTCAATATTTCTCTTCGTATTCATCAAGCAGTGATGACTTTAAAAATGGTGCTTTTTCTTTTCATTGTTATCAGTTTCCAGCTCTTCAACACTGACCTTCTCTGTGTTGATTATTTTTTATCAATCTGTAGGAGAAAATTCAAAAAGCCTAGTTCCCAGGGAAAAAGAAAACCATCCGGGGTTTAACACTTACTCTTTCCTTCAGAAATATGCCCCTCTGGTTTTGATTACCGGATGTTCAGAACTGGTACATAACACGGCCAAATCAAGGTAAGACATTGCTATAACTAATTTATTCAGTGCTATATTTTAAATCATGCTTCAGTTTCATTCTACTCTGTGTGCCTCACCTCTTAATTTGTATTACTGTTTTTTTTCCTTTTTTCAACAGAAAACTGATAGCTTGTTTTCAGTAGGACTCCTTGGTGTCTTCATTGTAAAGGTGAATTTCAGAAAGCTGCTTCTTCCATTTTCTCTCCTCTCCAACCTTTTTATAAAAGCTTCTTCGGTTTCCCTTACTCCCAGGGATCAAGAACTGGGAAATGCTGGATGGAATGCTGACCTGAGGATACACCTCTATGCATGTATGCATTTGTTGTTATGACATTCGTTCCATGATCAATAAATATTTTGGCTGCCATAATTAATTTCTTAGATAAAGTGAAGCAGGAGTTTTATACTCTCTTGTGAGAACAGCAAATTAATTTTCTAAAAAATGCAAATATGTTAAAAGAAACACTCTAAGAATCCCTTTCTTTGTTGGAAACTTGATTTGGTGCCAGCTTTGCTGTTTCCTGACACCCCATACACCAATGGCTTCTTGCAGATCTTCAGCTGGCATCTTCGAAACTCAGTAATTCTTTTTCACACTTCTGTGGAATAGGGTTTACATGTGGGCAATGTAACTTAAAGTGTGCTTATTTCATTGCTTTGGCCATTGTTCAAGCATTCCTGTTCAAGTGCTGGAAGTGCTTTATCAAATTTCTTCTATTTGAAGCTTAATAGAACTTAAACGGATATGATCTCTCAGTGCCTGATGATAGGAAATTTACTCTCTCTTAAAATAACTTTGGTTCTTACCAAGGAGACAACTATAGCCATTCTCGAGACAAGAGATTAGGAACTGTGTGGATTAAGAATACAGAGTATTTTCCTCATAGGTCCTTTGAGTTTTGTCTTGGTGGCTCCATAAATATATATGTATGAGTATTTATGTATGTATGCACATATATATGTACGTATATATATTTGTGGAACTACTGTATGCATATATATATTCTACATATATTTTTTATTTAGGAAAAAGAACTATTTATTCTTTAGTGCTTGCCAAAATGATACAACTGAAGTCAATACTGTGCACATGAAATCCAAAACTTCCAACAGGTGTAGTTAAAATGAGGTAAAATCAGAATATAATGGCTTTGGATTTGACCACTTAGTCTTTCTTGTGAAAATTCTGCACACCTGGATGCTAGCCAAAAAATAAGAACGGGAGAAAACACCCATTCGTGGCATTATCCCTTGTCTTTACCCAAGAGCCCTGGGGATGTGAAAGGTCTGAAAGGAAGGCTGTTTTCGGCTGCCTCGTTTTTTGTAAATCAGCATGAAAGACATGCCGTTTCCTCTGCAAAGTCATCCAACTCAAAGCAGTGTGGAAAGAAAGCAGTAAGTAGGGAAGCCTGGGGCAGAAATTTCCATAGTCAAGCTATTACAGAGGTCTAAAGAGACAGTGGGAAGGAGGACCGTGAAGGGATGACAGAGGGATGAAATGTCAGAAGTGCTGTGTCTGCCTGAGCCCTTTGGCTACCATTATTGACAGAACCACCAAGGGACTGATGAATTTGTGACGGGACAAAAACCTTTCTCCTCCTTCACAGGGGGGAGAACTTTTTAGAAAAGTTAGGTGATGGATGGGAGACTCCATAAACGAAGCATTTTCTTTCCCTCTTCTTTGCAGGATCTCTGTGGAAGTTACACAGGAGTAGTTTGGTTTTCTCTCATGTTTTGGCAGTGTTTGTATATGCATCAGAATGCATCAGAAACAAGCACTTGTTACTGTTTATTTACTGACCTACATAATCTTGTTTCATGAAACATTTTTTTACAGAATACATTTAATAAAATACATGTTGTGGCCTGTTTTTTTTGTTGCTGTTGTTTGGTTTGTATTTTTTTTTTTATATGCCTCCGTCCTTATCCTGAAATTAAAGCTCTACGATTGGGACTTTGTACAGAACAAACAGCCATCTTTACCTCTCCCCACGATAATTTATGCAATCAGAGTTTCAGTAATTTAATATAACCACCTCTAAGAAATTCAAAATCATAGGACAAGCCCCCAAAGCCTTCAATGTACTCTGTCTTGTGAGAGCTTTAACAACTGGAAAACTCATTTATTTACTCTCTGGCTTTTGAATCTTTTGCATTCATTTTCTTAAGCATTTCCCTATTGAAGCCTATTCTTCCAGGAGAAATGATGATTTTTCCACTACCTTTCTCTTTATCCTCTTTTTACATCTTGTTTTCCATCATTAGTTCTTTTGGGCTGGGAGAAAAAACACTGTTTCTTGTGTATTGCAGAAACCCTGATCACAGTCAGACTCCACATAAGAAGGGAACAAGGCTGCAATATGGGATATTCAATTTGGTGATGCATAGAACCATAAAATCATAGAATCATTTAGGTTGGAAAGGACCTTTTTGATCATTGAGTCCAACTGTTAACCGAACACTGCCAGGTCCACCACTAAACCATGTCCCGAAGTGTCACATCTACACCTCTTTTAAATACCTCCAGGGGTTCTGACTCAACCACTTCCCTGAGCAGCCTGTTCCAATGCTTCATAACCTTCTCGGTGAAGAATTTTTTCCTAACATCCAACCTAAACCTCCCCTGGTGCAACCTGGGGCTATTTCCTCTTGTCCTACTGTTCATTACTTAGTAGAAGAGACTGATTCCTTCCTCGCTACACCCTCCTTTCAGGTAGTTGTAGAGAGCGATAAGGTCTCCCCTCAGCCTCCTTTCATCCAGGCTAAATGTATTTACAACTCCTGGAATTTCCCAGAGGCATGAGAGCAGAATCAAATTTTCTTCACAAACTAACCCAGTGCAAGGAGTGAAAAACCACTTGTGGAACAAAGCATGTCTTAAAAAAAAAGTATATTCTGGGGTGGGTGATTTTTGGTAAATACAAGCATTAAGCCAGGCCCCAATAGGACTGTATTGAGTCTTCTGTCCTTTTTTGGTTTTGAACTGAGATTAGTAAGATGTATTTTGTGTAAGGTAATAGAAATGCTTACTGTTATTTTACATACATTATTACCTTATCTGACAGGAAAATGAATACTAAAATCCTACCCCCTACAGGGGCTATGTCAACCCATTGCAGGTAATTGTTACTAGATTGATGAACTATGTAATATCATGAATTATTAAATACCTCTCCCAATGCAGTACACCAGTAAAGCGGATGCTGCTTGTGTTTGGTCACATTAGTTGCAGTGGAGCTCTTGCATGTGTCCTCTTCACTGAATGCTTGTTTCACGTCCTTGTATCAAAAAACCACTGGGCTAACTTCACAGAAATTGGTCTTAAGGTTACTGGTCTTCATCCCCAGTGTAGGAAGTCTCCCCTAAGACCAAGCAGAAATTTCAAATTGCAACACAGCTCACGTATTCTCAAACACTAAAAGTGGGACTTTGATGTTCAGCTTCTTAAAAGCTCTCAGAAGTATTTTTTCTTCATTATCACCTCAGTTGGGTGAACTTTATACTTGTTTTTCAGAAAAAGTGTTCAAGCACATGAAGGGTGTAGCTTCCCTATTGCTGTTATTTTAAACATCATTTTCTGACACTATTTTTATTTACAACACTTCATTGGTTAGATATTCCTGGTAAATAAGATTCAAGAGGGAGTGAACCAAATTTCAAGTTACTTTCTGCAATTCTACCACACTTTCTTGCCCTTGCTGGGCACCTATGTTCCAGCACAGTGGCAGGAAACTGTGTTTCATGCAAGAGCCTGGTGTTACTCATTTTTGATTCGCCTCACAATGCAGAAAGCCTCCTCCGGGAAGAAGCAGAAATTTCAAACAGTAATGAGGGCCCACATATTCTCAGCCACAATCTGATCAGCTGGAGGTGAGAACAGCCAGTTTCTTGCTGAGAAACAAAATCTTTCAGATTATCTCATACAAGATTTCATTCGGGGAAACAAAGGGAGAGGGGAGAGTTGAGATGATAGGAGACTGTCTCAGTTTTACAACTTTTGTGAAACTTTATCTTGAATACCCTGCCATTAGTCTTAAACTAGAAACAATTTCTAAAGAAGCAGTAATCCTGGAGGAAGCTTCAAACTGACCTTCTTTTTTTAGGTTATACTAGAACTACATGTCTCAAACAGCAAAAAGGTTTTCAAGAGACAAGAAAATAGACAATGGTGCTCTATGTGAGATGTAATAGTTTTAGAGATTAAATAAACTAAAAGTGTTGAGAACTTAATGAAAGAAGAATAAAATCTCCTTCCTCTTAACTGTTTTCAATTTCTTTCTCTACACTCCACAGAATCATCCACCCATTCACTCACCATTTTCCTGTTTTTCCTCCATGGACAGACTTTATTAACATGTTGTATATGCAAGGAAATGCAGTTTATCACACCTGGCCATAAAAAAAGGACTGCTGCAATTAAGGGCTCCAGCTGTATGTAGGAAAGGTTCTAGAGGGATCATCAACTCATGACAACTAACCAAGTAGGAAAAAAGACTGGGTTTTAATACTCAGGAGTATTTGGGGCAGAGTGGCTCAAAAGCTGCCTGGCAGAAAGGGACCTGGGGGTGTTGGTGGGCAGCCGGCTGGATATGAGCCAGCAGTGTGCCCAGGTGNAAGGGTAGATGAGGTGCTTAGGGACATGGTTTAGAAGGGTTTTTTTGTCAGGGTAGGTTAGTGGTTGGACTTGATGATCTTAAAGGTCCCTTCCAACCTCACCGATTCTAGGATTCTAGGAATTCCTTCTTGTACAAAACCTCTTCACATACTTCAGTGCTTCAGGAATAAGTAGTCAAGCCCTTCATCTAAAAACACCACCACATGTTGAATCAGGAACAGTTTGCAAAAAAGAAGAAATGATAGCTTAGTGAAAGGAGTGTAGGCCTGCCTCTTAGGGGACAGGGACTTCCATTGGTGAAATACCTAATAATTTCTGTGCTTAGTATGGATTGTGGTGCTTATGTCACCCTGGCACTAAGCACAAGCATTACTGTAGATACACTGTAATGTTAGCAAGCTACTCCACCTTCCTGTGCCTCAACTATAGACGAAGATAAGGACATTTTAGTTCTTCGTCAAATGTTGGGAGATCTAATGAGTTAAAAAAAAAATAATGTAAAGGATCAGTAGAGCTACTAATATTTTTTCATACTTAACTCATCTACTTCTGATATTTTTCAGTGAGGACAGTGACAGGGGAAAGTTTGTAGAAAGCTCTGTAAGTGGTTTAGTATGTCATCTTGTTAAAAGACATAATCCTGAAGGCTTTCACATCCCTGTAGTGAGTAGAGTTCTTTGGGAGTGTGAAGTTTTGGAAAAGCAGTCGGGTGATCTCCAGATTTCACCCATTCATCTAGTCAAAATTCTGCTGGATCTCCAGTTTAAAGCCCTGCTCTCATTTCCTCTCACCTCAGATGAGTTCTGTTGCTCTCCCACGGATACAGCCTGATGATATTTTCCCCTACTCCAGAAGTGCTGAAGAGGAAAGCATTTTTGTTGCCGTAGGAATTCCCTGCCTATATGTCTTGCTTCAATACTGGGGACTGAATATTTGTGCAGCATTCAAAATAACGTCCATCTCTCACCATACCAGATACAAGTCCCCAATAAGAGAAAGACTCTTCATGTTGTGCAGAGTAGGATGCCTATGGCTGTGATCTGCACCAGAAAATAGGAGAAGGTGTGGTCCTCCCACTAAGATGCATTAGGGTCCTTACTAAAGTCACGTGCTGGTTTCTTCAGGATTCACAAATGGTCTTTTCTGCAAATATCAAAGTTTTCTGTGAGATCACACAGATGATGAAGAAGCTGACCCTAGCTAATTTTTAAATCTTCTTCCCAAATGACAGAGCACTGTTCTGTAATTTTGTCTTTCACACTTCTTGGTGTGCTTTGAAATGCAGCATTTTTGATCCCAAAGGATCTCAGAGTGCTCTGCAGTCATGGTCAGAGAAGTCTATTTGTTTTTGAAGAACTGCACTGATGCAGCCTGCAAACTAAAGGCCTATTATTCTTTGATCCTCCAACTGCTGGGAAACTTTGCTTACTTTGATAAGTGATCATAGGTTTGTCTGATGAGCTTCATGGAGATGTAGCTTAAAATAACAAAGTACATTGGCAATTAAAGTACATTGATATCTTTTGGACTCAGGTTCTGTTTCCTTAATTGAATACTTTTGCTCCATTTTTAATGGAGACATTTGATATATTTAAAATTATGAAGTCCCAGGTCTATCCTAACATTCAAGTACGCCTTCAAGCCAAAATGTCAACAAAAATAGCAGAGATGTTTATGTGGAAAATTTGTATTTGTGGTTGAGGCTTTTTGCAAGGGATTTGGAAATAAAATGACAATTTTTCATGTGAATCAAGACTTTGATTTCTCCTTTACAATTTTAGTTTTCTTTGTTAAATGTTTTACTATTGCCCTTTGACTTGTCTTTTTTGCTCTTGTAATGCTTCAAATCAGGAAAAACTTATGAAAACAGAAAAAAATGCTTGGGTGAAATAAAAGCAAGAAACAGTAAAAAGAGAAATGAACATTCCCCTCCTCCTAGCTGTGATGCTATTTAAAATTAACATGTTATTTGGCAGAATTTTTTGGCTACTGCCATACAATGACCAGCATTTTGAATTTGCTTTCCTTCTTTGGAATTTTTTTTTTTTTTTTTATTGTGACAGAGACAACATACATAGCTCATAAAATCATAGAATCATAGAATGGTTTGGGTTGGAAGGGACCTTTAAAGATCATCTAGTCCAATCCCCCCTGCCACTGGCAGGGATGTCTTTCAGTAGATCAGGTTGCTCAAAGTCCTGTCCAACCTGACCTTGAACGCTACCAATGTCGGTGTATCCACAACTTTTCTAGGTAACCTGATCCAGTGTCTCACCACCCTAATCAGAAGGAAATGTCTTCATTATATCCAATTTAAATCTGCTCTTTTAGTTTAAAACCATTGCCCCTTGTCCTGTCACTACAGGCCCTGGTAAAAAGGCTCTCTCCATCTTTCTGTTAAACCCCCTTTAAGTGCTGACAGACTGCAGTAAGATCTCCCTGAAGCCTTCTTTTTTCCAGGCTGAATAACTTCAACTCTCTCAGCCTTTCTTCATAGAAGAGGTGCTCCAGCCTTCTGACCATTTTCATGTCCCTCTTTTGGACCTGCTCCAACAGGTCCATGTCTTTCTCATACTGGGGACCCCAGAGCTGGATACAGTACTCCAGGTGGGGTCTCACGAAAGCAGAGTAGCAGGGAAGAACCACCCCCCTTGATCTCTTTGAGACACTTCTTTTTATGCAGCCCAGGATACAATTGGCTTTCTGGGCTGCAAGTGCACATTGCTGGCTCATATCTAATTTTTCATCCACCAGTATTCCCAAGTCCTTCTCCACAGGGCTGCTCTCAATCCATTCATCCCCCAGTGTTTATTGATATTGGAGATTGCCCTGACCCAGATGCAGGACCTCACACTTGTCCTCATTGAACTTCATGAGGTTCACACAGGCCATTCCTCAAGCCCATCAAGGTGCCCCTGCATGGCACCTCTTCCCTTAAGCAAATCAACAGCACCACAAAGTTTGATGTCATCCACAAACCTGCTGAGGGTGCACTTGATCCCACTATCTATGTAGTTAATGAAGATACTAAATAGTATTTGTCCTAGTACAGACCCTTGCTGGATACCACTTGTTACTGGCTTCCACTTGGACATGGAACAATTGACTAGAACTCTTTGGACACAGCCATTCAAACAATTCCTTATCCTTCTAATAGTCCATCCATCAAATACTTGTTTTTCCAATTTAGAAGGAAGGTTGTTGTGGTGGGACAATATCAAAGGCCTAAAAGAAGTCCAGATAGATGACATCAGTAGCTCTTCCCTTGTCCAGTCATTCCATTGTAGAAGGCCTGTAGCTTATTGTTCCAATACGACTTAGCTTTTTACAGTAATGTTCATGATCAATGACTTTTTACAAGCAGCATCTAGTGAGTCATTAAAACAAGTAGAGAATGTGTGATTTTACATATTTCACAGAAAAAGAACAGTCCAAAAGACACAACCAAGACCTGTATTGGTAGAATTTTGTCATCTTTAGAATGAATCATTTCCTTCTTAGCATTTCTTATTCACCTCCTATTCTGACAGCCTGAGACCCTTGTACCTGGACAGCAATATGACCCTGTGCCTTTTTCATTGATTCTAAAATTGATCTTTCTCAATCATCATCTGTGGGCAATTGCTGGAGACACCCCTCTTTCACATTTGTTCACACTCTCCTATTCATTTCACACATCCTCTGAGACACAAGCTTATTTTATCAGTTTTAGTGCCTTTGTCCTTGCTTTCACAATCTTGAAAGCTGAAGGCCTTACCCACATCTCAGATCCAGTTTCCTTTTGCTTTCTTCTTTATACACTCCTATAGCTTGCCACTAATTTATCTGAGTAGTAGCTGAATAAAGTGGCAAGACCGCAATGTACAGAAGTACAGCAGATTGTACTGCTCGGTTATTTGAAAATGAGCTGCATGGTCATTTTGCAGTAGTTCAGACTGATGTAAATACTTCTAGAAGGAACCATATCTTATATGGTAAGAGAATTATGGGAGATAGCTGTACTTGGGCTCAGTGCCCAGCACTGTTGTTCTCAGAGTAAACATTTTACTTTTCTCTGCTTCCAGTCCACAACCAAAATAGGAGAGCCTTGTCTAAAATTAACTAAAGAGACCTTTCATCTCAAGAACATTTAGATTTGGTATTTCAAGTAAATGCTTTAAAAAGAGTAATTTTCTTTTACAGCAGCAGTCTCTTGGAATTTCTGGGCTGGATGCCCTTGGCCAGATCCACATGAGGTCTTCATAAGTGGGAAATGATCTTTATCTTCATTTATCCTTCTTTTTTTTCCCCTCTAATTTTAAAATACGTTGGCTGGAGAATTGCATTTCAAACTATGTGACATGTCTTCTTGAGGGTTTGTGTGTCTATTAATAGGTAGGACTTGAACATGTGCTCCCACATCACGCCTTGTTGTGGGGACAGAACTGAAAGGACATGAAGTAGAAAAATGAAAATTTCAGCATCAGTTCATTTCAGGTTCTAATATGTACTTTTCAAAACCTCTTTCCAAATGACAACAAGTTCTGTTTCCTTAGAAAACCACAGAGTCTCTTGCCATAAGGACTTCAGAAAGACAATCTCTGTAAACTCAACTGTACTTGCTTTTCAAAATTCGTTTCCTTGAGAAAGGGAAAACTGCAATACTTACTTAAAATACTTGGCAACCTGACTCTTGTACCAGTGAAGGCAATAGCTAGCACTGTCTTGATTCCTATGGAAGAGGGATCAGGTTTCTAGATAGCTACATAAATATTTACCAGGCTGGGAGGAGCCTGGTAACACCCTCCAAAATAAAGGTTGCAATATAGCTTTCATTTATAACTTCCTTTTCTCACATGTTAATAACTTCCTCATGCATTAGTCTTTTTGGCAATTCTCCATGTTTGGTTTCTGCCTGGAGGTGATGTGTGTATTTGGAACAAACTCATACCACACTTTTGACTAGGCAAGCAGCCAAAATGGCTGAGATTTGCTGCTTGGTCTAGAGGTAACTGTCCTTGAGGACTAGCACTTTCTCCTGAATGGGGAAAAAATTAGAATTGCCAAAGCTATTAAGTGATTCCAAGATCACTTTTGAGCCACTGTTGGACCTTTTGGAAGTGATTTAATGATGTCACATCACATTATTAATGCTGTTTCATGTCTGAAGAAAGCAGTCCATTTAGAGTCTTGGTTAAGTCTTCTTAGGGGTCAAGAAGTGAATGGATAATTCATTCTTAGTTTCCTCATTCTTTCATGGCAGTGGAGGAAGGAGAGTGGAAGAAAGTACAGATGGTTTCTAGACTACCTTCTCTTCTTTATTTACATAAAATAACGTACATTTCCTTTTGCATTTGGGGTGTTAGCCAAAGAGAAACTCTTCCTTCAAGTATTTAATAGTGTGTTTAAAACACAGATCAAACAACAAAAATCTTTTGAGTACTTTGAAAGGCTAGGAGGCTTTCTGTCCAATCTTCAAAGGTTCTGAGTTTCTTCAGCAGAAATAAATTAAGTCAAAGGTACTTGTCTCTCCTTTGTTCTTTACAGACACTAATCTGAAAACTGTGAGTAGGTAGAATATGTGAATTCCCCTTTCCTTATTCCTTTTTTCCCACAATAAAAATCCTGTCTTAAAAAAAATTCCCGTCCCATGTTTGGTTTTTGTTT
>VXBO01011105.1:55399-92438 GCA_013400135.1 Rhinoptilus africanus | reverse complement strand
ATATATTTTTTTTTTTTTTAAATTTCCTAATCTCTTTTTTTCTTTTGCATCACAAAATCCACTGACATCCAGCTCTTGGATTTGTTCCCACCAAATGCTGATATCAATCTCTGTGTGTAGTGTGCTCTTCTTAGGTCTGGCTGGAGGAGTGTTAACATGAGCTCAGTCTTTGGCTGCCTGCCTGGGCTGACATGAACTTTCCCCTGCAATCACCACATCAGGACTTCTACTTGCAGTGTCAGGGTTGGAGACAGTCATAGTCTGCATGGAGAAGGATAAAGAAGAGGCAACTGCACCCATGTGTCTGTCACACCAGCTAGTGATAAAGGATTGTGTCTGTCCCAGCAGTAAAATGGAAAGGTGACGAGGGAGCTGTCTGCAGTCTTCCTCCCGTACAGAGAAACCTGAACTACATAGTGCTGCATTAATACTTTGAAAAATTCTTAATTTAAAGTTGGAAAAGATGATTGGATCACCCAGACTGCCCTCCTTTCTGTCATAGGATGTTGCTTTTCATCCATTTATTCTTGCAATTATCCCAGCTATTCATAAGCGGCAAATTTAACCAAGAAAAGCAGACAAACCCCATTCCAACTGGTGTCTAAGTTAGGAGCACAGTCCCTGTGAGTTTTCTCTGCAGTCAATGGAAAAGACTGAACTTCCTCCAAAGGGTGATCCTCCAAAGGGAAAATCTGAATTGCTCTCAGGAGAGGCCTAGCATGACAGGCTCCAAATTTGGCCATCTCACAGAAATTACTACAGAAAGGCAAAATCAGTTTGGACCTTTGTCTTGATTTGGAAATATGAGGAGTTTTTTCCCTTGGGATCCTTACCCAGTGGCTATTCATCCTGTAATTTTGTTTTCTTTCTAAAGTATCCTGTCTTTGATTTTAAGCCATGAACTCCAGTTACATCTTTCTCTGGTAGATCAGAGAATCCTTTATAACCAGCATTTTATTCCTGAGAAAGGAGTACATTTACCGCATGCTGGAGAGGAACAGATGGAAGAAGACTGCAGCCTTCTTTTACTAAGTGGTAATCTGCCAACTACAGTCTCATATAGGTGACTGATAACTCTCTGCAGCCACTGCCACTTACTTTCTTGAAATTGTCAGGTACTATAATAGTGTACCAGTGCCATGCTGCCACCACTAAACTTCCCAGCATCAACCGGGGAACTGGCGAAGACTTGTCCTGTGACCAGAAACTGGTGAAAATACGAGTCCATGGTCAAGAAGGCCTGTTCTACTCTTTCTGCAATTGTGAAGACTTTGCTTTCATGACACATGCGCAAGTGCTCAAAACCAACATACTGTTCTTGGCCTCCCTTTTCTGTCCCTCACTTCTTATCACGTTATGCCTAGATGAAGAAAATCTTGGGAAAGAACTGATGGATCCCTCAAATTTTTATTCCTGTTAATAAACAAGAAGACCAGCACCAAGGTAACTTGCAGTTCACAGCAGTCATTGCAGAGACAGGCAGAGCTGAGTAAGGATGTCTCTTGAGATCTGCCCTGACAATCAGCTTAAATCAACTTTATGAGGTTTGCTCAAGGTCTCACAGAAAATACGGTGCAACAGAGAATCAGATCTCTGCTTCCTAAATTCCACAGTAATTCTTAAGCTTTTGGTCCATCCTGTCTAAATGTGCCATTAACCTGTCTCTGGAGTTACAGCTATCACTAGCCCAACTTTGCTTGATTCTCAAGTGCCATGCTAGGATCCTTGAAATGCCTGATGCTCTATTTATAAGTCCCCAAAACCAGTGTAAATCGACAGCAGTGTCTCACAAGCTCTGGTCTCCAGCAGCTCAGGGAACTGTGCAGTAAAGAAGTCTGAGCAGGTATTTTGTGGATTTCCTAATGAGCTCCTGCCTGAGTGCACCGTCATTAACATCACTCTGGCACTCACCAGCTGCTACTTTGAGCAGCCCCTGAATGAAAGGGTCAGCTGCACATGATCAAGTCAGCTGAGTCAGTGATCCTTCATCCACCCTCCCATTGAAATGTAACTCTGATGCACATCCTCCAACCGAGCGCAGAGCCCACCCTGAACAGGTGCTGGCGGCTCAGCCAGATAAACTCCTCTTGGAACGAGCACAGAGATGTGCATGTGAATCCAGATACTTGTAACGTGTCAGAATAAATAGACGTTTTCACAGGACTGGGGGTCTTCTCGTGTATGCAACATATATCAATCCTTTATAGACTAGAAAAAGTCCAATGTAATTAGAAAGAAATATGGAAAAGTAACTTTCAAAATATGTCCTGGTGGCTGAGTTCTGGTCTGTCCTACAGCAGCCAGTCTTGGCATTTCATCCTTTCTAATGTAACAGCAACTGAAAGCTGAAGATTACAATGGAGGAACATGTGCTAACAATGCTCTCACCGATAGGCAGCCTTTTACTCCAATCTCTACTTTATGTCCTCAAGAGTCTGTGTAATGCGCATCTATGAAAGTGAGCTGGGCTTTACCTTCTGCATCAAGAGGTAATGTATGTATTACAAGATACACATAGCTATCTTTGACTATCAAATGAAAGCACAATAGAACACACACTTCATACTACTGCTAGCAGGATACTTTTTTCCAGCAAAGGAAATAGGCTGGATGTATCAATAGGGAATTTTCATACAAGCCAGGTTTTTGATCTGTCTGCCACTTTCTGTTCCTGTAGCAACAGCTGTTGTCTTAACAGAACAGAACCTTCAAAAACTGAGTAAAGGTAGACATATAAAGGTATGTTTTTAAATTGCACATCCATCATGGTAACACTCCATCACTGTGCCTCAGAGGTGTTTCTGAGAAGTATCCATGTAGTTGTGAATGACCTAGTTGGAAAGGGATGATGGTTGGAGGAATCTATGGATGACTGGAGAATCTATGGATGATTTATGTTGCAGCTACCATGAGAGTGATAAATTCAGAAGAAAAGCAATTTTTGTTCAGGCTGTTTAAGTTTGAAATTTTTCTAGTGCCTGCTCAACTGCTAGCACCTATTACATAGTTAGAAAAACAAGTCTCTTAAAAATTCAGTGTTCTTGTTCTCTACAGCCAGAAAAATCCCAATCTGTATTTCTGACTATGTTCTATCAACTAAGACCTCCAATAAATCCAAAGAGTGGGTTTTAATATTCCTTAAGCTCCTTAAATAACAAAATATGAAGGGATATTTTTATTTTTAAATGATATACAAAAGAGATGTTCCCTGAAGGGATGGGTTTTATCCAACAAGACACCAGGACTGTTTAAACAACAAGAGCATGGATTCTGTGACAGTCCTGTGACAGAAAAGCTTAGACTAGGGATGCAAAGCCTACTCTGTATATGGGTTGTGCTCCCCTATATAAACACAGAGCTGTACCTTCCCACATCTTCTACTGCAAGTAGAAGTTTTCATCTTCCATTCCTTTCCTTCTGCTTCTTTTGACAACTGGAAGTTTTGCATGTATGGTTTAAGCTAACCTGTTGTACCTTGTGTTTAAATGGAGAGGGAAGGAGCACACCATCACTGTCTGTTTTCACAAATGTAAGATATTTCACTGTGTTTATTCTGAACCCATCAGGAAGACAGAGAGACGCCATCATGGCTTTAAGCCATTGTTGTGCTCTTCCTTCCTGGGACCTCCTGGGGGCAGTTACAAATTAACTGGCCTTTCTAGGCCAAGCATCACTGCAGTATTCTACCAAAATGGGGCCATCACCCCGCCAACCTACCCTTTACTGAGTTTTTGAAGACATACTAATGAAGGCAGTCTCATGTTTATTTTCTGTAGCATATACACTAATATAATCTTCCCTCTAGCAGATAGAGATGTCGGGAAATGCCTTATACCACTTTCAGATAACACAAATAAGATGAAACAGGATGGACCAAGAAGCAAGAGGTTTTATCCTTTGTCTTTTGCCCTTCATTAGTTAAGACTGGACTTCCTGATCTATCTCTGTGATATAACTCACCAGAAATATGCACCCAGCCTGCGTGCCAGTTGAAAGAATTGTTTAAAATGCAGTGAGTACAAAATTTGGCCTGATACATGATCTAGAGATGAGTCAGTCTTATGCTTGGTAGTCTGGGAGATGAAGAGGGAAGCAAGATGAAATTTTGAAAATGAGACAGAAGACTGAAAAAGAAAGGCCTGGGAAAAAATTAGGTGAGAAGAAAGTGGTATGGAGCTGAAAAGGACCAAAGGAAGGAGGAAAAGCAACTGAGGGCCAGGTCAGAGTCCAGAGAGAAGTGGAAGATTAAGGATACGTGAAGCGCACTCACTCTGGCCCAATTTCTTTGTCCTTTTGTTTGGCCTTTGGGAAGGCAAAACTAAGGCTTTGGGGTCTAGTGAATTTGCCTTCCTTTCTTCCCTTCTGTACTCCCTAAAATCTATTGATGTGTGCAACTTGCAACTGTGATGTGATGTAAAAGCAACGTGCATGGTAGGAAGTGTTTGCAAGATTAGGCCTCTATAATAGCAGGGCCTTCAGAGTCCAGAGTCCAGTTCAGCTTCTCAGCTGGTATAAACTGAGAGAGGTTCATTGAATCCTCATGCTCTTTAGTCTTGAATTAAGTACCAAGCATGTTAGTGTCTGAATAAAGAGAGGAGAATCTCCTTTTTAACTCCTAGAGGCCCTACCTGGGTCCTTGAGCTCAAACTTTTTGTCTCTTTAGAAATTTAAACCATATTTGTTCCATTCTCACATCCACTGGAATTTGCAACATATCTGCTTTGTAGTCTGGACAAAGCTTGAAGATTTCCCCAAACACAGTGTGAATCAAGCCACACAGGAATGTTTGTAAAGAACATCTTGGACCCTTTGAAAACATATTCAGTTCTCAGAAGCGCTAATGCATTCCACATTTGGTCATTAAACACTAATTGGTAACATGCTGTGGATGGGTTCACTCTCTGACCAGTCAGTATTTCCTAGGTCACAGCACTGCAAGACCTCCCTGCCCTCATGTGACCTGCCCTTTTGAACTTTTAATCCTTCAACTCATCAGAAAGCATTAATAGCTCAGGCTACTTTGGAAACCACAGGCATATTTTTCCCTGTCTCTTTCCCCTCCACCTCCCATTCCCGCCCTCTCCTGGCTGATGATGCAGGATGTCTTCTGGGGGCCTAATTGAAGGTTTCAAAGTGCCCGATAGTTTATTATGAAACTATTGTCCTTGGTAAATGTCACGGGACTCATGTTTTATTATATTTATAACCTTTTTTCCATTAGTCTGCCATTTCCCTGAGAAATTATGACCTTGGCTCTATCAGTTTAACCAAGCTGGCTTTATATATAGCAAAACGTGTGCAAAAAAAAAAAAGGAGAGAAAAGGGGAAGCCATCAAATAGCTTTCTATTAAAACTGCTTGTTCTGGCCCCTCCTAGAGTATGGTAAGCAATTTAATGGCTGCGATAAGGGACGAAATCAGGGAACAAATTATGCCAAACATTAAAGTCTCAGGTGGTGTCTCTGACTCCAGTGGACACAGGGCAATAGATCCTGGTTGCTGTCAGGTCTATTATTTAAAATAAATTTCACGTTATATTTCTTATCAGAAACATGTTTAGGATTTTCCCCTCTTCTTGCTTGTTCCCTCTTCCTCACTCCCTTTGAGTTTCCTCACCCTCTATTTTGGACAAATTTAAGCCATTTTGCTTAGCTGTATAAAATCTCTCATGGTCTAAGTCTGAGGGCAGACTACATATAAACTGTATCTAACCCTTCACAGCAGCTCAGAGGATGACATTGACTGGATCTCTGCAGGAATTTGGGAGGTAAATAATCCGAGCACACTGAGTGCAGGGCTCCAGGCTGGGAAGGGTTACAGGGTGCTTTGCGAGCAGTAATCCCTGGATCATTTCTAAGAGCTCCCCCAGAAGTAACTAAAGAACATTTTTGAAAGAGAACACTTGCTTTTTAATTGCAATCTGGTCAAGAGTATTTATTAATTGAGATCACTGAAACCAATCTTTTGCTTTTGGTTTTTACTGCCTCTCCTGCAAAACACCCCTGTATATCGCGTACATGTATTAACTTTTCCTCCAGATCAGCAAGGACAGGATCTATCCTGTCCTTCATGGATTCTGTCCTCTTGCCTTCGCCCCTCCCACATGTCACTGACAGTATGGTAAGCCATTAGAGTCATGTTCTTGGCAACATCCCTACTTTTCAATGCTTCATTCCCAATTCCCACGTAAGGGCTGACAGACTTTGGTGACCTTTTGCATCAACACTTGTTTACTAAAATTAGATTTTTTTTCTTCCTGGCATATAACCAGACAGATTATACTCCTCAACCTGTCATCCATGTAGGGCAGGCAGCCCCAGAAATTGATGATGCAGAGGAATAAACTTCTCCATGAAGAGTAAAAGGAGCTCAAGGGGAAAAAAGGAAAAAAAATGATATTCTATCAGTTTGTGTGGATCTATCTATATAGTGTGCGTACACATGTACATAGGATATTAAGTGATGATGTCAGCCACAAAAGGTTGGGAGGTTATATACAGGTCAGATAAGCATCTAGCTACATAGATGTGTCTTGAAACTTCATTTGAATTTAAGATTCATAGAAATCATTGGTAAAAATCCAATCGAATTGAACAGTGCAGGGCTACTGCACATCTTTAGCTAGCTGGAGACAGTGCTTGAAGTATCTGAATTTCCTCATGATATTTCCATGACTTCTTTTAGATTGAAAGTGAAAATTAAACGGGTGACTAGGAAAGGAAAAGAAAACCTTCAGTGTGATATTTTGAGGAATAAGTCTGCTCTGAAGGGAAAAGCTGCTTAAGATTTGACCATTATTAAGCCCAGAGAAATAAAATGCAAAGAGTACATTCATCCTAACCTGAGAATGATATTACACCTAGACTTATGTTAAGAATAATAGTCCCATGATGCTTACCAGTGTATTAGCACATACAAAGCAATCACTCTCCTACAAACTTCACAGTCTGGCTCATTCTGAGATCTAAGAAGGTGATAAGTAACTAGCAGAAGACAGTGAGAAGATTAACAGGAAGTTTTGGTAATTTGGGAATAGATATACACAGAGACTTTTGGGTTTTTTTCCTGGCCAATTAAACATTTAGTTAAAGGGACCTAAGCTACTAATCTTTTTTGAATCGAGAAGTCATTCAGCTTCCACTGGAGCTCATACTCTGTACGAACTGCTGGGTCTCTCTTTTCTCAGTGCACGTGTCTGAAATGAAATTTGATGCTGTACGTTGCTGTGCTTAATGAGTGACTGGTGTGTCGTTGCTTCAGCATCTACACTGCTACGAACTCTGGAGGAGCCATTCCCAATAGCGGCTGTTCCACATCACTCTTCCTTTAGGTTACCCATTCTGAGAGCTAATTGAAAGTGTACGTTAACTATATCCCTCCAAGCTGGACTACACAAAGCCTTTGAATGCTTACATAAAATGATCTTCAAGGCCACCTTGCATATCTTAAAGGAAACAACCAGACGGTATTTTTGCGGGCTATTGACCAGTAGAGATGATGGGTTGATAACACCAGCACTCTTACTTTGACAGTCTAGGTCATGCATGCACCTGAGAGACAGCGTCTGAAGATATGTGCAGAGGGAAAGGAGGGACCGTGCAGTCCTTCCAGCAGGGCAGTGAGTCTGATTCTGCCATGACGTACAAGCAGCACAATACCACTATCCTCTCCAGCAGGTGATACGTCAGGGTAGAAAGTTGCTCGTGTGACTGCTTCGTTTGGCCAAACGACCCACATACTTTCCTATGTGATGCTGGGGAAAGCAGAGTGTAGGCCATCAAAGCCTGAAGTTTTCAGTTTCTTCATGTGGTTACATTCACATTTGTGACACTGCAAGTGACGTAAAGTCAGAGGAAAAGGCTGCTTTTTCAGCAAGATGCAAACGCGGAGATATTATCCGTCCACTGATTTTAATCTCCCTTCACAAGTACTCATGTATAACTAGATACAAGCCCCTGAAGCCATCCATTCTTCTCTGCCCCTGCTGTAACCCTTCTGAGCAATGGAGTGGGAACATCACTTGTCACATATTCAGCTGGGACAAGGAACATTTCGTGTTCCTTAAACTAACTTGCTGCAACATGTTTATACCTGGAGACACAATTTCAGACCCCCAAATTCCAGCTGTCAGCTTACACCATGTTAAAATACAGAAGTAAAAACTGGAACCCCTAACCAGGGAAGAAGGAAAGATTCTGATCTTGTCCTGCCAAATTAAAATGAAAAGTATATCAGCTGTAGACTAGCTTGACATTCTCATGCTAGAAAAAATGCTGAAGCAGTTTTTAAATGAAGAAACTTCTTTTTTGGCAAAAAATGTTTTTTCCTCCTACAGTATATTTTTGTTGGAAATGCTCTACTTCCTTAATTATAAAAACAATCAGGCCAATGACACCAAAATATTTACGTCAGATAAAAGACTGAAACAATTCTTTAGGGTTAGTTCGGTGATGTTCTTCATGTTTCTTCACCTCCTTGTTCTTTTATATCTGGTCCTTAGGTATATTATGTATCCCATGATGGACCTTCTTGCCCATTTAGTCACAAAGACTGTCTCCATTCCATTCTTTCCACTCTTTAACAAGAAGATCACTGTTCGTTAGAGCACAGGCCATTGGCCGGGAGAGTTAACTTATTAGGGGAAGCATTTCAGGTTCTACAAGAAATAACACTCTCAGTCAGGATATTTCAGTTTTTACTTCTTTGCTGAAAATGTGAGCTCTCCTGAGAAAATACTAGTATGTTTTATTTTCTTTGAAACTGTCTTGCATACTCCTTCTACTACCTTGCCCCTTTCCACGGGTGAGAGACTGATAGTTCTCTTGATTTCTGCATGCTGTCATTGTTTTCTTTTTTTTCATTTTCATTGAAAATTTCCAGAGAGTGATATCATGGGGACAACACCGATGATTCATTTTCTTACCATCTCTAGTCAGCAGAGTTGTGGCTGTGACATGTATTTTGCTTTCCCCTGAGGGTCCCTTATATGTAACACTGGAAGGTGTGAGATTCAATTTTATTGCTTATCCATGATCAACGAAATCAACTGGATCCTCTCTGTTGGATGCAGCACACTTTTGGGGGCCACCTTCATAAAGCTAGTCTTTATAATGACCAGAAGAAGTCATGAGCAAAAGTGTCTGCTCATTGTAGTAAATCAGCAGCTTCTACACTAGATTGAGAATTCCCCTTTTGTTACATCAATATGTAAATGCAAGTAACTCATAACTTGCTATCTCTGCCTGTACCCACTCCCTTTTCTCACCCAGAAACTTTGCTGTTTTCTGGCAGTCTGCTTTGACAGCTCTGGCTCCAGACATGAGCTGTCCTCAGTCCTAACACAAGGGTGGTCTCTTGCATAAAAACGCGTATACAAACATGCACTGATCTCAAAGTTACCTAGGGAAAACCAAACATCACTAATTCACCATGTTTCATCCTTTTTTCTTTTTTTTTCTTTTTAATTACTGAATATTGAATGTTTCTCAATAACATACTGCACAGAGATTCCTCCATACTTTTTACTTCAACATCATTCCTTTGGTTAGTGCCGTGTTTTTAAAAAGTCTTAATATTTCACATGTATAATTATTATTCTTAATCATGACATTATTCTCACTTCTCTGTCATTTATCTGTGAAGGGCAGATGGACTGTGTATGATGCTTATCATGAATCTAAATCAAAGAAACCCGGAAACTATAGCTGGTCTGGAACCCATAACGAGAGGTCACCATCTTGTCATCTGCCTCCAGAGAGCCTTGGCAATGCTGGGTCTGAACAGTCTTGCAGTAACAAAACAAAGTTACAGTCAAGGTCAGAAATTTTGAATTTCCTGCATTGAACTTTTTTCTTCTGTTTGAATAAGTAAGGTGGGGAAGAGAGAGGTGTTTTGGTTGTGTTTCAGTTTTGTCATTGGCTGAGAAGGAAAGAAATCCTCAGAAATTCCACCAAAAAAGCAGTAATTGTCTGTGCCTGAAGTGTTTTGCAAGCTTTTAATTTAGTTTTTCATGTCTCAGCTGCTTATCTCAAGACTGGATATTCTTTGTATTCAGTTTTTCAGGATAGTTTCTAGGTAGGGACTTGCAAGACCTGAGTTCAGGGGTGGTTTCAGCTCAGTTTTCCTGTGAGACTTTGTACAAGATATTTAGGCTCAGTCCTCTGTGATATTTAATTTTCTATCTATCTCCTGCTGAAAGAAGCATGAACAGAGCACTAAAGACCTTTGCCTTGGTTCTCCTGCTTAGAAAATGGGTATAATTTTTCACCACTACTTAGAAAAATGTAAATATTAATGATGAGCTTTTTAAACTGTCAGAAAAATTCCATTATGATATGATTGGCTATCATCAAAAGTACTGCCCGTTTTCACTTCATGTGCCCAGGATGACCAGACCGACAACCAGACCTACAACTTCCACTTATGAGGAGTTTTCCAGTGTCCGGTGAAGGCAGGTGAATGATGGTTCTGGCAGAGCAGAGGAAAATGTGAATGTTGCATGGGGAAACTGAGGCAGTGAAAACTTATGGGATGACGTGACAGTACCATGAAGACATTTTCCATTGAGTTGTTTCTTAGATACATTTTGCCCCCCTCTTTCTGAAGGGCCAAGAAAGATGTTATATTTTTTGTTCTTTCTGCTATATCTTTATATTTTTATCATAAAATAAAATATTACAGTAAAAACTTTTATTTTCTTCTTAATCTTACTGATTTTTGATAAACAAAAAATACATATTGAGGTGTCTTTTTTTTTAGATTTTTTTGTTGGGTTTTTTGTTTGTTTGTTTGTTTGTTTTGAATTTATAAGAGTATAATTTAAGCTCACGGTGACCTTTGTTCATTTTAAAAATATCTTTTAATTCAAGTTTTCAGTAATGGTCTTTAGTGGATTAAAAATTTTGTCTTCAGGAAAACAAGTGGTTTTGGTACAAAAATTATGTTAAAACATTTACTTGAGCTAGGTTTTTTTTGTGATATTACCTTCAATATTATTCATAAATTGAAATCCTAAACTGTCTTGTGTACAAGATCCTAAACTGTCTTGTGTACTTCATGCAAGTGAGCTTATCGTCAGCCTGAGCTCTGGTCTATACAGGTATCCAAATATGACATTTCACATGATGACCTGCATACTAGCCAGTACTGGGGAAAATGTAATCAACTTCCCAAACATCTCGTGATTTTAAAATGCAAAACAAAGCAGAGTTGGAGGTGTTTAAAAAGGATCACAAATCGAGCATAAAGTGAAGTCTGCATGGAGAACCTCTCCCAAGTGTTATGAGAAAAAGTGGGTACAAAGCTCTGTTCAGGCTGAAAGCAGCTGTATTGCCTTAGAACAAGTAAACGGGGTTATAATAGCAAAACTAAGGCTGGCCTTTTATGTAATGATGAAAAAGTTCATAACTTCCTTCAGAAACCTTCAGTTTCCCCCACTGCAGGTGGGAAATGATGAATTACCTTTCACTTGTTGCAGCATTTTGAGTTGGATGTAGAATAGGCCCTAAGAGTCTCCTATTGTCAGGAAAAAGAGGTGAGAAACCATGCCAGAGCCCCCATTTGTGGTCACCAATGGACAAAGATGTTCTCCTAGGCAAATGACCTGGCTGAGAAAGGTTTACCCTCTTAGTTTTCTCTGTGTGCAGGAGAATTGGAGCTAAGCATGGGGAGCTATGGTGATTACAAAACACTTTCCTTGAAAATGTCTTTTGATCTGTGACCTCCAAATTGCATCAACCTTTTTCCCTTCTGAGAAGAAGTTTCTCAGTTCTTAGAAACAGTCAGCGCTCTGTGGGGCTGCTTATGAACGTGTGCTCTTATGGAGGCATAAGCAGGAGGAACTAGAAATGTTCTCCTTAAAGGTCAGAAGGTTTCTGGGTTTTTTTTTTACATGTGGGAGATTTTTGTCTAGTCAGCTTGAGGAACAGATGTGGGCTTTCTTCCAACAGTGTGTAACACGATAAATAGGCATTCTGTGCTTTAACGCCTGGCATGGTGTCCTCTGGAAATAGACTTGAACAATGACAACTATACTTGGCATTTGGAGGAATCAGCTGGGCTATCTAGGGACCATGAGGTCCAAATAGGCAAGCTGCAAGCCCAGGAAAGGATTTTTCCAGCAGAGCTGACTCTTACTTTTTTGCTGACATATCTGAAATCCTTTGTAAGGAATCCCTCTCTCTGTTCCTAGCAGTTATTAGAGAAAACCGGGGAATACTGTGAAGGGAGACCTTGCAGATTAAGCATTCTTATCCAGTTTTTGTGGAAGTAGAATATTTCTGGGTGCCAAATGCAAATTTATGCCTTGGAGTCTTGCAGTACAATAAAAAAAGAGAAGTTTTCTTTTAACTGAATTTACAGTGAGTTACACGTTTGGAGTTCTCCTCACTCAGAAATGAGCTTGGCAGATGCTGGCTGTGACAATGGTGCTGAACTAGGGGAAATGACCTGGCCATACACCTAAGAGGTGAATCATGTTGCATCACAGACTTATTTTTAATATAGAGAAGTAGTGTATCCCAAGCTTTTATATATCCCTCCAGCTGCTCACGTGGAGTTTTTGGACGCACTTCCCCCACCCACAAGTAGCTGGCTGCAGACTTGACTGGCATAACATAGGATGTAGCACCTGGCTATGCTACTATTTGTTGGATGCATTTCATGCTTATCTGGAAAAAATACTGCAAATGACTCACTATTTCTATTTTTCCTTTAAGAAATTAGACGTAATAAAAGTTCTCAGGAAGGAATCTTTATAGTATCCTTATCCTGTGTTGACATCCAGACTCCCTTGTGCTTTATATGTAATTTCAGTGACTAGTAACTTAGGAAATTTGGCACTTTCATCTCTAACTCATTGCTTCCTAAGCTGCATTAATTTAGGCTTCTGCATACGTACAGAAGCAGCCCAAGTACCTAGCTGCTACTTAAGCATAGCTGAAATCCAAATAGGAAGTGGCATACCACCAAGGCATTTGACTGGCCATGATGTAGTCGGCTTGAACCCATCTTTGTCTGCAGCAACATCCTGCTGGGTATATGCGGAGACAGGATTTCAGCCATCTGTAGAAATGTACAGCTACAATAGGAGGCATCCTCTGAGACATTTAGGTGCTGGAGCGGGTCCACAGAAAGGCAACAGAGCTGGTGAGGAGTCTGGAGAACAAGTCTTATGAGAAGTGGCTGAGGGAGCTGGGGTTCTTCAGCTTGGAGAAAAGGAGGCTGAGGGGAGACCTTATCGCTCTCTACAACTACCTAAAAGGAGGGTGTAGAGGGATGGGGGCTGGACTCTTCTCACAAGTAATAGGCGATAGGACAAGAGGAAATGGCCTCAAGTTGTGCCAGGGGAGGTTTAGACTGAATATTAGGAAAAATTTTTTACACTGAAAGGGTTATTAAGAATTGGAACAGGCTGCCCAGGGAAGTGGTTAAGTCACCATCCCTGGAGGTATTTAAAAGACGGGTAGACGTAGTGCTTAGAGATATGGTTTAGTGGTGGACTTGGCAGTGTTAGGTTGATGGTTGGACTAGATGATCTGAAAGGTTCCTTCCAACCTAGGAAATTCTATGATGAGACCCATCAGCTAAGCAGGGTTTTTCAGGCTCTGCTTTTGACCTATATTTACTTAGTTTGCATTAATGTCCCCACACAGCAGGCAGAACTTCCTTTTAGTTTGCACCCATAGACGTACTGGTAAGCATTCTTTATATATATTAAATTTTTACTTGAGGTCATTGTCAGTTGTCTTTGGCAGTAAAGCTGGCCTTGTTTCCAAAGGTGCTGGTCATCACATATGAGAGTTCATCACTGCTGAAAATCAAGACTCGTTTACTGACATTGTGGTATATGGGCTGGAGGAGGATTTTCAGAGGTTAAAAATAATTTACTCAAAGGCAATTAACTGCCGTTAGTACTTTTAAAATTCCCCTTATTCCTCTTCCTACATAAATACATATATTAATCATTAACCCCTAAACTTCCATATCGCGAGTATGTTTCGGATCTGATACACTTTCTGGAAGCAACTGCAAGTTCAAACAGTCCAGAGAATGACTGCTGATGAATATCTGCAGACTTGCTTTCTCTTCCACTAGAAATTTATTTTCATACTCTTTCTACCAATCTGTTCATTATCACTATTAGTGTCAGGATAGGAAGACTTCTGGCCTGACCCTGACTGGCCATATGTACATTCCTGTTCTCAGCACTATATACTAATGCTGCCTCTGGATTATGCAATTAATCAGTTACAGAGGTTATGGGGATTTAATTACACTAAAAAGAGGAAGATGACGTAATTGATTATTTTAAGATGGAAACATCTGAAAAAAGCATAAGTAGTGAGAATTTATTCTCCATAAGCAGCATGCTTAGGACTTGAGGAGCCAGACTACAAGTTACTATTAATGTAGAGTGAATTCATTTTCCAGATGTTATATCAGCACTGAACCCAGAGAATGTTATCTCAGCTGGAGTAATACAGGATTTTACTTACTGAAATAACTTAAGCTTATGAGTATTTCAGCCTGCTTACAAAACAACAACAAAAAAGCAATTAGTTACCTGGGTTACCCACTTTTCAACCAGGAAAAAAACCAGTTGATTAACATGAGAAAATTAATATTTTAGGTAAGCCTAAGTGACTGATGTGAGCGTGTCTTTTTAAAAAAAAATACAGGCATGAAAATTACAGAATGAATCACATCAATTTTTTGATCCAAAGATAATATTTGATTTAACTATCTAAGGGCTATTATATTTATATACCTTCATATGTCTACTGCATACTTATATAGCTGTGAATTCTGTAGTTAGATATCTATGCAAGTGAAAGGAAGTGGTTTTAAATTTGAAAAACCATCCTACTGTGTGTGCTTTTGATGTTGGGAACATAAAACAATTAAGCTTATTATAAATACATGACAAAAGATTGTCCTTCACCCAAAGCATTTTAGTCACTTGTCCCTGAAGCAAAGCTCCTGAGAGCTGGGAGATCTTTACCTCACAGAGTTAAGATGAAAATTCACTGTACACAACTGATCAAAATGAATTTTATCAATATGCTCAGACAAAACTCGCTTTTGACAAATGTCCTGACAGCTCTCAGCTTCCTGAATTTACTGCATGTCAGAACATTTTTCAGGACACAATTCTGCTCTGTAGGGACACATCTGATCCCTGCCATAACACCTCTCTTGTTTACTTTGACCATACCCTCTATTAACCCTTGGACACACTGAAGAGCTGCTGGGGAGGTAAATAGTCACGAATGTGTCCCATTGCTCCAATCAATAGGTTCACCTCTGTATTGCATTTTTTTGTAGATGTTAAATCAACACCATAATAATTCCTGTAAGCTTTCAGAGGAAAGAGAACTGAAGTGAACTGGTCTTGAATATTCCCAACTAAAAGAACAGAGAGCAACACATCTCTGCAAAAGAAGCCCCTGTCTGTTTCTTAAAATAAGTACAAAAGCACAAAAATCCCACTATATTTTATTTTACCTTCTTTAACAGGCAGTCCTTTATCATGTCTGTTCTGACATTTTGATGGAAAGTTATTAGTCTGACTTACAGTTGGTTGCATTTCTGTCCCCTTAAAATACTGATTTAATGTCCATCAGTAAGTAATATCTAAACATCTTAACAGCTTACCAGTATTCAGCTGCTTTTCATTCCTGCTGATAGAGATTTAGAAGAGCTATCACTTAATGAGTGTTCGCCTTCAGTCAAATGCAATTACAGCCACAGATATGGGGGATTACTTTTTTACTTGGAGCCATACGTACGTATGCAAAATGTATATGAAATACTGCAAATATTAAAAATACGTTTGAACCAAATGAAATGGAATAAGAATCTGGACTTGGTTATCGATGAGGAACCCTCTTTTTCTTTGGAAACAGAATTTTCAGCAACCTTGTAAACAGAGAAGGAACATCACATGGTTTGCATTATAATTTCTCCTACTGGCTTTCCCTTACAAAATGAAGTGTTCACATTAGGCTTTTATGTGTTTGACTTAATGTGGTGGAGAAATAAGAATAAAATATTCAAACTTTTGCACTCATTATTTGGCCAAATTGAGTCTGATTGAATAGAGCTTTAGGAATTCCAGCTAGGCTTCAAATTACCTGTGGAAAATGAAAGGGAAAGAAATGAACCCACAGAAGTCATCAAGAATTTCAGAAAAGATTGAGGAAAAAAGAATAATGATCCTGTGGTAAAGACAGTTGATTTAGAATCATAGAATAGTTCGAGTTGGAAAGGACTCTTAAAGGTCATCTAGTCCAACCCACCTACAATAAACAGGGACATCTTCAACTAGACCAGGTTGCTCAGAGCCCCATCCAACCTGACCTGGAATGTTACCAGGGATGGGGCATCTACCACCTCTCTGGGCAACCTGTTCCATTGTTTCACTACCATCACTGTTAAAAAAAATTGTCCTTCTATGTAGTCTAAATCTCCCCTCTTTTAGTTTAAAAGCATTACACTTTGTCATATTGCAACAGGCCCTGCTAAAAAGTTTCTGCTAAAAAGTTTGTCCCTATCTTTCCTGTTGGCCCCCTTTAAGCACTGAAAGACCACTATAAGGTCTCCCTGGAGATTTCTCCAGGCTGAACAACCCCAACTCTCTCAGTCTGTCCTCATAGGCCTCTGAGCATTTTTGGAGACCTCCTCTGGACCCGCTCCAACGGGTCCATGTCTTTCCTGTGCTGAGGTCTCAAGAGCTGGACATAGGACCCCAGGTGGGGTCTCAGCGGACTGGAGTAGAAACGTAGAATCACCCCCCTCAACCTGCTGGACACACTTCTTTTGATGCAGCTCAGGATGCGGTTGGCTTTCTGAGTTGCGAGTGCACATTGCTGGCTCATGCCCAGCTTTTCATCCACCAGTACGCCCAAGTCCTTCTCCTCAGTGCTGCTCTCAATCCCTTCATCCCTCAGCCTGTGTTGATACTGGGGGTTGCCCTGACCCAGGTGCAGGACCTTGCACTTGGCCTTGTTGAACTTCATGAGGTTCAGCTGGCTCACTTCTTGAGGTTGTCTAGGTCCCTCTGGATGGCATCTCATTCCTCAGGTGTCAACCGTGCCACTCAGCTTGATGTCATCTGCAAACTTGCTGGGTGCGCACTCGATCCCGCTGTCAATGTCACTGGTGAAGATATTAAACAGCACTGGTCCTAGTACAGGCTCCTGAGGGACATCACTTGTCACCAGTCTAGATCTGGACATTGAGATGTTGACGACTACCCTATGGATGTGACCATTCAACAAATTCCTCATCCACTGAACAGTCCACCCATCACATCCATATCTCTTCAATTTAGAGAAGGATGTTGTAGGAGACTGTGCCAAAGGCCTTAGAGAGGTCCAGCTAGACAATCTGTAGCTCTTCCCTTGTCCACTGATGGGTAACGACCCTCAACGTGGTGGCCATGGTCTTTTTAATGTACTCCAGGAGACCATTGTTCTTCTTGACCACAAGGACACATTGCTGCCTCATGATCAACTTGTCCACCAGAACTCCCAGGTCCCTCTCCGCAGAGCTACTTTCCAGCAGGTCAACCCCTAACCTGTACAGGCGTGGGGGTTTATTTCTCCCCAGGTGTAGGACCCTACACTTGCCCTTGTTGATCTTCATTAAGCACCTCTCCGCCCAACTCTCTAGCTTGTCCAGGTCTGGCTGTATAGCGGCACAGCCTTCTGGTGTGTCAGGCACTCCTCCCAGTTTTGTGTCATCAGCAAACTGATGACACAGGTTGGTAGTTCCCAGCGTCCTCCTTTCTGCCCTTTCTACCATTTTTCAAAATGGGTGCAATGTTTCCCTCTTTACAGTCATTGGGGACTTCACCTGACTGACATGACTTTTCAAATATATGGAGAGTGGCTTGGCAACTACATCAGCCAATTCCTTCAGGACTCTGGGATGCATCTCATCAGGTCCCATAGACTTACATATATTCAGATTCCTCAGGGGGTCATGATCCTGATCTTCTCTTACAATGGGAGGGACTTTGTTCCTCTAGTCACTATCTTATGGTACACCCACTTGAGAGGTGTGGGAAGAGAGTTTGCCAGTGAAAACTGGGGCAATTAAGTTGTTGAGTACCTCAGCCTTTTCTTTGTCCGTTGTCTCCAGTTTACCAGTCTTGCTCATCACAGAGGGTACACTTTCTTTGACCTTCCTTTTCTGACTGACATACCTATAGTAGCCCTTCTTATTATTCTTTGCGTCTTATGCCAAGTTCAGCTCCAGCTGCGCCATAGCCTTCCTCACTCCATGCCTTCACAATGGGGCAGTGTCCCTATACTCTTTCCAGGATACCTGTCTCTGCTTCCACTGCCTGTGCATTTCCTTCTTGCCCTTTAGTTTGACCAGCAAGTCTCAACTCAGTTATATCGGTCTCTCTTGGCTCAATTTCTTCCTTGTTTGAATGATCTTATGGTTTAGTTGAATTTAATCCCACGTCCAGAATGTGAGCACAGAAAGGAAGCTCATGACACTTACATGGTTTCTGAAAATTAAGAAGATTACTGTAGGAGCATGAAGACTGCTGACAACAGGTGTGCTTCTCCAAAATCCCACATTCAAACTCTTTTACGTGGAGATTAAAGGCTAAATTCAGAAAAAATAAGGGTGCCAAAATCCCAAACTGCAACACAATACAATATTCTCCAGGGGCTGCTTGAAGGGATACTTAAAGCCTACAAGAAGGTGAGTTATTAGCAGGCTACTGAAGAAAAAAAATACAGGAACTAATGAAATGGAAACAGCCTCTGGTATTTAGCCTCCTCTCTAGCAAATGTAAGTCTATAAAGCACCAAGCCATACTAATGTTTTACTCTGGCTGACATCTGCACCTCCTCCTTGAATATGTTGGGTATTTTGGATATGTTATACAAATATACTTGCTGTCCCAGACTCTGCTGTAAAAACTTAGCACCAAAGTTGTGTAGTGCACTATGTAGACTTCTCACAACTTTCCTATGCAAAGGGAAAAGATTTTTTTTCAGTGATGGTGGACTTTTCAAGTCCTGAAAGCTGCCAATGACTTGAAGAGCAATGAAATCAAAGTGTGTCATCATCCAGGCCACTGGTTCATGCTGGAGATGACTGAAATATAACATAATTTTACTCCCATGCATTGGGAGTAAAACTCTAGTTGAGTAATGTACAGTGGGATACCATCCTGTTCATTGCAAAAGCCCTGTCCTTGAAGAATCATTGGAACCACAACTGGAGAAGACTTTCAACAAACTAAGAGGGTGCTAAGTGCCTGTGAGGGGGAGTAATAATATTTATCTCTGAGCCACTATCTTCCAAGTGCATTGGAAGGGATGGATTTTGAATGATCAGGTTGAGATGGTTAGGATGGAGACATGCACATAGCAAGAGGTGCATTGGTTGATCTCCTTTTGTCTCACAGAAAGTATTTGAAGATCTCACCTTTCCTCCACAAACCATCTTAACCAGCATTTTTAGAACAAAGTTCTGAGGGGAAGCAAAAGTCTAATGTACTTTCCAAGTGTTGTAGAGATGATTTTGTCTTTAAAGATATCTAATTTCTGTAGCAAGGGAAGAGATTATTTTACACCATATGGTAGCTGTCCTGTGATGTCATAGTGATTAATGACAGGATCAGTGGGATGCTCCAGTGGCATAACAAATGACCTGGGTTTCCTGTAATGGCAACAGTTACATGCTCGTATTAGGGTCCTGCAATTAACTGAGCTCTAGTCTTGGATCCCCCTGGGTTTAAGTACCATAAAATGAATGCAAAGACTACTACCAACTTTATGAGGATGTGGGTCAAGCATTCTGTGACTTTTGGCAGATCCCTTAGACTGTGGATATCTATTTACCATCTGTAAAACTGATATTATAATTAGCTGTTCACAGGCTTGATGTAAAATTGACTTCTTGAAGGTCTGTGAAACTTTTGTAGAAGAAAAACATCAGGTGGAAATAACATATTTTAGAGAAATTATCTGTGTATTTTTAACTCTGTATCATAGACCAAAGAACCTCTAGCAATCTCTGTTAAAAGCATAGAGTTTAGTTGGCTTCGTGACTATCTGTCAGATAAAACCAGGAAGTCTTCATTAAATGCTTTGTGCTCTACTTTCATGTCAAAGATTTTTTGGGTAATCATAGTTCCCTGCCTGAAATAATTCTGAGAGCAGATAAAGTATTCCCACCAAACCAAAGCAAAGCAATAATGACAAGGAGTGATCCATTCTCCCAATAGTAGCTTTATTTAGAGCCGGATGACTGTCACTCTAGCTGTTATTTTAGGTCATGTCTAAAGACACATGTGATTTGTCTTTAGCTGATGAAAAAAACAAAACAAACAAACAAAAAAACCAACTGAAAAACAATTTGTTTTCTTGGTCCAATCTTTACCTATGGTTTTTTTCAGTCTTTCCTAATCATTTTGGTCAAAATTACAGTCTTGGGCATATGCTCTATTTCAGATCAGGCTTTGCATTTATCAAGCCACTGAGGCCCTTTGAACCCAGGATCTTAAAATGATTCATCTTTTCATCTGTCTTTCTCTGTCTCTAATGATAGCAGTATAATATTAATAGGTCATTTCATAATATTTAAATACATCTTTTCCACTGATAATTACTGAACAGTTCAGTCATCAAAAATAAAGCAGAGGATCCTGTTGTTACTGGCCTTGGGTTTTATCAAAAAACCCCATCATTTTTGTTTTGTTGAGATTCTTTCCTTTAGCAAAAAGTGAATGCTCCTTGAAGAAAGTGATTGAAGGCTGACTTGTTTGGATTCTCAGCATAGCATCTCATGATTTTCTTGAAAAAAGCACACTTCTGACTGGTTTCTGAATCTTGCAGTGTACGAGTGTGTAGTTACTTCACACTGGTGAGAGGAGCTCGTCTAAAAGAAACAAACACTACTAATATTCTGATTGCCACGGCATCCTGGAGGTGAGAAAAAAATTACATTTGTATAGACATTTTTCTTCAGGTTAGATGACCCAAAGAGTACAGACTGTTATACGCTGTGCACTGTATCAACTAACCAACACAAAGATTTGTGTTCTTCTCTGTTCGTTCACTGTTTTCATGACAGGTTTGGAAGTGAGATGAACACACAACTTTCAAATAATTTATAGAAGCGAAGAAGGAACATTCACACATGTTCTAGTGATGACACCCTGGATGATGTCTGGAGAACAGCAGGTGCCAGACACAGTGATGGGAGAAGGTGGAGGAAAACACAGCCCATTAGCTGGCTCCATTTTGTTTCTTGCCACTCAGGCAAAGCCACCGATCCCTGCTTGCTCACAGCAACGGCATTTTATGTCATTTGGAAGTGACGGTTGATGGCTACTCTTATAGGCAGGAGAGCACATAAAGCAGATCACAGCTCTGATTTTGTAATGACAGTAGTCCATGTGGTGTTTTTACAGTGAGGAAAATTACTCACATCCTATGAATGATCTCCTCGTGTTTTTTTCTGAAGCTTTTGTGTGACTATCCAAGACATAACCAGTGGAATTTGCTTCATTAGGCTAATTTACAACTTTTTTGTTAGTAAACTGTAAGTTGGTACCTCAGCTTTTGCAGGGGATGGGTATTCCTTTCTACTTTTAATTCATCCCATGTAGCTATTGAGTGAGGAGGGTACTGTTAATTTATGCTTGGATATTAGAACTCAAAATAACAAGTGGAAGGGGAGAGACAAGAGACTTTCAAAGCATGAAATTAAAACCCTTGGGCTATGACTTAACTTAGTACTTATTTTTCTCATTTGGTTGTCATCAATACTTTTGTTCTGCTCTTGATGTGATATGTTTCACAGGGCATGATTTGGGGCCTTTTTGCTCTTTGTTTTCATGTGATATAGGGGGTACTTTTTATTAGCTTGTATTATAACCCATGCTCTGTCTGTTCTTACTCAGATGTGTGCTATTAATTGTCTTTATGAGAGCTATAAACATTTCTGAGATGTTTAGCAGTAGTTCCCCTTGCACAAGAATCAGACCTGAGTAAATAGAAAACGTACATTTCTGGGAAAGCCTGAGAGCTGGCAATCTTCTGCCTCTGCACTAAACAGGCTCAGGGCCCCAGCACGCCCACTGACTAGCAGTCCGAGAAACCATCAAAGATGATCACTTTTCCTGTTAGTTTTGACCTGGGCCAACCAAAGATCTGCCAGTCAGTGCCTGGGCCCACTGTGTAGGACAGGACAGGGCAGGGCAGGACAGGACAGGGCAGGGACTGTTGGTGTGACGGACAACACCATACTGTTCAACTTCTCCAAAGGGGAAGACTGTTGAGCCATATGACTCAAAGTTTATCCGTCTGCTACACGGGACAGAGAAGAGGCGCAGGATATTATCTTTTTTAATTAGTATTTAAAGTAACCTTTAGGAGTAAAGAAGGGAAATATGAGGACAAGGTATAAGAAAGAGAGATTAAATTCACTCTAGCAAATAATTCCTAATGTAATTTTATGAACTTTGGTGGAGGAAAATCTGAAGTGAATTACCTCTTGGCCTTAAATGTACTTGAAGTTGTCATGGTGTAGAAAGGATGCTTAGGGCTTAGAAAGAACTTCCAGGAGATCTTATTTATGTTCCTTACTCTGCTACCAGTCCAAACTTCTGGCAACTTCTTTCTCTTTTTAATAATACAGTGACAGCATTTTCTCCTTTTTTTTTCTTTCATCTTCCACATAGATTACCCTTTTGAAGTATAGACACAGTTTGCTGGCAGTGACTCCATAGTAGTGACAGCTCTGATCTATTGCAATACCAGTTATGACTTATAATTTCATCAAATCATGATTTGAAAAGATTCCTGTTATTGAAAATAATTCTGAAATGCTAAGCATCTCAGAGGGTGAGCGTGAGACAAAACCATGATCAAAAAAGTGCGAAGGAATGTGCGAAGATTTGCTTTCTTGGCTTTCTGTGGTATAACCACGTTCCACTACTGCAAGTCAAAAATGCTGTAGATACATAAGAAATCTCAAAGGTGCTATAAACCCATTCTGCTGGTTCAGATCTGTTCAAACCATTCTCTTTGCACCAAATTTAATGCTTTGTTGGAAGAGGCATCATCTGTTCCCTGCAATGGACATAAAACCATAAAACCAGTATAAATTCTGAAGTTTTTCCTGCAGTAAGTTCAACAATCATGATCCCGCTCAATCAAGATCAGAATTGATTTTTGAGCTATAAGGAACAGATGCTTTATTCACAATCAGGGAACACCAGCATGAGTGGCAACTGGGTTTGTCAAATAAATAATTCCTTTCAAACAATAGTTAGGACTTCGATTTCTGTAAGAGGGAATCCAAGGATTCAGCTGATCATGTGACAAGCATGAATGTTACATATCATATTGAAGAATCTGACAAGAAAGTGATTAAGCAAGTTTCTGATGGTTCACCTTTGGGCACAAACAGCATTGTTTTTCACAAGGCTGATGCTCAATCTACAAATCACAGAGTTCTGAGGAGTCTAATGTTGAACTGTCCAGATTGTTAGTCACTTGGATTTATAATCTTATACAAGCTGCTGATATACACCAGAACAAACTAGTCTGACCAATGTCTTCCGACAGCAACCCTGTTTTGTCTTACAAATTGCAGACAGCACATATAAGAGAACTGAAGAAATAAAGGAAATTTTATTCATTGTACAGAGTCATGATAAAGGATACAATTATATTATTAATGAAGAAATCTTTATGGCCTTGACTCACTGCTCTTATGTATCAAGCTAAACTCTGATCTCTGTTATACAAGGTTCAGCTGAGATCCCTCCAAGTTCTGTAAACACAGTGTACCTTGCTCAGCTGATGCATTATCAACATGTTAAAAAAAGTGCAAATGGAATATGAATGAATTCTTTGAATTTATGATAGTTAGAAAACAGAAAGTATTAATGTATTGTTAAAACCCAGAAAGTATTGGTGTATAAACGGATAGATAATTTTTTCAAAAACATGTTTTGAATTTTCAGTAGGAAAAGGTTTCAAGGATAATGACTGATACAGCCAGAAAGAGCAGAAGGTTGTGGATAAATCCTTTGCCCTTTTTTGGACCTCTCACTTTGCCAGGTTTGCACACATCTGACAGCCTTCAAAAGCTCTAGAATGCTATAAATGTCACCTAACATAAAGGAATGAGGTGAAGGAGATGAGCTAGCTGCAATGAGTCTCAACACACTAAGAATGCTGTGCAAGAACACCAGACTTGCCCCTTAGTCTCACATGGCCACCCATTCATAGTGGAAACCCGACCATCTGCTTCAGTGCTCTCTTGGCAAAAGCTCTTGGTTTGTCTTGGTGGTTGGGGAGGGGGTCCAGGCTTGCTCAGTGCTGTTGCACAAAGGCAAGCTCTTGCTTGTGCAGTCTGATAGAGTCAGGCTTGCAGTGACTCTTAGAGTTGGGCTAAATGTGCTATGGTTTGCTCTGTTGAACAGGTATGCTGAGCAGAGCTCTTCCCAAACACCAAAGAGATGCTCTGACCTGAATTACAGCCAGGAATGTGTCTGGAAACATGCAGGTCATAGGGTTTTGTGTGCTTAACCCAGCTTTCAGGTCCTTTCTTCCCTTTGTAATAGCAATTAATATGGCATGAGTTCTCCTTCTTCATTAGTGTCAAGGCATGAAGGCAGGGGGAAATGAACTTGTCACAGGCATGGCAAGGAGAGGTTAGGGATTCAGTCAGGAGAACCCTGCCCTTAGTTCCAGGTAGGCACAATGTGGGACATGCTCCTGATGACCAACACAAGCTTTTAGCTATTTGTTACATTCAATGCAAAGTTGAGGGAATTGTGTATGAGAGGCAATGAGAAATTCCCACAGAAAACTTGGATTCAGTTTTTGTTGCTGCTTGTCACTTCCTGAATGCATTGAAAGCATCATTTATTGTTATCCTGCCTGGGTGTCCATGAAAATTATTTGAGTCAGGGCCAGCAGTAACCTGCTTCTTCTTTCCCATGTAGCTTTTGCTTGCCAGAGTCTTAAACTCTTGAGGGCTCTATTGCAGAAATAATATTATTAACTCTAAGTACTCGGAAGTTTGAATGAAAAAGAAGACAGGCTTAAAATCCAGAGATTATATTACTAAATGATGGTTTATGATATTAAATAATTATCTATTTTGTCTTCTGTTTTGTAGGAGTGAAAAATACACGTGACTGACATTTTAAAGCTTTTCCCTGCAACCATTTTGAGTCTCTCAAATATTTAAATTTCAGGATTTGGGACTTAAAGAAGAAATTTTTAAAAATTAACTTTTCATGAAGGTTTCTTGTACCATAGAAATTAAAGATTGGTGGTTTTTTTCAGCTCTTCTGTCTTTGGTAATTACGTAAATTAAAAAATAATTTCTTTTGTTAAATACAAGTATCCTGAAAAAGCTTAATTGTAAGGACTAACATAGAGACAGGATAAGACTGCGAGCTGGATAGTACTGTTGCTAGTGAAACAATCTGAAGAAAATATATAAGCCAGTTACTAACCCCTAGAGGTTTAGAAATAATTTCTTTATAAGGACACTGTTTTCCTTTAACCTTTTAGAGGTTGCTTTCATCTGTTTGGGCAAGATAGAGAACTATCATTGTAATGGTGCCAGAACCCACCACAGAAATTGTAAATGCAGTGATTTAAATATTTAATGTCAGGCAGATACAGGCTGAAACACTGGATCCAAATCATTTGCGGATTAAGGAAAAAGTTAGACACATTTGCTTATTTCCAGCTGGTTAAAACCTCTGTTATCAAGTAGAACAGAGATCAAGTGCAACCAGCATCAAACCTGAAGAAACTCAATATCTGAGCCTGACTTTCACTCTAAGGCTCAGGACCATTTTACTTAGACATATTTCAAAAAACTGAATCATTCTCATCAAAGGCACAAGCACCCTTCTTTGACTTAACAAGAGAACATTCTTCAAGAACACCCTAGTGAGGCAACCTCCCACAAACATTTCCAGAACTCGGAATGGTGAAATGGCCCACACTTCATGCAGGTTTGTTTTTTTTTTCCCCTACATTTCTGTCTATATTGTAAAATATATTTCATAGAAAGAAACTGTATTATAGTTTCTTGTACAAAGATAATATGACTCATGCCTAAAGTAATGGCTCCCTCCTCAATGTAGTATGTTGTTGCGGTCAGTGTAGCCTCAGAAAGGCAGACTGAGAAAAGGCCACCAAAGATGAAGACAAATGAATTGACTAGTGAACATAGCATTATGGTCAGTTTTCTGGTCTACAAAGCACTTTCTGACCTCCTGGTCTCATTAGTGCTGGTTGTTTAAAAGCCCATCAAGGTACGCATGGAGAGCACTCAGAATATATATCCCTGCTTCTTTTGTACAGATGTATCCTTGTTGCTGTAAACCTAGCAATGAATTATATAGCCCATCCATGGTTTCTAAATGTGGATGCAGGCTACTTCGCAGAAGCAAAACACAGTAAATGGCTCTGTTCCTCTGTCCGGTATGAGGAACTTATTTTTATAAGATCACATATTCAGATTGAAAGTGATTAGCTTATTTGCAGAACTTCAAAACTTGTTAGTCCATTTTTGATGGAGAGAAGGGAGTCATTCTTAAAATATTGCAAGGGGGTGTGGGAGTGGAGTGCGTAGGTTGCGGGTGCATGGATATGTGCGGCAGCTACTGCCCTCTGCTGCACAAACCCGCACCTTCCCAGCAGCTGGGAACCAGCAACCTTACTTCAACTACAACCAGCTCACGCTTTTGAAGCTGGAGAAGTTACTTCCCTCCCGCCAGTAGATTATCAGAGGGTCACTGTGCTTTGATCTGAGGGTACCATAAAACTTTCAGCAGGCTATAGCTTTCCTGCAGTGGTCTAGAGCAGTGCTTCTGCTCTGGAGTCTGGTGAGCGTGAAGATCTCCTCAGCCTAAGCCAAAACTTGACAGTACTTAAACCATCTTCACTATCACCTTAGCAGTAGGCAGACACTCTGAATCTCAATATATATACAAATCCTAGAAACTGTAGTGGTAAGTTCTGTAGCAGCTTCTTTGGAAAGTCAGCATTACCCAAAAGCTTAAGCTTATGGGGTTCCTCACTTTCTGCCCTCAAGCCAAGAAGGAGAATTTCCTTCAGCCACCACTAGCGAGGTTGTTTCAGCCCCTGTGCTCAGCCTTTGCCGGAGCATGGGCTTGTTTTTACATCAATCACTTGCCGGTGCAGCAGGGAACAGCAAGACATGAACACCACCTCCTTTGAGAGATAGGAAGAAGGAACGTCCTGCTTTGCTGGAGGCCACTCCACTGCAAGGGCAATGGCTGTCATCTCCGAAGAGCTGCCTGAAGGGCTCAATATCTGTGTGTCTCAGAGGGTTCTGGGGAGGCAGTGTGCTGAGAAATATGCAAGCTAAGAACAACACAAAACATGTGTTTGGCTGTATATGAGGACAGAAAGCATAGATCAGACTGTGTGGAGAACTGGGGGGGGTGGGAGGTTGGATGCAGGAAAAGATTTTTTTTTAACCTAACCTTTGTTCAGTTCAGATTCAGAGTCTCCACCCACTGATAAAGTGGTAGTGAAGATGGATTAAGTACAGACAAGTTTTGTAGGTGCACCCGCCAGACTCCAGGCCAGCGGAAGACCTTGCAGTCCACTCCTTGCTGCTCACTCACAGTCTGCAAGAGATTACAGCCCTTGCCAATCTGTCAGCCAATTTGCTCCTCTGTATGTGCCCTAACCTAACTCAGCCGCAAACGAGTTCAGCTAGCTGAAGATGTTCAAAACAGATTTTGCTGGCCTGGTTTATTCTGATTCAGGTGATTCAAATAAGCAAATTTGTTGTAAGCAGCAAGCTGGAGCTGTCAGAACAGCAGTGAAAAATATCAAGGGTGCTGGGCTGAAAAGTCTCAGATCACAAAGTGCAATCATTAAAGGACATACGTTCAAGACCCAAAGACTGTTATACTAAAAAAGCTCCTAATCTTTTCCTCCCTTAAAGATTTAAATTTGCATGTGTGTTTGTGGAAGTGTGCGCATACGGTAAGAATATGTACACGAGCCACGTCCCTGGACAAATGAGGGATTATGGAAAATGAATAATAAGAAATGAAACTGCTCACAACTACACCTTGTGAAACCTTCCAATTTGGAACAGTTTTTCTCTTAGGAAATTGTTATTTAAGACTTTCCAAATAGAACTCTCACATATTTATCTTGCACGTGCTTTTATTCCTTCCACCTGCTCTCCCTTCAGATTACTTCTAACTGCAGCATCTGGAATTGTGAATTTATTTGAGCTGTCTTAATGTGGTCTGGTGGTATGAATAAGAAATAATGGTGTGATGCCATGTTTCCTTGTACTTTTTCCAGTATGTGGTTAAAACAGACTGGGACAGTCAAATACAGAAAAAAACATGAAAGTATCATCGCTGTGTGAGTACATTGAATTACTGATGACACAGGCAGTATAAAATTCTACTTAAAAGCCATGGTTAACCAGGACCTTGCAGATGACTGATCATTGGTTTTAAAGGTCTGAACATTTTTTTACTAATAGTATTTCTGCCATTTCAAATTCACCGATTACCGTCCCTATGATTCACATCTCCCCTTGGTTATTCTTCCAATATTATCAGCGGTTTTGCTATATCCAGGAGAGTAGCTGGTCCTGGCTACAGTCTCTAAAGGCACATTCAGGACCTACCCCAACCATCTAAAAAAAAAAATGAATACATCTTTCCCATGTCTGGAAGCCTTGTCTGGAATGACCACTGTGTAGATATGATTGCTAAATGTGTGACTAGACAGGGTGGGTTTTGGTTGCACAAAGTCTTCTCTGTCCAGCTCTGCAAAACCCTCTATGGCTTAATTTTACACATCTCGCCTCTGAGAAAGCTTATGTCCAAATTGTGGTGTTTTGCTGCTGTTCCACTGTTTGCCAGGGACAGTCAAGTTACACTTGTAAGGTGACCAAAGAGAAGACATTCTTGCATCAGCACCGTAAGCAGAAAGCAGCTACTTTGTGCCAGTATGAGTTTAAGGCGCATATAAAATATGAAGGAAACTTGTCAACTCAGATTAACTTTGCAGACACCTCTTCTTCATCCCAATTTGCAAAGGAAGGAAGAGAGTCTGGAAAAAAGAGTGTTTCTGTAAATACATGACCTTGGCTGTGTGCGATCATTAAACTACTATTGTTCATCGGCTACCAAAAACGACGAAATAGAGCAAGAAAAGCCAGTAAGCTACTAAGCGCAGTTCAAGGGGAGGTAGATCCTTCCACATATTCACTTCAAACATACAGACACAAAAAATAGACTCTAAAAATAACAAACTGAAATTATATAAACAATTTCAACACCCAGCTCATACACACAATTAAAAGAATATGTTCTCAACAGCATCAGCTCAAATAAATCACTCCTACTGAGGTTATAGCAGTAGTGTAGAGCCTGAATCTCTTCTCTGATATAAGAGAAGCTAGACTGAGCATGTTTTTTACAAATAATTGTGGACTTATTGCTAATGAAGTGTTTTGGGGTTTTTTTTATTTTCTGAAAGAAGTAAATTCTGAGGATGAGCATTATCTCTTTGTGGAAAATTGCCCAGCAGACTGCAGTTCTGACACAGAGTTAATAAAACCTCTGTAGAAAGACAGGAGGGATGATACTGGGTTTTAAAGGCTGTGTGAGGCTCTGTGAAATACCTTGCATAAATAAGTTCATACTAATTTTTAGAGAAGTCATGGCATGTGTTAAGCACATTGACACTTTGTAATTATAGAGATATTTAAGGGAACTTTTTAAATTCTGGTGAGATGTACAAAAACTTAATTAGCATTTTCTCTTCAGCCGCATTTGAATTCTTACCTGTGTCTTTAAGAACTCTCCTCCCTTTGTGTCACTGAGTGATTTATCATAAACACTGTTGTATCATTACTTTGTGGCAAAAGGACTCTTATCATGTCCGCTGGAAAGTCAAGTGCTGGTTCCCGTTTTCTCTTTCAGGCACAGAAAAGAAATTTGACAAATAATTAGGACAAAATGATTTTATTATAGCAACATGTGCTACTGGGTTTTTTGCATATTTGTTAGTATATATTTCTACATATCACCTTTTTTGCTTTGCGAATGTGCATATACATCAGAAGCATCCTTCACTGAGCTATGCTCATAAAGTCACTTCTCACCTCATTGCTTATGTACCTTTGAACCTACTATATTTCTACTGTATATAATGCTCCTTCCCAGTAAAAATAAACCTCTTAGAATTTTGCCCTGCATTCACATTCGATATTTTGGGAGTTTCAATGAGACTGAACCTCATTCAACACTGCATTGCATGTCTCATAGCTATTTGCCTCTGTGGAAATCAAAATATAGTATAAAACGTTACCATGCTGATTCTGCAGCATTACAAGACTGCATCAAAATAGTTCTAAGTGACCACACACATTGCAGTGAAGCAGGAGAAGTAGCCAAATATTTGTAGCCATTTGCTATTTCCTAGTAATATGCTGGGACACTAGCTTCTATTGTCTAAGAAGGAATTGTGTCACCTATTGAATAAAATGATGGTTTGCATTTGTTTATTGCTTGTCATGTAGAATTACAGAGTGTATTAATCTGCCTGTTGATGTAATTTTGGTGTTCTTTTGCGTACCACTGAAATGCAGCCACCTCTGGGGAGATGCATGGCAGCTGTGAATAGCTTAGAGCATTGCAATAGTGTGGGAACCAAGTGAAGAACTGTGATTTAGTGGCAACCTGGATTTTTTAACAGTTACTGCTCAATAAGTTCTTTGAAATGGTGACTTTACTGCCAGTTGCAGCAGCTGCTGGACTCTTATGCTCCCATAAGGAGAAAATTAGAAATACCTAATTCCTTCTTGATGTTTTGTTGTTGTTGCTTCTTCAATAAAACAGCTGGCTATTTTTTGTTTGTTTGTTTTGTTTATAGAATTAAAGACAAAATAAAAATAAAATATTTAGGAAAATAAACTATTCTTAAGCTACTAAGCAGACCCACACTTCATAGATATTTATTCTGTCTGATACTTGCCAGCACTCTTATGTGGTTTGTCTTTTGCTGCAAGTTTCATCTCTTACTGTTTCCACAAAGCCAGATTCTGCATGTTTCTCACAATAAATCCTTTCTTATTTCTTCTTCAGTTGACTGTGGTTGGTGTCAACATTCACAAACTGCTCAGTCTGCTGATCAACCTGAGCAGCTGAAAATTAATATACTGTGATAAAAGTTAATGGAACAACATTATTTTCACCAAAAAAAAAAAAAAAAGCTTGAAGCAAAAACTTCATAATCTGACCCCTTATAGTAAGAACAATTTCCACAAATACAATGTGTCATGTTATATACCGTAATAACAGTTAAATGTAGTCATTTGACCTACCTATTGTAAAAGAGATGTATCGAAAGGGCTAGGCCCACTAAGGACTAAATTTTGAAGTTCTGCCATGAGGTGAGAGAGAGAATTGCAGCAGGTGCCTGCTCTCACCTCTTCAACATACAGGAAAGCTGGTGAAAAAAAAAAAGATACGGAAAAGCTAAGATGCCAAGAGGAGAGACACCTGAAGGAATATTTGATTTTTTTTTTTAAAATATCCCATGAGTTTTTGAATAAAAGGAGGTGGAAAGTTACAGCAATTTCAACAAGCTAAAGTAACAGCACTCTTTTCCACAGGGCTCTATAGTCCACCAATTTGGACACCCTCCAGAGAGCATCACAACTTCCAAACTGTAAGTTCACCCTCCCTCATTCAGAAGACTGAGTTTAATCAAGGTCTAATTCTTCACTAGAATACACTTAAGTGCAGTCTCATTCTCTGCAGAGTTCTGTTATTGTTAGAGAAAAATGCAAAAGTCTACATGACAAAAATCAGAGAGAAAGTAAGAGTCCAAGATTTCTATCTGTATGCAGAACTAATTATTAACTTGCAGCACATAAAATATTCAAAAAAGTAAATTTCTACCACATCTATAAGGAAAGGAACTATAATTTTCTGAGTTTTATGGTTGAGGAAACCAACATATATTTCAGTTTATGTGTCTCGCTTAGAAAAAATTACAAATGTCATAAGTAGCACTAAATCCCAGAAATACTTCCTAAATCTCAATTCTGCTGATTCATAATAATGGTCTATAGAAATAATTTTTAATAATTTCATTTGAAGAAAAAAATTATGTACATTTATTGATTTTCAACATAAGAGTACTAAAGATAAATTGTCTGCAATTAAAATGAAGTTTAAAATGTTTGTTGCCATTTAAAAAATCAGTTATAATGTTCAGTGTGAAACTAAAATGAGATGAGACTAAGTCGCTGCCTTTCACTTTGCTTTGGTTCTAGTAGCTGATCAGAACAGTTCAATCTCAGCTCCAGACAATTAGGTTTGAAGTCAGTTCCTTCTCCTGTAAGGGAAGAAATTACAGTTGGCCAATTTAAGAGCCGGAATGTTGCTGCAAGTCATCATCGCCTGATGGAAATCAAATAATAGTTATTGCTTAAATGTGCTGCATAAAATCTGTATAGAGGATACACTTCATAAGCAACATTGTTTTCATACAGTCTCAACACATATGATGCATGAGCACCAGAAAAGGAGAAGTAATAAGTGAAGAAAACTATGTAGCTGTAGATTATTATCACTTAAGGCTCTGGTCAGTTTTACAGCCTTATTACTCTGACAAATTCCTAGCATAGTCATGGCTTTAAAAAAAAAAAAAAAAAAAGAGAGAGAGAAAAAAAGGGAGAGGAGAGGAGGGCTTTTGGATATGTTAGTTCAGTTTGGCCATAAAATGCATAGAAAGTTAATTTTATAGTCAGTGCCACTGTCAGGAGACTGTCGCAGGATTGCAGTCCTTCTAGTGAGACAATCTTCTGCAGCAACGAAGCTTAGCAAGGGAACTGGACCTAGGCTGCAGCTTCATAGTCTCCTTCAGCTACTGTGGGGTCTGTAGTAGAAAATGATGCTCTGGGGCAAAACACAGCATATTAAAATTAAGTGTTCAGCTTATCTAATGCATCTCACTGTGCCTTTCTCTTCAGTGTAGGGAAAAGTACATTTAGGTATTGTATTTCCCAGAAGTGGTTAAATCAAAAAGAGTGGGAGAAAAGAACCACAAATGGCTACTCAGCATTTTTATTCTGTTTAATGGAGGAGGTGACTTCGCCAATTCTGTTTGCGTATTTTAAAACAAAACCAATCAAATAATAAACTTTAATTTCTTATGCCTTCATTTTATTCTCCGCAAAGCTGCTTTTGCACTGAGCTTTCAGAATATTCAGGGAGTTCTATGAAAGATTCCTATGGCTAGTTTCCTGATTAAATACTGTATAATTCTTCATGGATAGCTGATATCTTCCAGAGATTATCTTCGGGGAGAGTAGCAAAAGGGAGATAGCAGGTTTAAATGAAGAAGAATACAAGTAGGCTTCCTACACAGACTTTTCAATTTCTCCACAGCCTTTGGCATACCATATCCATTGGAAGAAATCCTGCTCCCACTGAACTCAGTGGGAGTTTACCAATAATTTCCAGAGGGCTAACTTTTTACCTAAGGAATTTTGGAATAGATGTAAGCCATCACTCTTCAGGACACAGAGGAACCTCTAACTAGTAGAGTTAGGAAGAATATTTTCCCTGTGGGCAAGTCATTTAGTGTATGGTAGAGCTCCAGGCTCCATGCCCCAGAGATACCAACACCGGTCCCAGCAGGAGTACAGCATCTTAAAACAGTGTTCCTACTTGATAGTCACTAGGAGTAATTCATGTCTTCCTAGTCCCGAGAGACCTTTGTGCTAGGCTGATTATGACACTTTTAGGCATGCCATGTCATCATCCCTTCAAGGACTGTTCACTCCAAAATTTTTTACACCTTACCTGATTTATCTAGGAGTAGTACCTCCTGAAGAGGGAATATTAGACTACATGGATCACTAGTTTGAATCCGTAAAATCATTCTCAGTGTCATGTATGAGATGTAGGAAGCATTTTTTAGTCTCTCACACAAACACAATGCAGCTGTTGTCACAGAAAAAAAAGTCACTGTCGGAACTCGGATTCTGTATTTCACTGATCTATACTATATTACACGTTTTTATCTAACCAACTGTCATCTCTGCTCATTCTCTAGCTTTCCAGCATTTCCCTTCTGCTAAGTACGGAGGCTGGAGGGGTTTTTCCTTTTTGACTTGCCTCATGTCCAGCATGGATTTAAACTAGGTATTTATAGCCCATACATCTGACAACTCTAGGTCCTTCTCTGTTACTTCCCTATCCTCCCTGGTGCTTGCAGCACCTCCTAATTTAGTAGTATCTTCAGATTTAACAAATGTAGTGTGTGCTCCTTCAAGATCATTAATAAAAATGTTGAATTGTGCTGGGCCAAATTCCCATCCCTACCTACAACACTTCCCTACAGCATGTTGCATTGCTGTTTAAATTGTACTGCAGTGAGAGCTCCCTTGCATCATACACCCCAATGCCAAGGATGTGATGAAGTATAAAATCATACATAAGAGTAGACTACAATATTCTGATATCTTGGGCTTAGTTAAGTTGTTTTTAAGAAGTGTTTTGTACTTTTGAAGCTTGAAATGCAGGTGTACGATATCTTAGTAGACAGGGGAGTCATATTAACGGGTTTGGAAGAGCTTGGAAAGTACAGACTGAGCCAACTGTTTGACTTTGGTAGAATGCCTAATGTTTTATTAGCACTGCTGCTTCTTTTCAAGAGAAGTCAGTGATCATTTGGGAGGTCTGATGAGAAATGTTTCATCCACAGAGTACTGGTGTTTCTGAGCAGGAAACATAAAAATCATTCTGTACCCCAAAAAGTGGTTTGTTTATAAATATATCTCAAGTTATTCTAACTTGTAGCTCTGGTTATAAAAGGCATGAGGTATGAGGAGACTGTCAGGGTAATAACATCCCTTTCCTCCCTAGGCGCTTCACTAATGTGTAAAGATAAATAGCTGTTCCAAATAGTTGACTTTACCTGGGATTTCTCAGTAAGGTCAAGCTCTTGTCAGATAGCTATTTTCTGAATGCAGCTTAACAGAGAAACTTAATGACCTCTATTTACTTCAAGTAGAAATCCATCAAAGGGACAATTAGCTAATTTTAAACATAAATTGGCTCCCTGGTGAGAAGCAAGCTTATAAATAAACCATTTCATTTGTTCACTGAACTAGACTGTCATGCAAGTGAAATTGCTGACTCCAAGCAAACAAGAGATTTGAAATGTTTACATGAATGACTTCAAATTGGCAAACTTCTCTTGCCTTAAGTGCTCGGAGAGAAGGACTTGGGGGAAGAAACCATGGGAAGTGGCTTCCTTTGCCACCACTGATGTGCAGGCAGGTTGCAGCCAGGCTCAGCCCTGCTGTATCCGCACCGTCCACTGGAGCAAAGCAGCCCAAATTCTCTCCAGTGATTCCCTTAGCAGGCACTAAATAGTGCAGACACAGCTCCTCAGCTTTCCAGCTTGCACGAAAGTAACTTGGACGTTAGCACCGCACATGGAGGGAAGAGCAGGTTCATTCTCCCAGTTGGACTGTGTAGAATTACAAAGTGTTTGCAAGAAAGCTGCACTGGTTGCCTGTTGGTTTTCTCTCTCTTGAGTCTTCCCATCACCATGGTACATGCGCACCTTTAGTCTTCACTGCAATTATTTTTCTAGTATAGAACAGTTTCCTGAAGGAATGGTAGTGCTGATTTCTAATAAAGTCACTGTGTCTCAGTCTCCTAAGTGAGGTGTTTGATGGGATTTAGGTTTCTAGAAGAGCAAAGCAAGGAAGAAAAGACCATATCTCAGGAGGTTGCCTTATGATATACATTGCAGGCTTCCATTTTCATTCCAAACCAGCATTCCTGAGAAGTAGCATTTACAGTCAGCATGTATTGCCAGTACTCATCACCACAGTATTTCCGCAATACTAACTTTGTTTAAAGGGTGAATATATGAGAATAGCCTGCAGGTATTTAAAAGATGACGAATAGGGTGACAGAGAAAAGGAGAGACATTGCAGGCCAGTTTCCAATCCCATGAGATATGGGGACTGTGAAAATGTCTGATGAGACCCCAGTGTATTCTCAAGCAGAAGAGAGGACGGAGCCTTCTCAGGTCAGATGTGGGGCTCAGAAGGGAAACTTTATAGCTGTCTTCACTCTGTTTGAATAGAGCTCTCCAGTTTGCTGTGCAAAATGTTATCAGATCAGAGATTAATTGCTTCTAAAGGCAGCCAAGGAACTGCTAGAGGCAATAAAAAAGGGAAAGAAAGAAAAGATCCTTTAAGTAGAATTTAATGGCCTTCTCCTGCACATTGTTTTACTTTGACAGATTAATATGTAGTCACTTGTATAAATGCAAGTGTGTGTATGTGGTTGTCCATATATGTGACTCTGCGTGTGTGGTGAGATTGTACTTGCATACACAGTTTTCTCTTTTCTCTCTTCTCTAACGCTGATTATCTCTGCTCAGATGAACGTGCCATAATTAAATCAACTAATCTCATCTAAACTAATCTGAAAACAAGAGATACAACTGTTCCCACAGCTGTGAAACAAGAAGCCTCTGTCCTCAGGTAGATTATCTATGTTCAGTGGACTATTGGGACCTTCATCATTCTTTGAAACAGGTGGCAGAAATGTTCAAATCGTGACACTGTGCTTTGGTCTTTCACGCCTGCTAAGTGATAGGAAGGTCTGTTCATGCTGAAAATTTCTCCCAGGAACTAAATATGACCTTGATGGGATTTTATGGGGCCATGTCTGACACATCAATGCATTTAAGCATGATTTAGTAAACTTGTGACTCAATCTGTTTCAAAGTACTGAAGCATTGTATCATTTTCAGTTGTGAACACTGAAATCTTCCCAACAGTCACACAGAAGGAGAAAGCACTAGGAAAACCCAACAGTTAATTTTTTTGTCCCAGAGAGGTCAAATGTAAGATCTTACTTTCACCACAACTTAGTTGTCTACTGTCTCATTTACTACCCAGGAATATTCTTCTTTTTTTTTTTT
>VXBO01011105.1:28275-48186 GCA_013400135.1 Rhinoptilus africanus | reverse complement strand
AAAAAAAAAAAAAAAGAAAAGAAAAAGAAAAAAAGGAAGTTCCCCAAGCTCAGGCAGGCTGAATTCAAAAGGGAAGATCATGCCAACATTTCAGAAAATTAAACTGATGAAACTTTGCTCTATCTCCAAATGCCAACTGTGAATATGAAACAGCTGCCAAAGGCAATGCTCTTCTCAATGACAAAATCCAGCATATGCTTTGAAGCAAGAGAATTGACTCCATTTTGATAAGTATGGTTGAAATTCTGGGTTGCTCTGTTATTTTCTAAAATTATATGAAATTATAGCACTATTTATTCATCAGGGAATTATTTTAAATGTGCTAATACTGTCTTATACTACCATTAGTTCTTCAACAATTTTTTGCGGTGAACTACCTGACGATGTAAATTATCCACAGATGTATATGAGTATATACGTACAAGAAATTCTATCTAAAAAGTGCAAATTGCTTAAGATTATTTGTGTCAATAATATGTAATATAACTACAAATTTAATTCAACACATTTTTGTAAGTCAAAAACATAATTTTTTTCTCTAGCAAAACCCTGGGAAATAAGTCACATTTCAGATTTTTATGGTTAAAAGGGAAATTCTAGGTAAGAAACTGCAATATGTCCACTGCTGAGACTGGAAAGTTCTCCTTTTTGTTATATCCTGAAAACTCTTCCCTACCTAGGATTAAATATCTAAATGGAGATCTGTGTCTGTATCTTTTACGTGCTTTCTTTCACGACCTGAAATAAATGTGCCATGAGGTACTCTGTTTCAAATCCTAGCCCAGTTCCATCATCTCCTTGGCTGCTTTTTCCACTGGTGTTCCATTCTTTTTAGACATAAATAGAGTCTTTCAAATAATCAATCTCTTGGATTATAGCCCATGTCAGCTTCACTTCAAAGTGACTCTCTTCTTGAATGTATGCTTATATCATGTAATTTTAATCATATTCAGTTTAGCCATGAGTTTGCTTACTCAGTTCTTTTGCCACTCTCTTAAGACTCTCTGTAAGGTTGCAGTTAACACCATTATAGCAGTATCTTAGTTGTAGTTTAATATATCTTCACTTTGGTTTAACTCTTATTGTTTTTGTGGTCCCCTGCTCAGCTTGTGATATAATTCTAGAAAATTAAGGTATTACAAATTGCTGCTAAAAATGACATAAACAGCTGACCACTGAAATGTTGTGAATTGAACAGGTAGGGATAACAGGTCATCCATTAACAGCAAAGTGCATTGTCTTTTCTGGCCTCTTCCTTGGATAATAAACTATGTCTGTCATATTAAAATTTCTTATTGGGGCACTTAGCATTTGCCAGCTACAGACAACATAAAGACTCTTCTGTTTCTGACGACCCTATGTTCTTATCTCCTGTTCAGCAGAATTATTGAAGAAAAATTGTTCATTAGGCACTGCAGTAAAATATTTTCTGTATATTACTGAAGCACTCAGAGTAAAGAAAAAGAGCTACTAAACAAAAACAGTGACAAGAATGCAAGTCTTGTGTTCCTTGAGCAAGAAGTAAATTTCCCTAATATACAGTAGGACACAAAATAATTATGTGAGTTTTACAGCAGATTTTTTTTCAAGGGTTCAGATGGTGGTTAAGGTGTCTGAAGTTAAAAGGAATGAAATGCCTCAGAGGCACTACTTCAGACAGTGTATTTTTAGCCTACTGAGCAAGAAAAAAAAGAATAAGGCAAACATTTCTTGAAGTCCTTGGTTTTTGTATGATCTGCCTGACACGATCTATTGAAAATTCTTAGGAAACAGTCTTGTATATATTCATGCACTAAAATCAGGGAAGTCTTATGCACAGCTTCTTGGTGTAATTACTTAGGGTTTTGAGATTACCCACAGCCACTTGATTGATAGGGTATTTCATTCCACATAAAGTTCTGGGGATGTCTTTTCTTTCCCTGTCTTTAATAAATCCATATTCAGACAAAATTCCTACTTGAACTGAGCAAAGGTTTTTGAGCTTAAAAACCAGTCAGAATCAAAATAGTCCATACCTAGAGGTGAGCTACAAGAAATCTCATAATCCCTCAGCTGCATCAGGTTAGACCAGCTCTAGCTGAGATGGATAGTGGTGTCTTTATGTTTAATAAAAATTACTCTATTTCTTTTTCCTCTCATGATTTTTTCCAATCACTTTTTGGAAACCATGAAAGCTTCCAGCATCCAAAATATCCAGGGGGCAAGGAGTTCTTCATGTCTGGGTGAAGAAAAATCTCCTTTTGGTCTATGAACCTAGGCTGATGTACTAGTTCTTTTACTGGAAGAGACAGTGAACAATAATTTCCTATTCACCTTCCCCATGTCTTTCATGCTTTCACAGATCCCTTTCCACCCTTCTTCTTTTTCCATGCTGAAAAGTCCTGGTCTATTTATTTGTACCTCATATCATGCCTCTGATTGCCCTTGTTGCCCTTCTTGAAAACTTTCCTTATGGAATGTGTGGAGGGATGGAGGGAAGGAAAGCATCCTAAATTGAGCACCATACCAAAATGCAAGTGTACGTGGATTTTACGGTAGCATGATGCTTTCTGGTTTGCTCCCTATTCCTTTCCTAATACATCCTGATACTCACTTTGCCTTTCTGAGGGCTACTAAATGCAGAACTGACAGTTTCACTGGGCTATTTATTATAACTGCAAGATTTTGTCTCTCAGTGGTAGCAGTCAGTTCAAACCTCGTCACTCTGTTTACAGATGGTTTTTATCGCTCACTCTTGTTGTGTTTTTACTTAAAGTCACACAAAAAAATATGAGAAAGTGATCTCCAGTTGTGATATTGCAGAGAAATCAGCCAGTCAGCACGATCTGACGTGTTGCATCATCTCCTTCCTTTGTGCTGGTCTAGCTCATGCCATGTCCAGAGCTTATCTCTGGGGTTCTCTTGACAATTTGCATGGGATTCAGGTCCATTGGCAGTGGGAATGAAGGACACCATTTCATTCTGCGTTCCACTAAAGCCTGGGAAAGAATTGACCAGCTGTTCCCTCCTGCCAGGCAACAACAGTTTTTATGAGAGTGAAAAAAAAGTATTAAAAATCTCTGACTTTTATTATTGCTCAACATTTTAAGTTCAACAGTGAAAAAAGAGGCAGGTGTTTGAAGTCCAGCTGGTGCTGCTTGGAAGAGGATGGTCCGCCTGTAGCTGTGAAGTACCGAGGTGAAGTGGTGATTTAGAAGGTGATTTCGTAATAAGTTAGTTTTTATAACTTGAGTAGTTTAGCCTGTATCAAACGCTTATTACCTGTTATCCCTTATCAAGCATGCCTCTGATGTCTTTGATTCTTTGATTCACTTAGTTCATTCATTCTTACCATACAAAACAGCACTGGTGGGCCCAGTCTCATAAAAGCAGATCACTAAGGCCCTTGGGGCACAGGAAACCAGCAAATGCATTTTTTAAGGAAAAAAAAAAAAAAAAAAGAAAGGAAAAAGCCATATGACCAAGCACAGGAAAGAAATCTAATGAAGGAATGTCCTCAGCTTTCACAGGAAATTATTTTCTTTTTATGCCATTTGCTGCCTCCATAAAAAGTAACAGAGTTGACCTCCTGCGCTCCTACCTAACCTTTCGGCATCAAGGGCTGGAGAGGAGAAGTGTTGCCTCAACCAACAAGATGCTAATCCATTAAGAGTGGGACAGAGAACAGACTCTTTTCATCATGGGCAGCTTAACTGTCACACCACAGCCAATATTTTCTGAAACAGAGCTTAGTAGGGAATGGGGGATATTTGCTGTTTTGTAACCAAACTGCGATATTTAAAATGTGCTTCATTTTTAGAAAAAGTACTGAGCACTTGCTTTCTGGCAAACAGATCCCAACTGGGATATTCAGAATCATTAACTGTTCCTTAAATCCTGATAGCTCGTACTAAATAGCATAAAGCAAGGCTGTAACAAATTATGGACAGTTGTTGGTAGGGAATGTGGTTTAACCTGATGCTTTTTGTCATACACACATGCTGATCCTGTTTGGTTTTGATTTAGGGCAGAAACCAAAATAGTGTTTTTATTTTCAACTCCTGTAGTCCACACCTTAGTTTGCTTTAGCTTTGTGAAGGAGCTCAGTATCATCCTGCATAACAGACCCTGCATTCACATCTTTTATTGCTGATATGATATCTAAGGAAGAAATTGTATTGGGTATGGTCTGACTGAAGGAAAGATAATCCCACAGTGTCCTTAGGTTGCACTGTTAATACCGGAACAGTTGACGACTCAAGATCCCATGTTTGTTTTCACATGACAGAAAAGCTCAAGAAGGTAGAAATAACAGCAATAAAACTACTAGATGTCAGAATGTTATTTCTTAAAATAAGTGCTTCTGGAGACAATTTTACAAAATGCTTTGGGTCAGGAGGTGAGTGCCCACGCCTGTCCCCCTTCATCAGTTAGACATACTAAAACTACAGAAAACAAGCTTCAAAAATGCAGTTCAAAGCAGCCTTACAGTGAATCGATGATCGGCCTTTAAGAAATAACTTTATCTGCACCATATTCAATTTCTTTCTGCAACTTCCTGCAACTTTCAAATTAACACCAGTGTAATGAATCTTTGTAAATTAATGAGTTTAATGAGTGAACAAGAATCAATCAGTTTCCCTTGTTTCAAAACCGCTAATAAGAACTTAAACTAAGTATAAACCTCTGAGTCACAGCCTCTTGCTAATAACATGCTTTTTGCTTTGAAGAGAATAATTAAATCATCACCACATTCCTTTTTCACTGTATAACTTCCTGTATGATATGAATTTAGATCAAAACATGCCCTTTTGCCCCTAAGGGTTCCTCCTTATATCGCTTCGGAAAACGATTTCATGAATGACTTTTGTCTTTGAAGGCATACAAATCAGGCAAGGAAGTTGGCAGTGCTGATTGCTTGAACCTCAAAAGGACTCGATAAGCCAGACACACCCTAATATTTCACAACTGTGTTAGATAGCACAGAGATCCAGGCCAAGCTTGTTGTAAAGTAGAAGCTGTAAATATCTAGACACTGATACAAGGAGTACAACAGACAAGTTAGATTGACAGTGGAGGCACATATCAACAAAGAGAACATAACTGAAAAACATCAAACATCTATAATATTCTAACTCTAATACCTGAATCTAAAACACATATGAAATTGAGACTGGGTCAAAGATGTAGGGAAATAAGATTTTGCCATAAAAGTGGTATAAGACTCTTAGAAGAGCAAAAATCTAAGTGAAAAGAAAGCTACATTAGACTCTCTATGGCTATGGACCCTGGGTCATAAAGGAAAAAATGTATTGTAGCTGGTTAATATTACCGTTCTCCGGATCAGGTAAAGGCTGTTGAATGCAGAATGTGGAGAAAGATCAGAGGCAACCCAAGTCTCATAAAACGGTGATAATGGGTGACCTTTGTTGCCTGCATATAAACTGGTCAAATGTCACAATGGGAAAAGGTTAACAGAAGCAATTTCTTGGTACCTTAAATGATTGCTTCTTGGAATAGCTATTAACCTACTGTATTTCCATCTGCCGGTGTGTTTTTAGTTCAAACAGGTAGTGTATTATTACTAACAGCTGCATATCCCATATAGTTATGATGAGGTTCATGAAGTACAGTGAGGTCAGAGTCCTAGGGGAGCGAACAAAGTGCAGAACCACATGTAAGGTGACCTGGCTTTTATTCCCCATCCTGCCAAAGATTTGCTGAATGATCTTGAATGCAGGTTCCTTGGCTTCTTTGGGCTTTCATCTTGCCATCTGTAAAGCAGGAGTACTGCCCACTCATCGAAGTCTCTGGGAAGCTAAACTCGATGGTACGTACAGAGATTCGAGATCTTCTACTGGAAATGGTGGGCAGAAGTGTAAAACATCGCTATGCGTGTTGAGCAGTTATTGTTTATGGTCTGTGAGTGCCTCAAAAGGATGTCATCTTTCAGCAGATGGTCTACATCAGCAACATTGTCTCCAATTATACTAAAAATACCATGACTGAGACCAAATACGTGAAGTCCACTCAGTCATTGACATCATGGCAGATTAATCTTCTTTAACAAGGGAAAAGCATACTCTTATTTCAAGTGGTGACGGAAAGAGTCTGAGAAGGCTCAGCATAGTGGCAGGAGCTTCAGGGAATTATTTTCATGCTTGCCATGGTGCACAGATGGAGAGAAAGCTGGACATCCTAGCTCCCTGTGGGAAGGAATCTGCAAACTACGAGCATTTAGTTCCTCGTAATGCATGACTCCAGCTATCAGCTGGTCAACAGGTTTTCTTCTCCCACATAGAAGAGGGACCCCTTTGTTCAACATTACAGCTTTGTTTTGGTTGTCAAGCCATGAAGTTAAGCCCACAGCCATATTTGTCTTTATGCTAAACTCCCCAAAAATGTTACTTTCACACTCTCCCTCGACTTTCAGCAAGCTAACTCCCAATTCTGAATCCTGTTTGTGCAACATTTCCAAAAATACAAACTATGTCCCACATCTCAGCTTGTTATTTTCATCTTCATTTGTTGATCACTTTATACCCCAACTTTAAAACATGTTTGTTTTCTCTTAGACATGTAGCTGTTAATTTATCACTTGAAATATCTGTGTGTGAGTGAAAAGTTGCAACCTCCCACAAAACAGATTGCACATATATTTCTCATATGTGTGTACTATTTGGCTCTTTCATCCTGTGCAATTAATGCCACCTACAGCTATGCGTTTTTCAGAGCCTTTATTTTCGAAATGTGCGCACTAAAATTCCACTTAGTAAATTCATCTTCCTATATATTCAGCCAAATTATGAAAAGAGAGCCCTGATTCATCTGTGACCACAGACAATTAATTCTCTTGCTGCATTCTGTTTAGTGCAACCAGAACCTATTTTAGGGAGAAGAAACATTGTCTCTTTCTGGGCTACTGCCCTGGGAAAGGGGGAATTTTTCAGACTGGTATGCATTTCTCTGAAGAGTGGCTTTTCTTTTTTAAAAGTTGTTTAAAAATGGAAGGAAGTACGAACAAATCTTTCAAATATGGGTATGTAGGAATAGAGTTTCAAAACTATTTTGGGTCTGGTCCTACAAAGAATAAATGGATGCATAGCTTTGTGGAGGCTCATGCCTTACATTCAGCTTCTGCACGTTCTAAGCTTAAGCAGGATGAGACCTTTCCCTTGGAAATAGATGTATTCTCATGTTGTGGAAGACCGAGGGATCTTCAGCTCACCGTTCTTCCACCTAGTGCTTTGTTTCTATACAGGAGGTTAAAAGTAATTGCCCCAGCTGTAGTACTAGCGTGTAAATGGGCAAGACAAAGATTAATTAAAGGAAGAAGTATGTATGCAACAGCACACATGTTTCTACATATGTTGGTACAACTACAAATGCATTTAAAAACTGGACCCTTAATTATGAAAAAGTTAAATTGTAAATCCATCCAATTGTAAATCCATTTGCAATGCAATCCTGAAGCCCACATGCTTAATTTAGGAACGTTCTTGTCCAAGAACTGCTAGCAGCTAAAACGACAATGAATGGGTCATACATGGGGAAAATAATTGACTTGGTTAGCCTAGAGAAAAGGAGGCTGAGGGGAGACCTTATCGCTCTCTACGTCTACCTGAAACGAGGGTATAGAAAGATGAGGGTCAGTCTCTTCTCCCAAGTAACAGGTGATAGGACAACAGGAAAGGGCCTCAAGTTGTGCCAGGGGAGGTTTAGACTAAATGTTAGGAAAAGTTTTTACACTGAAAGGGTTATTAAGCATTGTAACAGGCTGCCCAGGGAAGTGATTGAGTCACCATCCCTGGAGGTATTTGAAAGACGTGTAGTCATAGTGCTTAGAGATATTGTTTAGATTAGTGATGTTTTTTATTGGTGTTAGGTTGATGGTTAGACTAGATTATCTGAAAGGTCTCATGCAACCTAGGCAATTCTATGATTCTATTATTCTATGATGTATGACCAATTCTTTATGCACATAAAATCCATGTATGCGCACAGTGACTGTGACTGCACCAGAGCAGCACGGCTTATCTGCACTAGTGTGCCTTGAGAACGTAGTTATGGGTCAAAATTCACCAGGTATGAGGTGCAGAAATCTCCACCCAAGCTCCTCACAGGGTAGTACTTCCACAGGGCATGGTCCAGTGCTCTTCTGGGACATGATTTCAAGCCCAGAAAGCAGGACAGCCTTCAGGCTGATTAGCTTGGGCACCATGCCCTGACAGTTATGTTGATTCCCTTGAGCATTTCCTTGCTGCACGCACGCATGTGTTGTCCTCACACCCTCAGGAGCCAGAGATGAGACACAGGAGGCTGTATTTTCCCTCTCCTTTCTCCTGCCGAGCTCTCAGCCAAGGAGAAAGATCTTGTCTCATGGTTTTCTTTTTAGATGTGTGAGTGGGCTCTATAGAAGTTGAAGTTTGCAGCTTCTAAAGTGGGTTTATATAATATGCTGCACTTTGAGACAGAATAAGCAAATTTATGAGAGAATATAAATACAGTGCCTATAAAGCTGTTTTACAGCCACTTTTCAGAGTATGACTTCTCTTTAAAATATTTAGAGATATTTTTTAATATTTTATTGAGTATCCTGGTTTACAAGTAAGTGCCTAACAACCCCACAATGTAATACTTGACATTTTCCTGCCAATATCTCTAGCTTCTAGTGTTTCAAACTGCATTTCAGCAATGACATCAACAGAGTTTATTCAGCTCAGTTTGCATCCTCTGGAAATGACGTGAAGAGACGGAATGAGGATTCCAGTAGAGCAATGCATGGATTAGTACTGGCCAAAAGAACAGGAATCCTCCCATTAAAAAAAGATAAAAATGTCCTTTTTGAGGAAGGAAAAAAATATTGGTCATGCATTGGAATGGAAATTCAAGACTATGAAATTTTACATGCAAACTGGCTCACTCCCCCTTGTAGATATTTTATATTATTAATTGTTCACTTGGGAAAAGTCTGAAATTTGAGGATTGCAATTCTCATATATATCCTAATTGTCAGATGAGAAGGGTTGTGTGTTTTTTCTTCATCTTTGCCTTAAAGTCTCAGGGCTGTAGTGAAATAACTCCTAAAAAAAAAGGAAACAGTGTCTTTGTTTTATAGTATGTGACAGCCAGTGGGGAAGAAAATTCACCTGGGAAACTCAAGAAAGTGAGGTCAGAAATTTTTTTTAAAGTTACTAATTCTCAGCTGTTTGTTTCTGCTGAAAGCCACAACCTCAGTAACTACTCGTGTGTTTTACTGTTTCTGTGGTGCAGGAAAGATTAAAATAGATTTTACTTTGGAATGGAAACTCCAGGGATTTGTATAAATTGCAACATATCAGGAGAGAGGCTGAACCTTGTTAAAACGCGCTAATGAGATTGCGAGTAATCATAACCTGTAGTTCAAATCCCTGCCCTGGATCAAAAAGACAGTTACTCTAAAAACAGTTTCTCTCTCATGAGAAGCCTAGCCTTGCTTTCTCATCTTTTATGAGAAATTCCTCTCCTGTTGGAGAGGTGTTCAACCAGTTCAAAATGCTAATACAGTTAGTGTGACAGAGGTGATTCCTCACCTAGGGTAGCATGTTGAGTTCAAGCTAGTGTAGTGAGTTTAAATATTCTTACAAATCAGGCCAGTGTCAAGAAGAAATACTGCAAACAGCACTTAATACAGGGCTTGTGACTGTGTCCTGGTTTACTTCCCCTAGCTGAAAGAGAAAAGAGAACCTGGTCTCCTTCTGCACACACTCTGGATAAGGGTTGGATGCCTGAGACACTGGTTTGCAGAGAAAGTCTTTTTTCAGCAGCTCCATAAATGAGGCCTGCTCTCTGTTAACCCACCCCTATCTCTTTCCGTGATTTCACACCCAATAAAAAAAATAGCTTAATAGCAGCAGTACAACTAAAATATCAAATTATTATTAAATCCCCTAATTAACAAATAGTTTATGGGGAACCAAAGCAGTAAATGATCATTCTGTTATTTTTCCCAGTCCAGAGTATATTCGGTGGTTTCTGTTTGGTGCTGAGTTTCAGCCCAGTTTCTAGAGGACGACACATTCACCTTGTTTCATTGGGCAATTGTGGAGGCAAACCACTGTGCCTTGTCTGACATAGCTTCATCTTGCAGCACCTGTGGGCTATAAGATTTAAAAGCAGTGAAAGAAATTTGTTTGAATCTATATGTTGCCTCTTTGACAACAGTCGCTGGTGGTGACATTATCCTGACACACGGCAATAATCCTGACCTTTGCCTTTTGTGCTGTTTTCATACAGGGGGACCTTAGCAAGGAAGAGTGTGCTGTAATTACACTGCAATATGCCCCCTTCTAGATTACAGCAGCAGAGGTTTGGCATAAACAGAAAAAAATACATTGGAGTCCCTCAAGCTGAAATGGACTAGGTGGGGTCTCAGTGGAGAAGAAGTTGTGCTGTGGTGAAGCAGATAGGATAAATATTTCTTCTGCTTCTTATAGCAGATGTAGACATGCTGGTGGCTTGTGAGAGGCTGAGAGCAAGGTAGCATGAGAAACTTGTGCTCCTCAAACATCATCAAGCGATGGTGAAACAGAAGTTCATGTATTTATGAGCACCAGGTCAGCCTCCAGGCAGAATATTAGTGTCAAACAATGGGAATGCTGTTAAAAGAGGGTGAAAATGAAGTCAGAGAACAGCTCATTAACTGTCATTCGTCTCCAGACAGCCGTGGTTAAGGGTCTGCCCAAGCAATAACATTAGCAATGCACTCTAGATTTCCAGAATGGCAGTCAAATTTGAGAACATCAGATCAACAAGCATCACTGTCAGACCACTGAACGGTCCTTTTAAAAGGCCTGTTTTAATCTGAGTTGCCTCTTTACAAATCCACATGGTTTGCATCATGGTTAGTCAAGACATAGTTTATTTCAGTAAACTCATCAAAGAGGAAACTAAGGTAAGTCACATGGAAAGGTGAAAAGGGCAGTCAAAGATAATTAAGGTTTCTAATGAACATTGACTAGGTAGCCTAGAAATCTTCAGGTTTAAAAAAATGATGGGGAAGACATAAATATTCTAATCATCAACCATCTTTCTTTAAGTGGCTTGTGAATGTTTTCCGAGTGCATTAAATGAAAAAGGTATTTGCATCCATGACAACCTTCAACACACAGATTTTGGAGAAGTAAATGTTTGGCATGGTAAATGGTTACTGACTGTGACTAGACCTTCTCAGCTTATACAGCAGAAGTAATTATTTCCCAAAACAATGAGGTCCTGAAGTACAGCTTCATAAAGAAACACAGATAAGCAGTATTGTTGTTTTCTCTTGAAGGTGAAAGAAAAAGCAGAGATGTTTATAACTACCTGTCCTTGCCCTCTCGACTTATTCCAATTTCACATTCAGTAATGGATGTTAAGCCTGTTAACATTAAGGGAAGTTTCCTAAGTAGTTGTGGGAGGAGAGAAAATGAACCAGTTGCGCTGCAAACCCTGTACACGCTTTCCTCCGACTATTCCCACAAGATGAACACACACTGTGAATACCAAACTCTGTGTTTTTAAAAATGCAAAATCAGAAGAGTTGAGCCTGAAGCCAAACTTTGAATCTGGAAACCTCTGTAATTTGGGTAAGATTGAATCAGTATCTGAAAACTGTGGCTCAGACCTCTTCCTAAAATATAACAGTTGACCTCCATCTGCCCTCAGCGTGTCCTCTTCTCAGATGTCTGTGGCTCTTTTTCTTGCTGTAGCCGACGGCTTGAGAACACGACTGCACCAGAGGGCTGTGAGATGACGAAAAGTAGAAGCAGTAGGAGTCTTTTCTAGCGTGTTGTTCTGGAGTATGCTTTTTTATTAGAGCCTGAAGAAATTTTAAGTGAATGACTCAGTGTTATTACATCATTATGTCTTATCTCTTGAATAAAACCACAGCAATAATAACCACAAGTTTCGGTCATGTTTATTAGCATTTGCACAAAAATTGTCATGTTAAAATTAACAGCTTTATTTTATGGTGTATCATCAAGATCTGCTGCTAGTCACAACCCACTGTGGCAATTAAATAAGCAAATATTACACCATAATTTACACCATTTCCAAATGACTGCAGTGATTTTTGGTTTCCTCCACGCTGCAACATTACATCCTCTGTTAAAAGCCAACAGATGTATTACTATGGGTAAGAAGCCCCAGAATATCATGGTTACCATGAGATAAAAAAGTTTATAAGGAGCCAAGACAGTGGCAGAGTTTTTGTATTTCTATGGTGTTTGATTTGCCTTAGAGAGTTGGGAAGTCTCTTACATTTGCATTAGGAGTGTTTTGCAACTGCTAGCTTTGTTGTCTGTGGTGCTTGGACAGTGAGACCCTAAAGGATGATTTCAGCACTGCATTTCATCTGAAAGTGTAATTTATTACTCTAGCAAAAGTAATCTGCTGTTACTCTTGATAAGTTGATCTGAAGTATCCTAAAAGTCTTCAGGAAGAGAATACAGCATAGGGTTCAACCTCAATTATTTTACAGTAGCAATCCTTTTGGACCTAGCAACTGCAATTGCATATGCATTTATGGAGGTGTGCCTTCAGTGGAAGTGGAATTCGTCCTCACCGTGAGAATTGCAGCTATCAGATAGTGTGAAATCTGAAAGGGTAAGGCACATGGCAGCCCTGTGGCATTGCAATCGAGATCTAGATAATCTGTCTGTCTGTCTATCTATCTATCTATCTATCTATCTATCTATCTATCTATCTATCTATCTATCTATCTATCTATCTATCTCTTCTGAGAGGCCACAAAAGCAGCAAAGGTTTCTGTTTGTATTTGCAGATTTGCAACTGCAGCCTTGCAGCTCTCAGAGAAGGAAAAAAACCCCATAACCTCTTCCAAAGAAGGTCACTCACAGCACGAATGGTCTTTTAGGTTCAAACAGCTTCAAGGGCCAAAAGATTTGTACACTATCCAGAAATAAATCTGCTTAGAAAAGGATAAAAAAGAATATATTTTTTTAAAAGAAAGGAGAAATAAAAAGAGAGAAGTCAAAGATTTAGTTAACCACATAGGACAAATGCAAGGAACAACATCTCACCTAACCACTTTACTCTTGGTATAGCTCTTTTCTGAAATAATGGAGTGACCCACATTACTGACCCTAGGCAATACCTTTGTGTGTGATATCTCTGGCTGAAATAATTTGTAGCTGGGTTTAATTGTTTTTATTGAAAAAGAAGCATTTAAAAAATCAACAGGCAAAAATTCAATTTTTTTTTGTTTATCTTGCAAACCAAAAAAACCCCATCTTAATTACTTCTTATAGCCCACAGTTAAATTTTTCAAGATATTTGGGAAGTAGAGATATATCATTAACCCTGATCTTACAAAAAGGAAACAAGAGCACAGATGGAGAAAAAGCTCCAGATTTTCAATGGAACTTAGGCATCTGTATCCTACTGATTTCTAAATGTCTTATCCAAGGTCAAAAAGCTTTTGTAACAGAATAGGTACCTGAACTGAATTAGCCCCATACACTGTAGAACGTCTTTCATCTTAACTTCTATAATGTTAAAATTTAATGACATTTTGAAAAATAAATTAAAAATTATTAATACATTCTTATGTTATTACAAAGTTCTCAAATTAGGAATGGAAAACGCACATTACTACTAGTTTTGTTCTCAGTGTTGTATAAAATCACAGCATCTTCTGAAGATGTCATTTTTGGCCACTCTGAAAAAGCTGTGTACATTTTAAAATGCAGGCCTATGGGAAATTCTAATGATTTAGTGATTGCATAGTATGCTTGCTTTGCAAGGGCTCCTCATATATTCCTAAACTCTGTGAGATAAAGAAGAGTCTTTGACAATGAGGTAGAAGAGAGAGGGTAAAAAAAAAATCAACAGCAAAAAACATTAGTAGATTCTGCTGGAGACATAATAGTCTGAGCATCTAGACATAGAAATTCACATGGTCAGCAATGTGTCAAAAAGCTCTATTGTTTTTAATCTTAATTTAATGTGCAGGAATGATTAGAGTTTTTGGTTTCTTTCCCCTTGTACTCAGTTCCTAATTTGTCTGAATCATACACACTTAATGAAATCCTGCTTTATAGTTCAGGCAATGAGCTCAGTGGGGTTGTTTTCCTTTGTGCTCCAGGCATATCTACAATATCTGGCTCGATTAATCTGTTGCCTTTGTATGGTTTACTTAAAATGTCAAATGAATTGTTAATGTGGGAAAACATCCTAGGCCAAATTCATCTTCCAGCTACACCTGTGCTGCCTAAGCAAAATCCAAGGCATCCTACAGTTGTAAAGACAGAGCAGAATATGTAGCTCATTCAGAACAAAGAAAAATATCCAAATCTTCAGTTAAATTTGTCAATACTTGTAAGAATGGAATGCTTACAGTTAAGCTTCTCATCAGCATTAAAGGAAGTCCACTAAAATTAGAAGAAGTCTCACAATTTGGAGCCTATTGACTCAAATTTAGAGGACTGAGATTTTTCCTTTAGCAATGGTCTCATGCCCATACACGTCTGGTTTTTTCCTTTCACTTTTTCATATGTAACCACTCATTCATCTATTTTCTTGTACGTACCTGTATTTGCATCTTTCTTTGTCTGAAATAAATTGTATAATTATCATGCTTTCCACCTAAAATATTGATGAAACAGCACAAAAACATTCTGTCTGTCTAACCAACAATTGGTAGAATATCCACAAAACGTAAGAATTAGGGTTTTATTTCAAATTAGTAACAGGCATTTCAACACCAGTGGAGAGAAACTTCAATTCTTCACTTGAGACTTCTTACATCTTTCCATGGCACTGTAGCTTAAATGAGCTAGTTTTGATTAACCCACCCAAATGTGTCTTTTTTCTGATTTAGGTTTTTTGTTTTGTTTTGTTTTCTTTTTCTATTTTGCCATAGGTACATGGTGATGGTTGTACCACCACAGCTGAGATTACAGTGCAAGGTGTCAGAGCACATCACAACTTTTGCAATATTTATGTGTTCAAGGCCTTCTGGGAGGTATTTACAGATCAAGTGCTTGAGTTAGCCCAAAGAAACTAAATAGGTAATAGAAATGATCCAGTCACAGAGACACAAAGCTCCAGCAAGTTTAGGAATAACTCCTGTAGACTTCCATATTCCTATGTCTAGGCAATATCCAGGTATAAAACTGAGGAACACTCCAAGGAAAACTGATGAACATCTCCAAAACTGTCATTCATCCCATCTTAATATCTGAGATAGATGGAAGCAACCATTCTATGAAGTCGCGTTTCTCACCCCACTGAGTCTGGATAGCGCCTGGATGAGCAGCTTAGACTGAATGCCTAACTTTGGTAGCTACCTGAAAAAACTCTCATCCTAATTGACTTGCTACAATCATTATCCATGGATTTTGCAGAAAAGCAAAAAAAGCCCAGTCTCCCGAATCTCAGGAGGATCTTTCTGAAGAGTCCTGCAGGGAATAAAGACAGCTCATGAAAACTCGTGCTTAATACAATCAGAAGGCAGACAAATAAGACGGCACACTTCTAAGTCTATCACGAAAAATCAAAGTTGAGCTCAGTGTGTGGGTCAGTTGCATACTACAAATAAATTCTTTTTTGATGACTCAACAGTATTTTTTCAGAGTTTTTTTTTGGTATATGAATATTTGCTTTTGAGCTCAGCAATATTCTCAGAGATTATACTGTCAAATTACATCTACAGGTATCTCTTTTTAAAAAGCATCCCAGGAGGATTCAAAATATTGCTTTCTAAAAAACTGTGAGCCAATTGTCTGCTTCAAAGGAAGGCATTCCTGCTGACCTAGCAAGTTGTGAATACAAGCTTTACATGGTAATAAAGCACATGATGCACACCTAGAAAAGCTGATCAGCACTCATAGAGACTCATATATATGAGAGCTGAAAATGTGATGCCTTTGCCCCACCACAAGTCAAATGCTCTGATGGGTGTACTCCTGCACCATGATATACTGATGTAGACTCTGCTGTCTCATCTGCTTCTTCAGCAAAGAAAACTTAGGTCCAGGAATTCTTTTACCCGTACAGCCTAATTTCTAGTCACACAACTCAGTACCAGCTTCAAATACACACCTGAAACACTGATAATCTATGGGCAGCGCAAGCCACATTGGAATAATAATACACACAAATATCATAGAGGAGAATACTGAAAGAGTCTTTCTGAGGGACAGCCCTTTGTTAGCCCTTCCAACTGGAGAAGCTCCTTCCATTTTCCTTAGAGGTTGCCTTGTATGAAAGAGTGGTTTTTAGGCCAATGGCAAGACCAATGCAGCTGTTTTGATCAACTCTTATTGCAGCTGTGGGGACAGTGTGTGGAGACAGTAAATTTTAGAACATTTGCTATGAAGTCCACTTGCATATTTCTAAGAATGCTGCCCATTTGTAAGAATAGATATCATTTTTTTTGTTAGGTTTGCTACAGACACAGTGACAGAGACACACACTCCACTCTCTTGTGGACATTTAATTTATTTTTCAATCTTCCTTTTAACTACATGATCTAGTAGTTAGTTCTAGCTGAAGCTTATGGTTGGAGGTTAGAAAGAGATAATTTATTTTTTAATACTGATCTTAGGATTGTATCAGGCAGGCTCTCCATTGCCAACCCACTCTTCATGCCATACAGTTAACAGAGTTGCTCCCTCCTTTTCTATTTGGTGGCTCTCAGAAAATGCTAAACTGAATCTTGCCTTGTAAAGCCCATGTATACTGTTTTTGGACAGACTCCATGATCTTTTAAACAGAAAATATGGCAGCACATCCTGAAACAAAATTAGCTGCCAATACAGAAGAGTTTAATGATTTTAGTGGCCTAAATGGGAACTAAGTTGTCTTTCCATCCAAATCTTTGAAGATTCACTTCTGTGTTAAGATTTGACTTTTGGTGAGTTAGGTGTCTAAGCTGGGAGTCTGCAGACCCTAAGCCTCTTAAGCTGCTGCATAAAGAGGAAAGCTCCACCATAAGAGGAACAGGAACCTAACTGAGGTTTAGGGAATTTCCCTACAGAGACGCCTGTGCAAAAAGATGACCCACTCCAATTAGATAATTGTGAAGAACCAGAGACAAGTTTAACAACCCTGGAGACGGAGCTATTCTCCTGAAAATAAAAGCAGCCTGAGCAACAGTGTCAATGAGAGCTTCCTGACTCTGGTCTCCACATGGGCTCCAACCCCAGTGAGTGGGTCAAAGGGAGGAGTTCAGATTCGTTTGCCTGTTCAGTCCTTGGGCTTCCATCCAAGGCCAACAGAAAGAATGCCAACGGTGGTGAAGGTTTGTGTGATGCGGTGTACCCTCTCTGCCGCTCTAAAACGGTCTATGTTTTCCTTATTCTCTTGTATTCTTGGAAATTCCAAGCTTTTTTTAAAGATCTTACAAGAGGGTAACCAGAAACATTCTATAAACCAACAGCATTCTTCCAGAAGGGCTTTTTGCTGCCTGGTAGCTACCCACATTGCTTCAGTGTCTAACGGCAGTTGACTTCTGAGGTTGTATTTCTCAGTGTGCCTAAAGGTGCTCACTCAGTTATGTGGTTTCCTGACCACCATGATCCCTACGGACTGATGAGCAGAATCAGCTCAATACAGAATTCAGTGCTGACAGGAACACATATTCCCCACTTTGGCACAGCACTTAAGTAAATGCTTCAATCACGCAGAATTTAGTGAGATTTAAGCACAGGCTTTTTGTCAGCTGCCTGTAGCCGCATTAGTCATCTCAGCCACTTTCAGTTAGTACAGCTCAGGATTCACTGCGGTTCGAAGACCCCAAAAATGTGGCCAGTTTAAAGATCCTCAGGGTGCAGAAAGGATCTTAACAGTAGGCAATACAGAAAATACTGCAGTAATTGATAGGAGACATGGAAATGATTAGCTTATCACTAGATGAACAGAGACAGTTTGAAGAGTAGGTACAGGATCACCAAAAGTAGATAGGGAGATGCTAAATCAATTTTTATATATACCTCCTCTAACCCATTATTTTCTAGGCATCCAAGGTGAATTACTCCTGTTTAACTCACTTCTTCAGCAAATGCTTAAGTTATGTATGGAGTCTTACTTTTTGTTCCTACTTCAATTACACTGTACTGTAATTTATCGGTACAGACTCCCTAATGATTTTTCTCTTAGAGAATATTAAGAAGTCACTGGCTCAGAAATATAACTGACTGCAATGATCAGTTCCACCACCCAATATACTTGCAAGGAAAGGCATTTGTTGTAGTAGTTCAAGAGAATTGTCCTTTGAGAATGGCATTTTAAAGTGTTCACCTAAATTACAGTTGTGCCATAAATATGACAGGTTTAAACTACGGCAGCTGAGAAATTATATATATGAAAAATTACAGGGATATGATCTTTTTGCACTGGTGCATAAAGATTTAATCTCCTGGGTTAAGTACCCAGAACACAGCAGTTGTGTCAAGATAATAGTTAGAAGGATGCTCAGAGAAATATTTCTCGTGGTTATTTCTCAAAGCTTTGATGTTTTTTTTGAAGGAAGTGCCTTTCATGGAGTACAGGTGCAAAGCTGTTGTGGTGGCCCCCGCGTGAGCACAATTCTGGGGAAACGTTGCAGGAAGGCAAAGGAAGAAAATGACCACTGAAGGGCTGGCCCAAGCACCAGATCATATTTCAGCCGCTCGTGTTCTGAGAATACCCCATACATTTCTGGTTAAAGTTTAAGCACCAGGAAAATAAGTACCAGGAAAATGGTAGTATTCCAGGAGAATTTGGCAGAGATTAGGTGAAGAAGGTGCTACAAATAATCCTTCTGAACCTCTGTAATGCTCCAAGAACACCCCAACAACTTTCAGAGATATCTATATACTCTGGAAAATGTAACCTGTAAAAAATCCAGTAGCCTAATGGGGTTGTGATCTTTTTTTTTATTTTCACCAATTTTGCCTGGAGTAGAAATTACAAACTCTATATATTATACCTACCCCTTGCACCAGTTGTCATTATTCTACCTAGAATGTGGTGGATAAAGTTAAATATGTAGCCATGAAACTGTGGCTTTTGATGTGATACTTGAGTTACCTGTGTTCAACATTCTAGCTAAGCTCCTAAGTATCAGGGATCTAGGGGACACTGGGTACAAGCATGGCATATATTCTTTGACGAAATAGATTAATGCCATCTTTAGCGTGCAAGTGAAGAGTACTGAGACAACAGAGAGATGACCATGCCCTCTGTACAGCACAGTCTTCTGCTACCCTCTGCAGAAGGATGATGCACACTTTTCTGGCACCCTGCATCTGTTAATTGATGTAGAAAAGCTGGAGACTGTTCAGAGGAAAGCTTAAAATGTTTTGAAGAGGATGAAAACTTTGTCCGTGGAGAGAATTAAAACATCTCAGTCTGTTTATCTGATCACAAGAAGAATGGGAGAGATGACAAGTATGAACCCTTTCTCAAGGAGAAGAGAGTGTGTAATAAAAAGATGCTTTGATCTAGGAGAGAAAGGCATCACGTAATACAAGAAATAACGGACAAATAATTAACAGGGAGGATTGCTATCAGTATAAGAAACCACTGACAACATGGGTAGATTGTCTTTCTGGAACACAACTTTAAGATGAAGTAGAAGAAGAAATTACAGTTTTTATGAGAGTCAGTTGGTGACTTTTAAACGCCTGTAATATTACCAGAGTTCTAGGTAAAAAGTCTGATGGTACCTCTTGTCTTTAAACTCTCTTAATTTACTTCTCTTAGTGACAAAATTCATATGTCTGCTTCCTTCAAATAAACTTGGTTGCTGTTAATAAGGCACACCATTCTAAAAAATAAAATTTCATCAAATGAACAAAGTCAAATCCTAAAGAAAAGTCATTACACAAAGTAGAATCCTAGGAAATCTTCCATTCCGATTCTAGATACTACTGCTGTAAATATTTACTTCTTTTGCAGATTAAA
>VXBO01011105.1:0-28234 GCA_013400135.1 Rhinoptilus africanus | reverse complement strand
AAAGCGGAAAAAATGCTTGTAAGTGTTTTGTTGGGGTTTTTTTTAAACTATTTTTTAATATTTCTTGTAAACTGTAGTTTGTATTTAAAGCTGTTGAAAAAATTCTAGTGAGCACAATATCAGATAAAAAGTGTGGGGTATGAGCCCTCTTCACTTATGGGTTCTTCACTGGGATGTGGGCATGGGCCTTACATATTTCCACAGAGTATCATTATTTTACTATAGGAGAGCTCAACATCTGTGGGATGAATCTCCCATGGATCTTTTGGACGGATGAGAGTATAGAATTGGATCTCTGCTATGCATCGTGATGATACATAATAAATAACTTTTTAACTATCTACATGGTAAAGATAAGTCTTCAAATTGCATGTTGTAAAATGCCAGAAATGAACTATGAATGTCCAGTTTTCAATAGCGGAGAGAAAAAAAAAAACCAAAACAAATTATATAGTGGTATTATTCAGTAATTCTTTAAGTATTTTCTAGAGGAAACCAAATATTACTCCCATTTTTACACAAGAAGAACATCTCAGTAAACTGCAAAGATCTGACCAAAGTCACCAAATATATTATTGACAGAGCTTGGAGGAGACTTAGATGTCCTGACTATCTTCTTAGTGCTCTATCATTCAAGCAATTTTATAAATCTTTCCTTTCCTGTGTGTATAGAATGCCTTCATATTTATTTAAATCCCTCGTGCTTAAATTGTGTTCAGGTCTGTGAGACTTTCTATAAGATTTCTTTTCTGTATGTATTTGTTCTATGTATGCTGCTGGCAAAGACAGGAAGAAAGCTGGCCAAAACTCAGGTATTTTTCTGTACATCTGGAAGCTGGTTTTGCAGACCTGGGGCAAAATTCTGGCCCAACTGAAATTAATGGCAAAACTTCAGTGGGGCAGAATTTCACCCCTGGGAATTAAGCAAAAATATCTCCACCCTTACAAGCTGAGAACAGAAACTTGCTTTCAACAAGACGTTATTTGCTACCGCCTATTCCACAGTAGTTTTAAAGAGAGTTTTGTAGTCAGTCCAGTTAGCTGTTTAAAGGAAATAAGAATAACAATTACAGCAAATTCAATTTCACCGACTAATGAATACAGAGACCAATAAATTCATATACAAATCAAAATAATAACAAAACCTTATGCCTATGTTGCAGAGACCTTTTTGTTACTGATTTAGAATGATGCTGTTACTGTTAACATTCTCTTTTTTTCTGATTAAACATATGTATTTATCTGGATTGGAAATTTGGAAAACTTTGGAAAAGTTTACTATAGGGTTAAGGTAATAAAACAAAAGAAACAATAGCGCCCTCTCACAAAATCATAAACAGCCAAAATCTGATCTAAAAGCAAAAAAGAAAATGTCTTCAAAAATCAGGAAAAAACCCAAAGGTTGGGGGAAAAATAAAGCTCATTTTTATTTCAAACAAATGTCAATTCAAAGCTAAATGGAAAGAAACACCATAATTGCTTCTACGACTCATACGTCTGGGCCTCATTTGTATGGAATTTTAAAAATCTTTCCATTCTGAGGACCTAAAGGGCCTGTGCCTTGTGAGTGGATGCTACAAGTCATTGTTGAAATGCAAACTTTGGCCTGAGCCATCATAACAAAAAGAGGCCAAGATGTTTGTCCATATGTTCTCTATTCCTCCATTTTAAAATGGAGACCAGAAGGATGAGCAAGCTTTTTGCTTTTTGCAAAGGGTAAAAGTTGTGAAATCTTTGAGACCAATCACTAGGACTTCAGAATACCTGCGGTCAGGCCATCGCTGCTGATGTACTGCTGAAAGAGAATGGACTCTTGAATTAAGGCCCAACACAGTGGCATGCAACAAAATTGATCACCACCACGGTTCAAGCAATTGTCAGTATAGTTTTTATAGGGGGAATTGATTTATGTAATTATTGGTTAACTGTGCAAATTCACAGAGAAATGCTAAAGACCTGTATGAAACTACATTATTTCTTTCCATTTACAACTTAGGTTTTTTGTTACTTCCTTCCTCTCTCATTTTTTTTATTTGTTCTCTGGTCAGGTCTCAAGACACTCACCTCCCTGCTTCAGAAAAAGCATTTTCTCAGGTGCCGCTATCCTAGTAACCTCAGTTAGTAATTGATTCACATATATCCCTTTCCAAGCTGGCAGTGCTAAGATTACTGCGAGGAGATACAAACAAGGAGGGCTATAAAATTACAACAGCCCATTTAGTGGGCACAGAGGATCACAGCGTAGCAGTGGGTTGGCTGCCTCTGTGCTTATATTCTCATGGTATTTTCAAAAGAGAGATACAAGCGCTCGTCATGTTCTGAGCATGATTCAAGCATACTGAAAAAAAAAAACATGCCTTGAAATGCATTAGATACCTGCTGGAAGAGATAATATTGGCATATGAGATTTTCAGATGAGTTTGCTTCAGATAACATTGGGATTTTGTGCAGATGCTGGTAAAATGTGATCGTGCCATTGTTCTAAAGTTCATGGGGAAATAAAGAGAGGGCCCTGAACCTAGTCAAAGTGAACAGTCACAAATATTACAATAAATGATTTTGCATCTATCTCTGTGAAGTGGTCTATAGTATTAGGAGAGCATTTCACTTCAGACAAGTGGGGTCAAATTATTGAGAGAGCTCGGAGATAAATTTACAAGCGTCTAGAGCAGGGGCCAGACTTTCGAAAGAGCTCAGCTTAGTTGTGACTTTCATTCCTTAGCCTGACTTTGCCTCCTTTTATGCATATTTTTTTATTATTCACCTTATTGCTTGCCTTTTTCCCGTTCTGTTTTCTCATTTTTCTGTGTCAGTTCCTTTCTTTGCTGTTTCTCCCAAATCTTTCCCATGTATGTTTTCCTCTTCATTCTTCCTCCTAATACTTTTTCTCTCCCTCTGTATCTCATTCCTGTTTACTGTTTATTAGTGATTTTATTTCCAATTCTACTATTTATTTCCAATTCCATTCTACTATTAATAATGTATGTGAAGGCCATTCAGCGTCTCTTACTTTGTTCTGCTCCCAATGTCCCTGTGTCTTTTCCTAATACACAAATATATGGAGGATGGCCAAAGCTGGGAGATGGGTTACAAAACAGGGGGTTTAGATTTCAAGATATGGGGCTTTAGATTCCATGATATCTGGGGCTGCTGTCTGGGGAAGTACAATTCTAATGATTAAAAGAAGCATCTAAGTTCTGTTTGCACCATTTGAAGAGAGGTAAGTGCCTAGCAGGCAGTCGACAGGAAACATCTGAAGGGCTGTGTGAAAAAAAAGTCTCTCCCTTGAACAGCAACGATGAGCTCAGGCAGGCAGAGAGATGCCTTTACAAAACTGGAATTCAGGCTGCCAAACTGCTTCCTGCCTTCTTCATATATTTGGGCAGGGACAAATAGGTTGCTGTTCTGCTGCCAAGGCAGGTGGTCCAACTCTTGCACCTAATCCTTTCCCAGAACACCCTTTGGAACGGCCTGAGGACTTGGAGGATGCTAAGGAGGCTTCAAAGCTTGTCTATTTTCGCTTACTGAAGTTGTACATCACTTTAGATGTGCATCCTAGGATATGAGTTTTCTCAAGCCAAAACGAAGAGGAGGCAAACTGGTTGGGTAGCAGTTCAAGATTTTACTCAGCCTTTACCATTAGTGGGATTATTTTGTCTGGCTTATACGGCAGGACCTGACTTGTTATTACTGTTTTGTATTCACTGAGAGTCTGCAGTGATCAACACAGTGATCTTGTCCATAGTCCATCTACCTTCAGAGCTGAATCCTGGCAGGCAGCACTCCCTCCCCTCACGTGGATATGAGAGTGCACAGAGAGTACTCAGCACCCAGGCGATCAGGGCCTTCTGTTCCTCACATATTCTTGTTCTGTTGAAATAAAGGCAAGAAAAGCCTTTGGTTGAATATAGTTACGAAGATATGTTTCCCCCATAATTACCCAATTTAGCTGCACAAAAGAACACCACACTTAGATCTGGAAAAGGGTTGTATTTTTGGGAACTGTTTCGAAACAGACCAAATTTGAGTCAATGTCCATCTGATATCACTTAGTTGTTGTGGAAGCATTGTTTGAAGTGGTTTCTTTCAGCATTGGCTTGGGCTCATAAACCAGTCAGCAATGGTACATGCTGCCACCCACATTTAACTCACAGGCAAGCAATGCACAGCTGGAAATAGTCATTGCTCTAGAAAGAGCAATAAGAGCAGAGTGAATGAAGAAATTGCTGACTCATGTCTTTGGCTAGCTTGGTTTTCAGGAATTTGATGGTTTACGAAGGGATGAAATCTAGAACAGCTTAATTATATAGGGGGAGATGTCAGGATCCTGTCAACATACTGTCTGTCAGAAAATACTCTTTTTGCCTACAACAGGCACATTTTAAGTTCCTTTCATTGCAGAGCTTTGTGGATTTTTACTGTAACTTAGCAAAAATACAGAATAAGCATATGCTAATTGTCAGTAAGGATGGTAGAGAGATGTAAAGAAAAGCAGTAGTGGTAGATCTGCAGAGCTTTAAGGAAAAAAAGAATTAAGCAAGTCTAATATGCTGAAGTGTAAGAAGTGAAGTTTTGCCTGAAGTCTAATAACAAAACATTAGAGCAACAAGTAGAACACTGCAGAAATTAATCAAAAGTAAATGGACCATAAACTCGCAAGGCACTAAGGCAAGTCTGTAACAAAAATCCAGTGGATGAATGAAAAATTCTCTTCATCTTCCTTTCTCTTACAGTACATGAAAAAATGATGTGACTATACAATAATAAATAACTAGTAATTTTATATTTTCTTTGCTCTTGTTTGTGATTCCCTGCAGTTTTTTAATAATGTTTTCTTCATCTTCTTAATTATTTGCATTTCAATAATAGCATGCTGAGTGTTAAAGGAGATCAGACTTTCACTTAAGTGAGTTAGCCAATGCTAGTAAGTGTCAAAAATGTAAAAACAAACAAACAAAGAAAACAAAAACAGGACAAATAAAAAGGAGAAGAGGGGAAGGGGCACTCTCCCCGGTTTATAAATAGGCTACTGAATTCTCCCTAATTTATAGATGGAGCACTGAGGTCCTTTAGTTCTTTAGACTTCAAGTGTCACAATCAAGGTTGCAGAAGTGACAGGGTGCCTTGGAAGCAAAACAAGAATGTCTAAAGTACGGAGGAACAGAAAACAGCACTTCTATTTTATAAAACATATCAAAGCTTCAAACGTGTTTTCGTTGCTACAAAGAAGGAAAGCACAGCTTTTCAGAATTTCTTGGAGGAAACAAGTGAAAGGGAAGCCCTAGGAAGACTTGGTATAATAGGTACTTGAATGTGATATGGGAGACCAGGCTCAGCGATATTCCAGAAAACAAGTTGGGGACTTGAAGTAGAGAGACTAGTGTTACCTATGAGTGCCTGAAACTCTGAATCGGCCCACCTGTGTTTGCAGAGTCATCCTAGACCTGGGGAAAACAGTCCACGGAATTGATGGAACATTTTAGCTTTAATGAAGTGTCATTTTTCAGCGGGTTACTGTTCCATAAAAAATGAAGTTTTTCACCTGCTCTGAGTCCTTGTTTACCAGGGCCCAGTGTAGGTTGGCACTAATTTTTTCCCTTAGTAGTATTTTGCTGACAAATATTTTGTGCAATGCTGGCATATAAATTTCATGTATTTGGACTTCAAAAAGACACTGTAACTGTATCACAGAATAAAATAAAACTGCTTGCAGTGCTAACATCTCCCAGTCACTCCTAGTAAAATGCGCCATCATTTTTTATTGATTGAGTTAATTTTAAACATATTTCCTCCAAATGAATTATGGTAGGTTGAAGGCTTGCAATCACTTTTTCTAGTCTCAACTAGCCTTTGTTTTTCCAGTCCACTCACTCCAAAACTGACAACAGGAAAGGTCAGGTAGGTCACACTTAGCTAGTCCCAAATGCCATAGCATATTATCCAAGACAGAGAATATAATTATCTTTTCACAAGTGGCAATTAGTAAGAATACCCCCCATCAATTCTGTTTAACATTCAACATTTGTAATGTGGCAGAAGCCAAGGCATTACAACAGCAAGGCCACGTTACCTTAATAAGGTTAAAACTAACATCAAATACAGAAGGTTTTTGTGTCAGCAGAAGTAGACAAAAATCTGAAATTTGAAGAAAAGAAAATACTTATTACAAACACTTAAAAATATTTTTGTAAAAATCTATATTGTGAAAATATGCATTTGGTTCCGGTGTTCCTTCTGCATCTCAGCACACCTTACAGATGTAATGGATAACAAGTAAATATCAAATGATTTAGTATTATTAAGGGGCAGTATGCTGAAAGTATTAACATCTCTTTTCCTCATGGGGAAGCTTAGGAAGAGTGAGTTAGATGAATGGACAGGAAGGTGGATAGAAAACTGGTTGCAAGACAGAGCCCAGAGGGTTGTGATTAGGGGTGTGGAGTCTATTTGGAGATCAGTGACGAGCGGTGTTCCCCAGGGGTCAGTACTGGGCCCAGTGCTCTTCAATATATTCATCAACGACCTGGATGAGGGGATAGAGTGCACCCTCAGCAAGTTTGCTGACGACACAAAGCTGGGAGGGGTGGCTGACACCCCGGAAGGCTGTGCCGCCATCCAGAGAGACCNCTAAACATGAGGAGGAACTTCTTTACCTTGAGGGTGGCAGAGCCCTGGCACAGGCTGCCCAGGCAGGTGGTGGAGTCTCCATCTATGGAGACATTCCAAACCCGCCTGGATGGGTTCCTGTGTAACCTGCTCTAAGGTGGCCCTGCTCTGGCAGGGGGTTGAACTAGATGATCTCCAGAGGTCCCTTACAACCCTATGATTCTATGATAGATAAGCAGCTGTTTATAAGGGAGGAAAATTATCCTCCTTATTACTGAACTCATTTAGAGTGGACAAGGAGAAATAGAGGTAAGGAGAATTTAAGTCAGCAGTTAAAAAAGAGAGAGTTTATTTGGGATTCCTCTGTTTCTGTGTGCCTGATGCAAGTACTTGGAATTATTTTCTGAAGTTTTCAGTTGTGGTCTGGCTAATTTTCTCTATCCCAGATCTGTGCTTTAAACACAAGGTCATTCTTCAATCCCTCTACAGTGAATAAAATGAAATTATATAGAGATTGAAAGTCTTTAGTGTCTATGAACTAGCACTGAAAGTATCCTGGATCACCAACAAAGAGTTCATACACTACGAACGTTTATTTGCTATCATGCCATATCCACAGGATCTTTTTTTTTTTTTTGCCGAGTTAACTTTCCTATGTGTAATGGTCTCCAGTTCCAGTACTGAGTGAAAAGGCCTTAAACTTGATCATCTGGGGCTGTGCTATGTACCAATAGCCTGACATGTCTTTCTGATTTCTTCCAAGTGATGTCTGGTTTTCTTTTATTTGTCTCAAAACTACAGAATCCTTTTCTGATGGATTCTCAGTTGAAAAGCTTTTTCCTTGTATTGTCAAGCGGAACAAAGATGAAAACTATGATTCTATGATTCTATGAAATACACTCAATTTGGCACAAGAATCACAGAAAGCTCCAGTAATTCCCACAGCAATTTAGCCATAAGCCACGTGGGATGATCACAGAAATGCCCCATGGGAGCAGCTGAATTAAATTTTCGCCTTTTCTTTCAAACAGCTGAACAAAAGATGGCATCCTTCCTTTCTCAGAGGGCACAGCCAACCCCTGAGCAGACTCTGACTGCAATTTGTGCCCAGGAAAATCTGTTTTCTGGTAGTTATCTAGTGGCATAAAAGTCATAGGTTACATGAATTAGGTTCTTTCCTTTCTAAAAAGCACTGGCAACACAATTGGCTGAAACAGAAAAAAATGGAAGAAAATTGAAAAAATGGAAAAAAATATTAACAAAACATGTACAGAAGAGCCAGGATTAGTGGATGCCTGATAAAAAGGAAAAAAATATTGTCATTACATGTCAATAAGATCACGTATCGATGACACAATACATGACACAGTACTGTGATGACACGGTAACTTATGGATTTATTAATGGAAGTTTCTCCCAATCATTTGTGGGTAGCTCTGGAAGACTCTCTTACATGAAGTTCTCATGTTAGGCATGTGGAAGAATTCTGCCAAGCTCTGACTACATGCCAGCTTTAAACCCTTTAAATATTACCGACACAAATTCACCTGATTTTACTAGCACTTAGTATTTAGCAGAAAATTATAAAGAATACCTATTTATTGTTACCGGATCAGTGACCAGTAACCAAGGACAGACTCTGTTTTCATCTTCTACTATAAAGACGAGCATACTAATTCAACATCAGGTAGTTCACTATTATGGGTCAATCAAGACTTTTACTTATCTCATTCATGCAGAAATTACTTTTCCTCCTTTCTATCTGTCAAAAAGATACATGGTAACTTTATCAAAAAGTCTTTTTTTATGGTTTACAGAAATCACATTGGCCCTCAAGACTGAAGAGAAAGCCAGAAAGTCCCCAGGCTGCTTACAGATGTTGCAGTGGTTCCAGAAGAGGGCCACAAAGATGATCAGGGGACTGGAGCATCTATTCTGTGAGGACAGGCTGAGAGAGTTGGGGTTGTTCAACCTGGAGAAGAGAAGGCTCCGGGGAGACCTCATAGCAGCCTCCCAGTATCGGAAGGGGACCTACGAGAAAGATGGAGAGGAACACTTTATCAGGGAGTGGAGCGATAGGATGAGGGGTAAAGGTTTCAAACTGGAAGAAGGTAGATTTAGGTTAGATATCAGGTAGGAATTTTTCATTATAAGGGTGCTGAGACACTGGAACAGGTTGCCCAGGGAAGCTGTGGATGCCCCATCCCTGAAAGTGTTCAAGGCCAGGCTGGATGGGGCTTTGAGCAACCTGGTCTAGTGGGAGGTGTCCCTGACCATGGCAGGGGGTTGCAACTAGATGGTCTTTCAGGTCACTTCCAACCTAAACCATTTTATGAAAGCTTATGAGTTCCTGTCTTTCCATTAGTTACTTGACAATGGTGTATAAGATGCTAAAACTACATTTAAGGCCTCCATCTGAGACTTGAGAAGCTCATGATGTAACTGCAAGACAAAATGCAAAAGGAAAGAAGAAAATAATGCTGTGTTTTTATGTGCACAAGCCTGAGACAGTGGGATATTTGCCTCAGTCCACATGGAGAGTCAGCATCAATGTCAGGATCTGAGCCCAGGGCCCCCAGGTACATTGATCTAAGCCTTCCGCTTGTAGTTGCCTCCTCCAGGCTCAAAGGAAAGGGCTTTTCAAAGCCTGCCACTGCGAACCCACCAAAAGTCTGAAGAAAACCCAGTAAGTTACCGGCAGTGACCGCACCCTGACCCTCATTTCAAATGCATGTAACATTAAACATTAACCAGCCAAAGAACTAAAACCGTGCAAGGGGCTGGTCTGAAGCATGGATCAACAATAGCATGCAGTGTGCTAGGCACAGACATGCAAATGCCAAAGACGCTCTTTCTCTGATCTGTTCCTTGGCAATTGGCTACCACTTGGAACCCTTTAAAGAGACATAACTTGCTTTTCCTACTTTCCTTGCCTTCAGCTGTTACAGAAGGCAAAAGGAACTACCAAGCAAAAAAAAAAAACAAAACAAAACAAAAAAAACCCAAGGAAAACAACGGGTTTCAGCAGAACAGTTTTGAACTGTGAACACTGTGAATATCAGTGACAGCATCATTTTAAAGCACAAAGGTGAAAGGACTTTTTTATAGCTGCCGGAAATCCTGGTAACACACTCTCTTTGTTTCCAAGCTACCGAGGCCAGAAAAACCTTGCCCGACTTCTTTATGTACAAATGTATAACATCCTTGTTCCTGGCTCACGGGAGACACCTCCTAATGCCTGCTGTCAACTCATTTGTGACACGTAATCGTAGTCAAAAAGTGGTTGATTTGCCAGTTTTGTAATGCACACATTGTTTGAGATTATCTAACAGCATTAGCCTCTGGGAAAAGGATGGCTTCAGGGTTCTAATTAAAAGAAATCATAGCCAGTCAAATCAAGTGCTTCCTATTTGTATTTTATTTAATAAAGAAGGAATGACACAGATAAAATTTCCCCCAGCCTTGCCTTTTCAGTAAGAAGCAGGGGGGAGCAATGGGCCCTTCAAAGCTCTGCAACAGCCGTAAACTAGTCCCAAATCGATTGCCATTCCCAAGCCCCTTCTCTGAAGGCTTAATGGTATTTTCACGTGGGATCCAAAGCAGGCGGTCTTCAAGGAAAGTTATTGCATCTGGTGAAAAAAATAAAGTTGACATTTTTTGACAAGACCCTTAAGTATGCCTCTCCCAAGAGGGTTGTAACATAGAAGAGGCTGAGCAGGTGGTAATAATCAGCATTACATACATTTGAGCATTTTCTATAACATGGATTACTGTGGAATTCCTTCCTCCCCCTCCTCTCCTTGGGGAGACTTGCACAAATTGCAAGCATTTTGAAGGCTCTTTGATAATAATATCTATCACCAGTTTCACAGCTGTAGCTATATTGTTTAAAATATATAAAACACAGCACCACCTTCGTTCCGAGATAAGGAGTAGGGAAGGAGAGAACTCTCTCTCTTTTCTTTCTCGGCTCCCAATAAGCCTGTTTTCTAAATGCTTCCTAATAATATCTTACCGTTGTGCTTAAGCACAATGTGGTGGTGCTTATGCAGCAACAAGCCACTCTTTGTCTGCTTCGGAGTGAAGGGTGGATGCACAGTCCCATCTCAGAGAAAGTCAATGAGGAGAAACAAAGGTAACTAAGCAAAGATTAGTATGTTCTTATAAAAGACCAAGAGTAAATTTAAATCTTTTATACCAATTATTCTCCTGCCTGTACCAGCAAGAGGTAAGTAGTGAGAAGGTTTAATCGCAACCAGAGCCCCTTTCAAGGCTAAGGGAGGAATACCACAGGGAAGTGAGATGTGACAATCTTTCTCCCATTTGTGCAGCCATATACAATTTCTGCAGGGTGGGAGATCCCTGGATCCCACCGCACTCTTGGGAGCTCAGGTTCCTGTGCTGGGAAATGGTCTCTGCTACAAAGGCCTTACAGTTTAAGATAACATGATGAAGCAATGAAATGTGTGGTATTGGTAGTTGACATTAATAAATGGTTTTATAATTAGAGTTTGGCAATATTTTTTCACTGAACAGTAAATTGACAAAAAATGCAGTTTCTAGAGGTCACTGAAGCAATTAGGAAATGGTGAGTGGTTTCTGCCACAAAAAAAAAAGAAGAAATGAAATGTGGAAATAGGGGATAGTGGAAGGCCCTTCAAGATAATGGCTCATTTCTATTCAGCAATTTAAATAACATTTTAATTTTTCATTTCAGAACTTTTTCTTTGTTTTAATATATTCTCTTTATTGGTTTTGAATTTTATATTCCTTGTTTTTTTCATTTTGTTTTGAGGGGAAGATTTTGTTAGGGAAAGCAAACACTGGTCAAAGTGTTTGGATCAAGTAATCCTTTCTTATTTATTCTTGTTTGTTTGGAAAAATTCACATCTATATCTTCTTGGGTTTCTCTGTATGTTTTTTAGGTTTAGGGTTTTTTATTTAAATAACCATTATTGAAATGACTCCGACAGAAATACGCCACATTCACATGTCCTCTTCAGCCCTATAATGTTTCTGCATCTTCATAGTGATTTTATGAATTTCTGTAGCACTAGACTTTAATACTTGAGCAGCAACACGGAGAGAGAGTTTTGACTCTACCTCAGCTAATAATTACCTCACTCTGATAAAATATGACTTTAATATGCATATGTGTATGAAAGGATGTAGAGGATTATCTGTATTTTTTTTTTTTTTTCCCCAGAAGAGCTCTGATTGTCTTTTCAGGTAGTTACTGGATTCTAGATTTCTTTTATCAACAACCCTGGTAATTTAGGTGCTTCTTAGCTGACCATAATTTTTCTTTCATCACAAATACGCTTACCCTTCAAAGAGCATTTCTATCAGCTCTCTCCTAGTTTCAGTCATAGTCACATTATCTTCTCTTTTTATTATTTCATTTTTTACCAGAAAACTGCAACGTGCTTTTATTTTACTTAAATTCTAGAAGGGCTTCAACAGAGGCAAGCCTCAATAAAACCTTAGCATGTTCTCCCATGGTCTCCTCTGACTGGGTAATGTTCATGTTTCAGCACACCGAGGGTTTTATTTCCAAAGCATATAAGCAATTTCCCTGGAAGCTAGAGAAAATAAATGATAATTTTACTGGTTCATTTCTATCACTTGTGTTGCAACTGTGTGGTTAAGACCAGTTTATTAGGACAATATATTGTTACATGAAGCAAATTAATATCCATTTCTACTTTAAAAGATCATTTTGCTGATGATATTTGAATTATTTCACGGAAAGATTAGGGATGTGTCCAGAGAAGCATCTCTGTGTGTAGGAGAAAGAGGCTGGAGAGATTGTAATGATCCTGAGACATGTACAGGATTCTTTGTCTGTGTTTCCACATCTCTGTAAATTCATAGTACATTTGTGAACTAGCATAAAGGGGAGAAAACTGGAGTATCAGTGTGGCCTCAATAAAATGAAGCACTTCCAGTGAACTTACCAAGATCTGGCCATCATAATTCAGAGTAAAACCTGAACCACTGTTGTTGCAGAGTATGCCTTTAATCTAAAAAAATGCCCTGCCATGGACCTATGTCTCTTAGTCCTCATATTTCTCTTGAGCAAGGTCTGTCAGCCGTGTGTAAGCTACCAACTGCTACCCTCTGGGATACCTTCTGCCATGTCACAACTTTCAACGATGCTCTGAATGGGAAGTACATCTCACTCATCCCTACAGGTCCTGTCTTAGGGATTGAGACCCCCAGACCGATCAAAGAGCTCATGCCTTGGCTCATCTTGGACAAAGTCAAATCTTGAGGCTCTTCACTACAGCCTAAAATTGTAAGTCAGTCTCTCCAAGTTCATAAATAAGGGGTTTGAAGCTTATTTGAGCTGCCTAAGTGTTGACACACTAATAGAGCAATCCAGAATGAATTATGTCCTTCTCATGTGACAAGGGATGTCATATCTCTATTGATAAAGTAAAATATTAAATTTTCATCTGATACCTGCAGTCATATGAATGCACACGGGAGAGCAGACTGTAAAATGAGAGCTGGCACTTGAGGTAGCGGAGGTCTGATTTGCATACAGCCAAGTAAAACAAACTAAATAAAACATGGATGCAAAAGCAGTATTTGCACACTAAGGGAAAAATAAAAGACTGGTTTCTCAAACATGTCTGCTGGGGAGGGAAAAACTTATTACTAATAACTAAGCCTGTTGTATAACTATGAAACTTGCTGATTCTGAACTCAACATAATGAACACACTAGTCTGATTTATGGATCAATGGCCTGTTCTGTGGATGTTTTGCAAGTTCTCATCAAGTGAATTAATATTACTATCCCCACACAAGCTGGTCATTGTGAGAAAATGCAGAGAAGGAGCTCCAACAGCATTAGTAGCTGTATGCGGTGGTCTTAAGGAGTTTCTGGCTTTTAAGCTCAGTAGTGCCTCTGGCTAATAGAGCTGTAATTAGTTAAGCCAATTACTTAAAGAGGTCTTCAGACTCTCTTCCTACTACTTCCTTTTCCCTTGCTTTGCAAGCTGCCTCCTATTAGGCATCTCCCTGCTGCCTGCTTTCAGCTGAAGCCTCTGCTCTGCCACAGCAGGATGCAAGTCTCTGATTTCCATTCACACACAGAGTTCCTGTTTCTAACAGGGGGGGGCTGTGAGATCTTGAACCTCAAAGGGAGAATAGAGGGCAATTTAACAACTGGGCAAAGGGCAGCAGAAAATGTGGTCTGAATTATCATGTCATTCCAAAACACTGGCTTTGGTTGCCATCACTTCATCAATACAGCAGCGTCTAGTGGTAAAAAAGGTTCATCTGGATTTACATGAACACATCCACGATGCGTGCCATTTAGCTGACATCTGTCATAGTTTCTGACTGCCATGGCACACACCACCCGACATCAGCCATACTCCAGTGTTTCATCAACATCTGATCAGCAGAACTACTGATTTTATGTTGTATCTTTAATCTGGAAGCTTGAGTTGAGACAAGTTCCTCTCCTACAAGAAAATTCCCAGAGTCTAGCTTAAGTCCATGCAGGTAAGGAATGAAAGAAATGTCAGATGTGCTGCTCCACTGCCACCAGCACTTACTGCATTTGAACCACTGTACTATACTGCAAAATTGAGGCTCTACAATTTGTTGAACTGAGATCAGGCCAAACATATTGAAAAAATCTGAGGTGTTCAACAATATGGTTCTCACAGTCCACATAGGGTAAATCCTGCATGGATTTCATATTTGCATGAAGAATTATACTTTATAATGCATGAGGCATTTGATGTCACATTTACCACTATTGCACCTTTAAAAGACATTGGTATTATGGTCTTTTCTTCTAAAGTTCAAATTTGGGCTCTTTACATCAATATAATACTTTGTGTGTTCAACTACATGGTGTAGCGTGTATAAGAGCTGCCAGTTTTATTTCCAGGAGTGCTTGCCATACACCGGCTTTTGCATTTGACATCTCATTTTACACTTAAAAAACTAGATTCAATACTCTTTTTTAATGCTGTCAATTAGTCTTCACAGTGCTCAACAGACTATTATGGACAAATATGGAAGCATATTCATGAAGAACTGAGTCCTTCATGGAAAATAACCCAACTAACCATGTGCTGGCTGCAGCTTCCTCATTTTTTATCCTGCGGGATACATCATTTGATCAAAGCTGAAAAGATATGCTGATACACCATTCATGTAAGGGAAACAATTTATGCTCCCATTTTGCCATTGGCAGAGACTCTTCTTTTCTTTCTAGCAAAATAGCTGTCGCCTACAGAAATGCTGACTTGTAATTGTAAAATCGCATGGTCTAAATGCCATTCGTAAGCCTGTGGTGACTCATAATTTCTAGAGACTTTCAGACCACTTCCCTGAGCCAGATGGGAGGCACAGATTCTTTTAATGTTAAGTGTGATTGAAAAAGAGCCTCTACCCTGTTACTGGAGCTGCTAAAACCAATTGCACAAGATGCAATATTAGGCATGTTTAAAACATTTCAGGAAGAGATTAGTTAAATGGTATGTTGGGCCTTTTCCTCCAGCTGGGCCCACAAGCAGCGATAGCAAATCCAGACTTTTCACTGAGGTTGGTAATTAGGTCTGCCTCACTCCCAGGAGATTAATTCTCTGCAGAACAGATTATTACAGTGCAGCTCCTGTATCCATGGGCAGACTCAGTCGGCTGGCTGATTTCAATTAGAGAAGTTAAGTGCTATTGACTTCTCCCATGTACAAGAAGAGGTAGGAGTGGGAGGTAGAAGCCAGATAAGAAACCAGATTACTGAGTTAATCTTACAGTTATAAATACCAGAAAGAACCTTAATGTGTTACCTCCTAAAAGAACAGGTGAAGATAGATACATTCTTTTATTTAAATGCAATCAGTTGAACTCTTTTAAAAGATGACTTGCAGAGGAATTAAAAAAATGTGCATTTTTGTTCTAGTTTTCTTTCATACAAGATGAGAAAACACAAATGTTTTGTATCAGCAATTAAAGTCTTGTCTTGCCTACCTTAAAAGGCTCAGTGGCAATGGAGGACTAATGAAGTTATAACCTCATAAGAGGCAGAACTGAGGTCACAGTTTTATGGCACAGGAGTTCAGGCAGCATTAATGCTTTTCCATGGATCTGTATCCCTGCTTCTGGTGACATATTCCCCCGCTGTTAGTATGAAGTACTGCCCTGTAAACTGTGACAGAGAATAGCCCCCTTTTTGAAGTACTTGGCCAAAGAGAGGCTGCTGCCTCCTCTCTGTACATCATGTTTGGCCGAAATATCAATGTATTTGTTGATCTTGACAATCTCACCCCAAGCAGTAATACTCCATGGGGAAACTGTGCATGCTTAGAGCCACATATCTGTTTCTTTGGTCACTGCTTTCTTAATGTGTCCTTACTGACGGACTAAAATGAACTCACAATTCAATAACTCTGAGTGAAGCACCTGTGATGTGAGTGATCACTTAATATGTAGAGCGCGTGCTGGAGATCTGCTTTCTACTGTGTCTGAATGCCACTGAAAATGAGGAGAGATTCATTTTGCTTTCACGGTGATAATCAAAATGATGTTGCTGCCCCCTTTGCACACACTGAGAACACTCACAGATTCCCGCGAGGTGATGTATTCCATTGCATTTCTTACACCACCTATTCAGGAGGTACGAAAAATGTTCTCAGAGGGGTTCACACAGTCTATATATCAGAGACGGTGAGGGCAGATGTAGGGGAGGGGTTGAGGATATTTAGTGCACTCTGTTTCACTAGCAGAAAAGCCAAATGTTTTCTGTTCGGTGACAGCAGGGGCTGCTGAGCAGGTGGAGAGAGATGTGCAGGTGGGGAGATCACACAGGTTTCAAGAGCGATTTCACATCTGTGCTCAAGGCCTCTCTTTCATCACAGCATTTATCTCTTCTTTTGAGCACCTGACTGCAGGAGAGTTTTAGGGTTTTTTTTTGTAGCCCCAGAGTAATGCTTAAGTAATAATGCTTACCATTTACCTCTTCAAAGTCACATACAAGCAACAATTACTTCAGTCTCACAACAATCCTGTAAAGTGGGTAAGCTCTTTCTGTATTGTTATTTGCAAAAGATAAAGGAATAGATACAGAGAGGTTCAGTTCCCTCAAGACACACATCCAGATATTGGCAGAACTGGCACTACAGCTTGGAAAAACACAGTTGAGCTCCGTATAGTGTACTGCATCCATATGGTGTACAGTGAGCTCAGAAAGCTAAGCAGTGGGTGGGTTTACTGGGTTTCCCATGGAGGGAAGCACATAAGTAAGTCGTAAACTTCATGCTGAGAAGATATCATGGTGCTCAGCTCCAAAGACAGGTCTAGGACCCAGCTCTCCTGCTTGAAGGACAAGACATCTGAGACAGATGAGGGCATTCACAGGAAGGAGCATGCTTTGAAGTCCCAGTGCTCAGCTCGACACTGCCATAGCACAGCTGTAGGGGCTGTAGTGGACTGACATATCTGGAGGTGGATCTTCCGATGTTAGTGGCTATAACCTGCCTAGATAGTACTTTTGTTAACTAAGTGACATTTCAGGTTTTCCCTTTACAGTTTTACCCCACTGTCTGCTAGTATCAACATTTACTGTCATTCAGAATTTCACAATTTCACCTATTTCATTGCAGTTATACCAGGTGGTGCTCAGAGAGGAACCAAGGGAAGCCAGTTCTGACAAAGTGATTTGACTTATCTGGTGAATGAAGTGTCTGAAATTCTCCAGAACTTGTTACTGACAGATCCAGGCTGGTTTCAGCTTAAAGTGGTGAAAATTCAGGTAATTTCTATTGTTTTTTTTCCAAATTGATTTATCTACCAGTGACAAAGCTGCAAAATTCCCAAATCTTCTCTTCAACATGTATGTGAATTTCTTGCTGCTACTGGAGATTTTCACATGTTCATTTTCTGTACACAGTAGGGTTTAAACCACTGCAGAGATTGGGAGTTTTCAAATCTCACTGAAAGTAAAAAATAAAATTCTTTTTGATAGTGCACTATTTTCAAATAGAGCCACCTTTTCTATGGGTGAAAAATAAAGAAATGGGATGAAACTAGGAAAGCTGTGTCTGATAGCTGAAATAAACCAAGCTGTTTAAGTTCAATAACTGAATAATTAAAAGTCCCTCGTATATCTGTGCACATCATGATAACCCCACCAAACATTCCTCTTGTAGGCAAAAGCAGCTGCTATTTCCACGTAAAAATATTATTGTCATGATATTGCTATTTCCATATATATGGAAACACATATATATATATGCATACGTATATGTATATGTGTGGAAATAATATCCTGGCATATTTCCACCCATACTGTCTCTATATAAGTGTATAGGAATACATGTTTTGTAAAAGGTAGAGCAGATTTGTATCCTGGCAGTTCCCCAGCAGCACACAAAGTAATATGGTTTGACCAAACATAGAGTAAAGCTGACAAAAGATTATAAATCATGTAGCCAGGTGTATTCCAAATGCCAAATTAACTGTGTCTGACTTTCTCCTGATACTTGTCTCCCTTATTCTTTGAAACTTTCTTGCGGTGAAGACAGCAAAATTTCCCTAGGCAATCTATTCTAGAACTTAACTTTCCTTACTGTTAAAAGCCTTTTCCAATTGCCAAACCTAAATCACCCTCACTGTGATTTAAGACAGTTACTTCTTGTACCATCCACACTGGGCAGCAACAATAATTTATAATAGGAAAGTAGGTAGGTCTAAATTATTTTTAATTCTTCACAAACCAATATGAAATTGTTTTCCACTTCCTTGAGATTTCCTCAGAAATCTCTTTGCTAGTCACCTGAGTACCCTAGGAAGAATTTCCTAAGGCCTGTGTAGGAGGTACCCAACTCACTTAATTCTGCCCAGCCAGATCATCCAGTGTCATAATCAGAATTTCAGCTCCACCTGCCAATCATTTTCCCTCTTTATTGATTACCATACTAACATTATGCCTTCCTTATACAATTATGGAATATTGCCCTGCATGCATTTAGAATTGGATCTAATTTTTGGTTTTACTTTTCTGATTTTCTTCTGATTTTTCTTCCCTCAAATTTGTACTTGGTCTCCGGAAATTTGATGCCGTTTACACTTTTCTCTGCTTGGTTCTGGGGCTCAAGTTCTTTGAAGGACACGAGGCTTAACCAAGTTTGAATCTCTCTAGATTCCTTTTGTTGGTTTTTTTGATTTTTTTTTTTGTATTTGCACATCTTGTTCTTGTATCTTTAATATCATTCATTAGAAAACTGCAAATTCTTTCAAACCCATATAAACCTTAATTCTTTTTCACGGGCTGTTATCAGCCAGTATCTATGAACAACAAATATGACTGGTTTCATCACAAGAATGACATTATTCTAATTTTCTTCCTTACACCATACGCAGATCATGTTTCTGCACCGATTTCTGTGTCACAAACCCAAGTCTGACTCGAATCTCACAAATGTGGGTAACACCATCACAAAGGCATATATACTTTGCTTTCTGCCAGTCTCTTTAAAATGCCTCATGCTTAACAGGCAATAAAGATGATATAGTCACTGCTACTGACGTATAGGAGTTACAAAAACTACAGCAGATAATTAAAATTGTCAGGTATGATATGTGCTGAATGTTTACCCAATTCATAAATTTTTATTTGATCTATATCCATTCCAATCATTCCTAGAGATCAGTAGGACTGCAGTCACACTGATGCTAAGCAAATATGCTATAAATAACAGTCCCTGTCCCATAGAGTTTCCCAGTCTGCCACGTCAAAAGCAGAAATGTCTGTTCTGCAGGAAGTTCCAGAATCCAGTACATTTTTGTCAATTAATGCTGAAATCTGTTATGCAGTTGCAAATAGTGCCCAAGGACTAAATTCAGGAAACCTTTTTTCTTTGATACTATTCACCTAATCAAATCCAAATATTCAATATAATAAAAGAGCTATCTTTTTATTGCAGTTGGTGTTTTAATGCCAGAATGAAATTGAAAGTATTTAAAATACATTTGTTCTATTCTGTGCATGAATCAGAAAGAAACACAGACAACTTATTAAAATGAAAAAGACAATTTTCTTTAATAATTTTTTCTACTTTAAATTATCAAACCTGATATTGCCCAATTAAATGCCATGATTTTTATTAAAGTGTATTTTCCTATAGCAGCTAGTCAAACAATTCACTGTGACTCGTTACATTCTTATATAGCCCATGAAAAGGGAATGAGATGATAAACAGACAGGACTGAATCATCAAAAATAATCAGTCGGATGCAATTAGCCAATTAATAGTGACTATTACTGCGCTTCTCTTTGGGGACTTTTTGTTCCTTCTGCTCTATGGACACATGTGCACTCATGTTCTTCCATCATAGCTGAGGACCTCACTCTTTGAGTTCCTATTTCCTCCCACACTAATCCCTTCCTGATGCAGACTGAAGCTGGTGACGGTATACAAATGTAAATAACTTCACTTTAAAGATAATAGGAAATGTATTTGCCTACTTGATCAGAAGTAGTAGTGCCATGCTCCGTCACAGTTCTTTGGTATTCAGTGGGCTGTGATTTTTTGGTTTATTTGAAGGACTCATCCTTCGCACCATGTGAACACGCTGACCTAACTTTGCAAAAAACTTCTCGCCTTCCTGCTCCTTTCTCCCCTGTTTTTCAGAAGAGCTTGGGACTGTGGTCTTCATGCATCCTATAACGTACCAGTGGGGTCATTTTTTCCTCAAAGGAGACCATTAAAAAAAGGAAATATATGAGTTTTCAAACCTAGCTAATAATCTTAGAGCCCTAACTCATTATTTTCCTATCAAAGACTGGCGGTATTGATAGGCTCTTGTATGTGACCTAAACCTTGTAAGTCCTTCCCATTTCCCTGAATTCATGATGGGTACTTGTTACTTCCCTTCAGTTGAGTATGGCACTGAGATTTGCTTGGATTTCTGGTCAAAGCTCACTCGACTTCCAGAAAAAAAATCCAACAGATTTTAGCATGGGAGCATAAAAGACCCCCATCCCCTTCATGCACAATATAGGCTTTTTCTTGAGTGGTTGGATGTATCGAGTTTATGTGCCCAGGTGTTGGTAGCCTGNTGAGGAGGGAGGAGCGGCCCAGAGGGGCTGCCATGGACGGACCCACACCCCCATCCCCAGCCCTGCGCCCCTCGGGGTGGGGAGAGGGGTCAGGAGTGAGGGAGAAAGGTGGGAATGGCAATAAAGTGTGGGGAGAAGGTGTGATTTATTTTTTGTTTGTTTCTCACTATCCCAACCTACTTTAATTTGCAATAAATTAAATTAATTTTCCCCAAGTCGAGGCTGTTTTGCCCGTGACGGTTATTGGTAAATGAATATCCTTGTCTGTATCTCGACTCAAGAGCTTTTCCATCCTGTTTTCTCCCCCATCCTGTTGAGGAGGGAGAGTGAGAGAGCAGCTGGGTGGGCGTCAGGAAGGTGGCCAAGGTCAGCCTGCCACGTTGGTGTACCATAATATTCTTTATCCATATTCAAGAGTGTCCCTATTTTCTGTGTCATAACTGATTTGCCAAATACTTCAATCGCAATACGTCTTCTAGATCCCAAAATTACTGCCTGAAAGCTGGAGCCTGCTCTACAGTCAATGAAGAGGAGGAGGGTCCTCCAGAATGGATTTGGTGATTCAGTGCAAACTACCTCAGATACTCCAAATGTCCTTCCAGAGGAGAAGAAGAGAGGTTATGTCTCTCTGAACTACGTGTGGAAGACAGCATCCATTCCTGTATTTAGGGCAGTAAGGAAGGTGTTTAATGCCAGATACTGTAAAAATGCCTCTTAGGCTACGTCTGTGTTGGTAATTAACCATTCTCAGCACCTTCTTTGTCACAGATGCCATGCAATATGAAAGAGTATAGGGCTATAGTCTTAAGCTCCCTTATCTTTTAAAACAGTGAGGGCTGCATTCTTTTTCCTTAATGTGAATGGCCTTTGGCCCCACTGTTCCCTAAACGATACGCAGCATTGTTTGAAAGAGCCAGGGTTGACTTGGGCCACAGTGATGCCAAGGGCCATCTAACAGTACAGCAATATAAGCAATCAAGCCCCGGGTCCCAGGAACATCCCCTACTACTGTTTAGTTTAGTAATACAAGTTTAACTTTAGAGTCAAAATTCCCTTCATCAAACTTAAATAAGGTTTTTCAGGAGGCTACAAGGGTGTTAATCCCACACATGACCCACAACACACACTGCCCTGCAGGCTAACCTCTCCTATTCTGGGGCTGCTGAGTCCATTTCTCACAGTGGGTGAAGTCTCAATGCTATCAACATCTTCCTGTCAAGGAAGGCAAGTGATCTCCACAATTTTGATGTGCCATGTCATTTCCTTCACAAGCTGATCCTGAATTGCCACTCATGCCCTTCAAACTGCCATTGATATTAAAGCAGTATGTACAGTATCAGGCAAATCTTGCCATTTCAGAGTAGGTTAATGGTTGGACTTGATGATCTTAAAATTCCCTTCCAACCTCAGCAATTCTATGATTCTATGATTCTATGATTCTATTTCAAGACCTTCTCTACTGTTTTCAAGTATGTTCAAGTTTTACAAGAAACTAATCAACATCCACCATAAAGGCTTGAAAACTCTATTCTGCCTTTGTAATTGAGAACTTGCTTTCATTCAGTGTGGGAAGAAGAATGAAGATGATTTACTGATTTAGGAACTGGGTGGAGTAGACCACGAAGGAATAAACTGAAAACATGTGGTGTGAATTATTTGCAAAGGAGGAGAGAAAGAGGGAAAAAATTGCCTATAGATCTCTATAGATAGATCTGGATATATAAATATATAATGTGGAGTACCAGTGAAACAAAGCACAGATGATTAGGCCAAACCAAACATTCACATTAAACATCGCACTTGGCCCCATTTCAAAACAGGCAGCAGTAACAGCAGGGAGAGACAGCTTGCCAAAATTGCATCAGACACACATTAGGGAAGGAGGAAATGAGTTTACTTGATCCAGCTGTGACATCAAAGGGGTTGGTCTTGAAATGGATTGTGGGAAAGGGTTCCCCCTTCGGTAAAGTTTGCAAAGTTCAGCCAACCCTTTATAAAAAGACCCAATTCTAAAGAGAGCTTGACTTTTTTTTTTTCCTTGTCCTAAAGAAAAACAGCATTCTCAGTCAGTTAGAAGTGTGAGACTGGGGGAATATAGGAGGGGAATAAACCTTAAGGGAAAGGGTGGAGAGAAGGTATAAAGATTTGTTCTGGAAGAAGAGGATTGAATCTTAGTTTGAGTATTTCTCTCTTATACAAAAAGTGCCTTAATAACAAGTATTGCTTTGTGTTAAAGTCATTGCAATAAGTTTTCATTAGATCAGTCTTACTAAGATGAATTAGGAAGGAGAAGCTATGAGAAACCATCCACTGGTTCAATAATTTTCCTGAACTGCAGCCAGCCTAATGGAAACTGTAGATAAAACTTAGAAAACAAATAAGATGAGACAACTCCTAGCATCACTGAGATCGATGGCAAAAGTCCCACTGACATCAGGGAGACAAGAACATCTATCAGTCCACCAACTACTCAGTTAAACCCTTCTCCCACCTGCCTCGCAATCCTGCTGTAAGGTCTGTTGCAAATTTTCACAGCTGTATTTATTACCCAAGGATGTCCTGCTAAGCAAAATCCCCTCTTTGCACTCAAATAATATTTAAAGTTGTAAGGTTTTTTTACCAAGCATTTTCCAAAGACCATTTTTACCTTGAATTTTCTTAGCTGCACCATAATTTATCCTCATAGAGAATGTGTCAGTGTATTATAACAAGTCCACGCACAATACACAATTTAGTGGATGCATCAATGTAACTCAGAAGACAGAAGTAATTTAGGGTTCCTCAATATTAGGGGTTTCACCTATACTGGTAAACTACCAAGTGCCAGAGAATGTTCTCCAGCATTGAATCTCCATCCCCTGGACTGCTGAACAATTTTAACCTGGACCAGCAAGCATTTCCCCAAGTGGCAGCTGAGTGTTTGCACTGCTGGGGAACTCTTCCCAGTATGAAACTTGGTATTGACTTTCTAGTGGCAGAAAAAAATTGTAGACACGTATGCTGTAGCATATAGCAGTCTTAAATTCCAACTTAGATTCAAGGATCTTTTCAGAGATAAGCAGGAAACTTAACTGTGCCAAGTGCTTCAAAAATCTCCACTTTGTGAAGTATTTTAACACAACAACCCCAGCCTCTCTTAGATTTCTTTAAGAAGAAAGAAGACACCTACAAGGTATTTCAATTTCTAACCACCTTTCTTTCCTGGTAGTTGATGTGGAGGCTGAAGGTCTTTCTTGAGTCCTGTGATTCATGACCATCTTCTTTAGCTGTGTGGTGCTCTAAAGAATTGCCAGGTTATGATTGCCTTTTACTGGGAGTAATGTGAAAATACCTTTGTATTTTTAGGTAATAAATATATATCCTCTCATTTCTAGTTTCTCCATAGTGGTTGTAGTCACACTACCTTCTTACAAAACTTACTCGTATTTTGTCATGACCTAAGATCTTAAACAGCTCTAACCACATTTTAAGGGAAAAAAATCCATTCCATTTTTTTTTTTTACAGCAGCTAGACCTCAGGGTCTATCTGCTTCCTTCTTTTACCCGAGATCCTTATACCACCTGGGTTCAAATGCTGTTTGATAATCTTTCAATGTAAAATAGTGTGTGAGATAAATTTTGCTACCTCACAAAGAGTCCAATTGTGATGCTTAATCAACATTTATAAAGTGCTTAGAGATCTTCAGAGGGCAACAGTTATAACACTATGCACAAACATTTATTATTACTAATGTTGTAAATCTCTCCTGTCAATGCTTTGTAAGTTAGATACACAATTATTTTAGGTGCCAACCCAAGGACAGTATCCAGCACTGGTAATTGAAAGCATTGAAACCATTATAATAAATACAAAGTAGGAGGATGAAATGAAATAAATCAAACATGCAATGTGAGGTTGTTGGATTAACCAATTTATTTTCACTCAAGGGATACAGCCTTGTGTAATTGGCACTGATGGTTTCTCTGCGCTTCACCACTTGTGAATTTTGTGGTCATCGCTCAATCATAAAGATAAACTGATCTACTCCCATATGTAGAAAGTGAAGTTTAAAATGATTGCTAAACATTTTCTTTCCATTATAGTAGTTGTACTTTAAGTCTTGTTGTAAGAATTAAAAAAAAAAAAAGAAATTAAACTGTACACATGGAAAATGAGGAAATCTTGAGCCTAGCAAAGTTTCCCTATTCCTTATGTGACTACACAGTTCTAAATAATTGTCATGTTTATCTTACCCATTTTTTTCTGTTAGACTGCAGTGGATCCCTGTGAGAAACAAAAGCTCTTGTGCCTTGGAGCGTCATAATAAACAAACAGCAAACGTACCCTCATACTATGCTACCCTCATGCCTCGTTCTTGAACTTCTGACTCAACAGCATACTCTGTGTATTTCTCAGATGTTAGGAGTTTATTCATCCATCCCTATTTCCTAACAGGTCTTCTTTTCCATGACTGTTTTAGGCCAGAGCTTCTGGCAACAGCATAGGGTTGCAGAGTCAGACACAACAGTTGTTTCTTTGGGCATGACCTCACCTTCTTAATATCATAAATTGGAGAAATGCTCATGAAATTCTATGCCTTTCAGGTTTTCTCTAGTATTTATTTGTACAGAGACTTTTGTTCTTGGGTCGACATTCTTCTTGGGAAGCAAGACACTAAATTTCCCAAAGAGGCTATTAACTAGAAAAATTGCCTTCAAATGTGAACAGAGGGTGAATCTTATCTTCTAACATTAAGACCAGAAAGCTTAATGATGTGCTTTCTTAAGAAACAGAGACATGTTTTAAAAATACCCTAACACTAAAGTTTGAAGCTTATATCTTGAGTCCTTTTCAAATTTTAAATATTACTTCTCTCTTTTTTTTTTTTTTTTTTAAATTAAGTGAAGTAAATTTGTCTTTGCCCTCACAGTTGCATAATTAAGTTAGTTTTTCCACTTCATTTAGCAAGCCTGGAAGCCTGGTGTATTCCTGGAGCAGTTTAAGTACAATGATGTCTATAAAATGTTATACTTCAATGCACTCCTCTAAGCATCAGGTTTTGAGTTAGAACTTCAAATTCTTGCTGTATAAGTTGTGTCCCAGTAAAACTAAAACAAGCAAAATTTCAGCTCCATATGCTACTGCATGTAATTCACAACTGAGCTGGTGAAATAGCATAATTTTTCAAATTAAAAAAAAAATACAGACATTGAGTTGAAGGTCCTGATCAAGTAACTGTTAAGTCATCTTTCCCTTAAGTCATCTTTCTCTTTTTTGAAGTCAGCAGGCTCATGACTACTCTGTATTGTGTATAGATTTTAATGCCATTAACACCACCACCGTCTCCCGGCACACAGTCAACACCAGCCTGATGAGATGGAGATCAACAGTGGGATTTACAACTACTTGTTTAAACCTGCTATTAAGCCATTGCTCTGCAAATCCAGAGTAGGTGGCAAGACCCTTCTCCACTATGTAAAACCAATTCCAGACCAAAGAGTCAGCAAGCTTAAACTCCATCTCAGGACTCATTAATCTAAATGAATTCCTTGAAATCCGAAAGATATGTTATTTTTCATTTGATGATTAGGTTTTGTAAAAGATGGAGGTGTACTTCCTAGTATTCTGTTAAAACTGCTACTTCATTATATGACTTGACTTTGCTTACATACTGATCCTAAAATAGCATATTACTTCATGTCTAGACATCCTGGAGATATTGACACTATCTAACTTAATGTACATGATCCACGCGTGTAAACTAAATATCAGTGTCCCAGGTCCAGGCAAAACTGAGACTTCAGATGGCAGTCTAGGAAGCTTGCCCCTCTCTTGTTTGCTGATGAAGAGCCCAAAGAAACTAGTTAAAAGGTCTGAGTATATGACTCTGTAAATATCCTTATTTTTTTTATTATTAGAATGATGCCTCTGTTGACCAGAGATTATTTGTTCCAGATTCTGTTTTAAGTTACCTTGTACCTAGAAGGAAAGGAGCATTTTTCTCTGAGTTCATAATTTGTTTGTTACATCAATCCTGTAAAGGGTCCAGTACAGAACTTAATGGACCATGATAATAAGGATTTTTCCTGTTTTCTGAAAGAAGTTTTCATCGGTAATCTCAAATGTACTTAAACGTAAAACCTGCTTCATTTGTCTACATCGTAGGATGAGTCAAAGGGGAGAAGTAATTTATTCAGAAGAAACCACTGTGATCATTTCATCTGATCCATTTTATAGCTTGGGCTGTCAAATTTTTCAGGATTCATAACTGTTTGAATTGAAGCTTTATTCAGTGCATGCATGCATGCGTATAGGGGGGAGATGAGGGATTGTACTCTGCAACTTTCAGGTCTGCAATATAGCAAAAAAGATTGAACTGTATTCAGTCTGAATTCACAAAATATTTTTTAATCCTTCTTCAATCAGATCAATAAAATACGTACAATGAATATGTTGTCCTTTTATTGTCTATTAGCTGAGCAGTTAGAACATTCTCCCAGGATGTAGGAGAACGTGCTTCATTTTATTCTACATCTTGAAGTTATTTCAGCCTGCTATAGACAAAGGGTGGACACACACTTTAATATCCATTTCCCCACCTACACTCCCACATCAGTGTAATGTTTGAGTAGGAGGAAGAGGCTGGTTCCAAACTGATGCTCACTGCTGACAACTATGTCCCTTCCATTTTGCGTGAATAATTAACCCTTGATTAGGGCTGGACATGGAGCTCTGTTGCCCAGCTGAAGATTTTGAGGACCAAGTCTGACCTACTGGTTGTCTCTCAGGGCATATCACTTAACCTGAGGTGCAAAGACATTTCAGTTTGCCTGTCCTGAGGAAGTCAATCTATTCATCCTCAGACAGGCTCCTACTATTCCTTTTTATCCAATAAGCAAATCATGCCTCTCTGAAGAACTCTAGAGCAAGGCCAAACTGGAAGAGTTACTGATTTTCCCAGAATATCCTAAAATCTTGATATGGAAAAACAGACCATGGGGCAGATCTCATGTTATCTTGGATATTCATCTACCCAAGTGAGCAGTAAAACAACTGGATAATGGCTTGTTCTGAAACAAGATTTACACTGTCTCTACAATGAAAGCTGTTTTCATGTGTATCAGATATTTGGCAATTAAGCAGATGTTTCCAATAACAGGCTAATAATCTAAGTAGTGGTCATTATAATGACCATTATAATGACCATTATAATGACCACTACTTGGGGCTGTTGGTTGATGAGAAGCTCAATGTGAGCCAACAACGTGTGACGTGTGCCTGCAGCCTAGAAGGTTAACCGCATCCTGGGCCACGTCAAAAGAAGTGGCCAGCAGGGCAAGGGAGCTGATTCATACCCTCTACTCTGCTCTCATGAGACCCCACCTGGAATACTGTGTCCAGCTTTGGAGTCCTCAGCACAAGAAGGACGTAGACCTGTTGGAGAGGGCCCAGAGGAGGGCCATCAAAGTGGTCAGAGGGCTGAAGAACCTCTCCTATGAAGGCAGGCTGAGAGAGTTGGGGTTGATTCATCCTGGAGAATAGGAGGCTCTAGGGAGACCTTAT